>OY757922.1:84126243-84341243 GCA_963585895.1 Sepioteuthis lessoniana | reverse complement strand
GCCCGGAACGATAGGACCTGATAAAGTCCCATAAATGGGTTAAATAGAATTAAACTGTATACTTATGCTAAACTGAATTGTTTGAAATAGAATTGTAAATATGTATAAAAATTGATTTAGCATTAAATATACAACAAGAGTTAATATATCATAAAACCCAAACAATCTAGCAAAACAAAAAAAATCAGTAACAGTAATATTAGTTGGAATATCTTAAAAACAAACAGCAAAAAGCAATAAATAAAACCAAGAAAACAAATTGTATGGATTCATTGAGTGACAGTGTAAGTGTACAGACAAAGGAAATTGTAATTTACATGGGTACGAAGAGGAGATCTGAACAGAGAAACTGAAACTCTATATAGAGAAGCACCAAATAATGCCATAAAGACTAATTACGTCAGAACAAATGTTCATACAAGGCAAAAGAATTAGGTATCGAGATAAAATAGTTAATCCAATAAGCGAATACTAGAAACTGGCATAAAAGGATTACCAGAGCAAGCATGAATGGGCGGAAATGAAAATCTACTGGTAACTGAGCAATAAACTAAAGTTTTACCATACTGACAAATGCTATATGTACAAACCGGAATATACCTGAAACACAAAATTCTGCGAGACTTCTACTCTTAGTTTTAGGAAGAATAAAACTTGTCTCGTAGATTTGGCCATTACAGCAACGATTACATCATCATCATCATCATCATGTCGTGCTGCCAGCGCAGATCTCCCTGACCCTCTCTCATCACCCGTCTCTATCGTTCATCGCTCCCGATAGGTCTTCAAGGCTACATCCTGTATCAGTCAGCGCTGTTGTATATAGGTTCTACGTGGATGTCCTGCCTTTGCTCGTCCATGTGAAAGGAGTCCACTGGAGTATGTCGCTTAGGACTTCGTTCCTACTTCCAGCAGTGTATCGCGTGTCTGATTCGTCTAACTTGGATAGTTTTCGTGATGGGTGATAAGTGGCCGTACAGCTGCAGCTTTGTAGGGTGCTGCCTCGAAGACTTGTTCAATATCGCTCGCACCATTCTTGAACGATTCTTGAAGAACGATTACAAGGATCATGCAAATTAGCAGAAAAACAAATCGAACGTGAAGATGATAATGATGGTCATCGTCCAGGGAAACCTTAGAATTGTTCTAAAAACATTACATTAAGATGGTGGTAATTTGCTGCAGTCACTAATTATGGGATTAATAGTTCCGTTTCTGTTACCATATAGGGTACATCTACTATTTTGTTACGGTTAGTCTATTTTCTGGCGATTTTTCTCTCGTCTAAGTGTCAGTATGTCTTTTGAGATTTCCAGGGTTCTTCGAAGTCAGTTTAATGATTTTATTAGCCTGTTGTCTGGATAGTTTGTTTTTTTTATAACCGGTCCAAAGCTTAAAGATATTTTCCTATAAGGAGCTTCGGGGCGAGTCTATTTGACTGTTTTTTTTTGTTTTGTTTTTTTATTGCGGGGGGTATCCAACGGAAAATCCCATTTATTGTACTTTCATGTTTACGTTTTTATGCAAATATTTCGTAAAATATTTTATTTGCCTTCGGTCTCATCGAAAACAATTATCTTTAAACAAATCTGTTCGAACTATAGATGGAATCCTAATAGCTACAAACACTCTGGGTTAGAGTGGACCTGGGAGTAATAGCAATGGTAATGTACTCCACGCTCCCTAGATTTCCACATATGGTGTCTCATCATCAGATGCAGTTTAGTTTTATATTCTGAACATCCCTTTTTGTAGAGGGGTGTTACCCCTCTGCAGGGGATAGAGTCAGCGTATTCTAAGTCACGGACAGGGTGATTAGTTATATAATATCAAGTATTCTTATCCAATACTAATAGTTTATACATAATCATATCGATTAATACAACCATTCTTCAAAGAAACTCGAAAAAAGATTTGTCAACTGGAGATTTTTCACAGAAGTTTCAGTGCCAGTTTGTTTCCTTTCGAAGGTTTTTTGAAGAAGTTTTCTTGCTGATTTCATTTTTCCTCTGTCTGAATGATTTTAGTTTTTGCCTCTGATTCTCTACTTCCCCTTTATTTTCTAGTTCCTTAAAGACCGTTGCAAGGGCACTAACTACAATTGGTATTGTCACCATCCTCATGTTACACAACTTCTGATCTTGAATGGGTGATCTGTTTGTAATTCAAGTCCTATAGTGTCTTATGTCTTACATTTTCTAGGACCTATTTTGTTGTTTTCCTTCACATTTTTTTCCTTAGTTATTGTCATTCTGTTATCCATTGTATTGTCAGTATTGTTCTGATAGCTGTAATCAGCCCTCGTTCGTGTTTTCCTACATAGTCTTCGAGTCGTTGTATCGATGCGTCAACGCTGTCTTCGATGCTGGCAAGTCCTCTTCCTCCCTCTTTTCTTGATGCACATAGTCTGTAAACGTCGTCTCTGGGATGTAATGCCTTATGGATGGTCATTAGTTTTCTTGTTCTTTTGTTTAAGTTCATTTCTGGTCTACTTCAGAAAGGGTCCTGAGTATCTAACGAGAGGTACAGTCCAAGTATTTATTCCTTTGATAAGGTTTCTGCTAGAGAGTTTTGTCTCAAGTAGTTTTCTAATTCTTCTGAGATATTCTTTTTGAATTTTGTCTTTTATTTCCACTTGTTTGATGGTCTCAGACTCCAAGATTCCCAAGTATTTGTAGGTTTCGTTTTCTCCTAGCGCTCTAATCTTGTCTTCCACTCCGTCAGTTAGATGTCGTTTGCCACTTTTCATTACAAGCATGGCACATTTTTCTATGCCAAATTCCATTCCTATAATCTGACTGTATATTCTGTGTGTATTAGGGCTTCAATTTCTTTTTCATTTTTTGCAACCTTGCAAGTTATTATTATCATTATTATACTGATTGTAAGTTTTCCCCACCATTGTTAGTTTGTGGTATTTTACCGGAGTCTAAGCCCCACCAACTTTTATTAGGTCTCCAGGACTCTTCTCAGGATTTTGGCTGATCTCAACAACGCTATAGTTTTGATGGTCTTGATCCATCCTATGATTTCCAACTCTTCCAGTATCTTTTCAGAGCTTTTGAGGACTTCTTCAAGCGCGGAAATTGCGATTAGTGTCACTGTCACCCTCATGTTCCGCTGCATTCTTAGTTCTCAGGCAAGATCTAAGTACTTGTGGCTTCTGCATTTTTTCTTTGTCTCAAAATGCCAGAGAGTTTCGTGCGTGTCATTCTCCAAGATGGATTCTCGGTTGTGCATCTAACGTTTGATAAAATTTTAATGTCTCGCAAAATTTCCAGTGGATTATTATTATTATTACTCTTTTTAGTAGTAGAAGTAGTATCAATAATAATAATAATAATAATAATAGATGACGTGACCGATAATATGTCAAGAAAAGAGGAATGAAGAAGATTTGCCAGCATTGAAGACAGCGTTGACTCATGGATGCAACGACTCGAAAACTACATACAATAGCGCAGAGGAAGACTGATCACAGTCACCAGAAACGATTCTAATGACAAGAGGACCAGAAGACCAGAAATAACCAGAGGACAAAAATGGGAAGAAAAACAACTCTATGGACGCTTTAAGCGACTAACAAGCAACATGGACGTGGCTAAGAAAAGGAAACCTTAAGAGGAATTGAAAAAACTGTGGAACATGAAAATGATGTTAATACCAATCGTAATTGGTGCTCTTGGTATATTTACAAAAAGATTGCTAAAAGGACAAGAGGACTTTGAAATAAAAGAACGAGTGGAGACAATCCAAATTGCAGCATTATTGAATTTGGCCAGAATAGAGAGAAATGTCGTGAAGATTTGAGTAAACTTGGTGTCAGATTCCAGTAAAAGATCATCAGCTAAAGCTGATGTAAAAAACATACCATTCGAACAAATGGTATATGCACAAACAAGTACCTTTCCTAGAAAATGACACACATAAACTCCTATGGGACTTTAACATACATACGGATCACCGAATCTCGACCAGAAGACCAGACCTAATAATAGTCAACAAAAAAAAAAAAAAAAGAGAACATGCAAAATTGTCGCCTTTGCTATCCCGGCTGACCACAGAATAAAACTGACAAAAGTATAAATACCTCGACCTTTCTAGGGAATTGAAAAAGACAATGGAACATGAATGTGGCTCTTATACCAATTGTAATTGGTGCGTTTGGAACAGTAACTAAAAGATTACAAGAGGGACCGGAGGATTTGGAAGTTGGCAGACGACTGGAGACCATCCAAACTACTGTATTATTGAGAACGGCCAGAATACTGAGAAGAGTCCTGGAGACTTGAGGAGACTTGCTGTCACCCAAACTACAGTGAAAGACGATCCGCTAACGGTGATGTGAAAAACTCTAATGAGTAAATAACAACAATAATAATAATAATGATAATAATAATAATAATAATAATAATAATAATAAGAAGAAGAAGAAGAAGAAGAAGAAGAAGAAGAAACCTTAAGAGAGAAACGGAATCCCTCCTAATAGCAACACAGGACAATGCCAAAAGAACCAATCCTATCAAAGCGAGAATAGATAAGACGCAACAAAACAGTAAATGTAGGCTATGCGGTGACAGAGACGAAACGATCAATCACATAATAAGCGAATGCAGCAAATTAGCACAGAGGGAGTACAAGTTTAGACACGACTGGGTCGGCAATGTGATCCACTAGGAAATGTGCGGCAAATTTCAGTTAGACCATACAAACAAATGGTAAATGCACAACCCGGCGCCTGTCCTAGATAATGACTCGCATAAACTCCTATGGGACTTTAACATACAAACGGATCACCTAATCCCGGCCAGAAGACCAGACCTCATAATAATCAACAAAAGAGAGAGAATCTGCAAAATTGTTGACTTTGCTGTCCCGGTGGACCATAGAATAAATCTGAAGGAAAGTGAAAAGAAGGATAAGTCCCACGACCTTGCAAGAGAATTTAAAAAAAAAAAACTGTGGGACATGAAAGTAACGATTATGCCAATTGTGGTTGGTGTGTTAGGCACAGTTGGAAGACGGGTAGAGACTATCCAAACGACAGCATTCCTGAGGACGGCCAGAATACTGAGACGAGTCCTGGAGACTTGAGGAGAAATACTGTCACTCAAACTCCAGGGAAAAACCATCAGCTAATACTGATGTGAAGAACTCTAGAGGAGTAAATAATAATAATAATAATAATAATAATAATAATAATAAGAAGAAGAAGAAGAAGAAGAAGAAGAAGAAGAAGACCCTTTATGGACAGATCGAAAGACGAACAAAATAAATTTCATACGAGCTGGCAGGGAATAGCTCCGCAGAGGAAAACTCGAAAGAGAAACTGAATCTCTGTTAATAGCAGCTCTCGAAAACCTCATATGAACTACCATTTTTTTTTTTTACTCATAGCGAGTTTTTACTCACGAGAGATAGCCATCTTTCACTGGAGTCAGAGATATAGCATGTGGACTCTTCTCAGTATTCAAGTCGACTTTTAACATGTAGCGTTCTGTATTAAGAAATTTCAGTTTTTAAATAAAATCTTTTCAACAGTAAACGTAGGATGTACACCGGTCAAAGTTATGATCGCGAAGATAGTATCTGAATATAAAAACATAAAACATAAGGTAGAAAGAGCCACCATTATCACTTGCGTTAGTTCTCTTTCACTTCACAGGAGACAGTTTAAAAAGTGAGATATGTATTTCTGCCGAACCATATGTCTATATCTCTCCCTCTCTGTCCATCTCTCTCTCTCTCTCTCTCTCTCTATATATATATATATATATATATATATATATATTGGAAGTAATGTATTTCTTCCCAAATAATTTTCCCCCGAAATGTTATACGTTTATATCATTTTATTCATTTTTTCATATTATGTTTGAAAAAAAAAAAGATTTCCGCTTGTGTATATATGTTTTTCTGTGTGTATATATGTATGTATGTGTTTCTCTCTCTCTCTCTCTCTCTCTCTCTCTCTCTCTCTCTCTCACTCTCTCTCTCTCTCTCTCTCTCTCTGTGTTTCCTGATTTGTACTTCCCCCACCATATTAATACATGAAAGTGAAGACAGTTAAAAGCCAAAACCCGTGAAGATAATTTTTATTCACGTCGAATAGAAAATATCAATATTCGTTTGAAATTTTCATTTATATGTGTGTGATTTTTTTTTTTTTTTTAAATTTTGTTTTGAAAAATTATTATTACATTCAGCCAATTGCAAAAAAAGAGGAGATAAATAAATAAACAGATAAATAAATAAACAGATAAATAAATAAACAGATAAATAAATACATAGATAAATAAATGAATGAATAATGCCACAAGTGCACATGACTCTCTTCTCGATGAAGAAATTTCGTTTCATTGATTCTTTTTATTTAAGCAGACAATCTGTCTTTCTTTCCGTTGTTTTGTTTTCTTTTGTTTTGTTCTGGAATTATTATTTTATTTATTTGATAAAATTAATTCTTGATAATATTTCTCTCTTTCCTTAAATTTGTTTTTTCGGACGTGATCTTCTTTCCTTTTGTGTATTCCATTGTTTTATCTCTTTATATATATATATATATATATATATATATATATATATATATATATATATATATATATATATATTGCGTTGTTTTTTCAATATTTAAAACAGACCTTTTTCAGAATTCTACCATGGTTACAATCTTTGTAAAATCGCTTCCAGAAAACGTCTAAAGCGGCCGGTTGGCCCAAATTTTTTACCGTTATTACCAGTTTTGCAGATTTCTCTCAATTCTTTTACAGCGACTGACGATCGATACGTAATTTAAAAAGTGCCAAAAATGCAAAATGAATAAATAAATCAATAAATATATAAAAACATGCGCTGACCAACAGAAATCGGAAGCGATTTTAAAAAGCGATTTTAACCATCGTCAACATAGGAATATATATATAGTAGGTATCATACAATAACTGATGTTTATACAACAGCATTGCTTCTAAGAAAGCCTTCATCAGATCATGACTCTGGGTTCAGGCATTGTTTCGGGGCCGAAGCATCATTACCACTATCTATGTATCTCTCTCGCTCTATACATATATATATATATATACATATGTGTGTGGGGGGTGTATGTGTTTGTTTGAGTAAAAAATTCTTAGTTGGTCCAAAAAGAGAAAAAAAAAAGCAAATATTTCTAAATGAATCGGTCCACGAAGAGATTCTCTAAAAGAAATATTATTCTCGTACAGGACCTATTTATTTTGAAATATATATATATATATATATATATATATATATATATATATATATTGAAAAGATAGATTTGTAGTGAATCTGACAGTATGATAGAAATATGTGGAATTTGGATAAATAAAACACTTGACTAACATTTAGATGTGTGATATTTCGTTTGGCTTTATTTCATCTTCAAGAACTTCTTCAGACAGAAACTGTTTTCTGAGTTTCCACTTTCAAAACAAAAAATCTTTAATGAAACCTGACACATTTGACTTTAAATCCCTTCCAGCTCTCCTGCTGCGATTATACCCCCTCTACCACCTTATCATTTATCCTCACGTGCTTTTAGATAGAAAAACACATCTAAATTTGAGTTAAGTGTTTCATTTTTCCAACTTTCCGCACATTTATATATATATATATATATATATATAAGTTAGTAAAGTTGGCGACCATAGTCGAGGGTGACCCTAAGGTTCCCTTTTCGATAGCTACTACACCAAGGGGTAGGAGAAGGCGCTAAAACATTCCCTGGATAACTCCACTTTGCCCTTGATCCGTACCTTATAATGCTGAGTGTTAAGCAAGTAGGCATCAAGTACCATTTTTTGAGTCTTTGGTATGACTCGACCTGGGATTGAACCCAGGTCTCCCGGGCCATTGGTGAACACTCAACCGCTAGGCCAATGTCCGGTATATATATATGTATAAATATAAATATATATGTATATATATGTCTGCCGCTGGCTCTCACTTCGCCATCTCTTCTCCAACTGTCTTGAAAGGTCTGGGCACCTGGTTATATTATTGTCTAACGTCACCAGCTTCCGCTGTTCTTCCGCTTATACACTCAGGTGCATCTCTTAATTGACGGCTCGGTCGAGGGTCAATATATAACAATTATTCATATTTCATTTTCGCTTTTGCACAATAAAACGAGTTTTCTTCATCAATATATTAAGATTATACGCATTATATATATATATATATATATACGAGGGTCATTAAATAATTTTCCAGACTTTTTCGTATGGGCACTTTTATTGATAGTACACACATGAAACTCTAGTCTCCTTCGAAGTAATCCTCTCCAGCTGCAATGCACTTGTTGTACCGTTCCAATAACTTCTGGAAGGCCCCATGGATGTCCTCTTGTGTGAGCGTGTCAATGACCTTCGTCACAGCCTCTTTCACCTCCTTAATTCTCTCATAAAGACCGTCTCTGAGCTTAGGGAATAACCAAAAGTCACAGGGAGCAAGGTCTGGAATATAGAGTGGCTGGCGAACTGTCTTGATGTCCATCTAGGTCAAATAATCGGTGACAAGGATGGAGTTGTGGAATGGTACATTGTCCTGGTGGAAATGGCACTGACCCAATTTGAAGAGTGCTTGCCTCTTTTTACGGAATCACTTCCTGAACTCCCTTAAAATCTCAAATTAGTATTTCTTGTTGACTGCCTGTCTAGTGAGAACCCAGAGCATGTAGATCATGGCAGTGCTGTCAAAAAAAAAAAATAATCATCAAAAGTGTGTGGATTGATTTGCTCTGTCTGGCCTTCTTGGGTCTGGGAGAGCCAGCATGCTTCCACTAGAAACTGTCTCTTGGTCTCTGGGTCATAGCAGTAGATCTAGCTTTCATCGCATGGCATTTTTTCCAAGTTTAAAACAGTATTTTATAACATATCGTTCTTCCTCACATCCAGATTGCATTTTCGAAATTCACCAGCTGTGACAATCATGCTTTAGTGGAGTGTATTGCGATTCCTGCTGCAGCTGTTCATTTGGAACTGAAATCATAAAAATCGGTCAGTCATCTCATAAGATATATAGCAATAAGATACTGAATTGTCAAGAGTCTACGACAATTTTAAATGCCTGTACAAAAAAGTCTGGAAACTTATTGAATGCATTACGTACATATATATATATATATATATATATATATATATATATATATATATAGACATTAGGTTGAAAATTGTACGCAGAAAGCATTATTAATCGGGTGCATCTCTATCGTTCTCTCTGCACAAGAATAGTGAGCAATATAAACAGACAATATTTTCCAGAACAATAGGATATCAATATATATATATATATATATATGTGTGTGTGTGTGTGTATATGCGATAAAAAAACTCGCTATTGGTACTCTTGTATAGTCGATCCTCAGGAAAGCAAGTATCCTATATATATATATATATAATTTATTTTGATCGCGCTAAAAAGTATACAAAAAATCGCTTGTACCAGGCAAGCAAGTTTGTTTCATGTAGTGTGTTTTATTTGATATAGGACCAAAACAGGCAACAGGAAATTTCAGAAAAAAAAACTTCGATTCACTATGGTTGCTGGAATGTTAAAACTCTTATGCATGTTAGCAGGATTGGCCCAGGACCTAAAACAGTCCTTGTTACTAGAGCATTGGAACGTTTGAACATTGATGCAGCTGCCTTAACGTGTTGTATACTACTCGTAGCCATGAACATAATCATAATGATATCAATAACAACAGTATATATACAAATGCAAATACAGGGAAATACAAAACACAGGTGACTCCGTTGTTCAGGTACGAACCGTTTATTAACTTCTGACTTCGATTCTTCGACACGAGGAGAGAGACACAATTCTTAAAAGTCTTTCGTAGTCATACTATGCTAACAACACCTCGGCACATCTCGTGGTCTAATCTTAATTTCTGACTTCGGTTCTTCGACACGAGGAGAGAGACACAATTCTTAAAAGTCTTTCGTAATCATACGATGCTAAAAACATCCCAACGCTCTGCACATCTCGTGGTCCAATCTCAGTTTTTTAACATCATTGTCGGTCCCCAACTTCTCAACACCATGGACAGACCCAGTTTCTCCACACCATGGTCGGAACTCCACTAAATCTTTTTCAAAATCTTCCAAATACTCAGCACATCTCTTCTGGGCATGACGTCATCCACACTCCAGTCTCATTTTCCTGTCTGGGGTTTATTATGACAATGGTGATTGTCATATCCTTTGCGCACGAGCGTAAACTGCATCAATTGACTACATACCTGAACCCTCAACCCGAATAGATCAAAGCCCAACCAAACTGAATGATAAAATATAATAAATGAAAAATGACTGAAATAAAAAAAAATCATTCCTTAATTATATAACAAACGGAAATATTCTTATCAGATGAAAACCATCTCTCTGAATGTCACCAGGATACCAAGTATTTGGAATTGATAAGTCAGTTATATAGCGTGTGCGCTGAGAGGGGTGATCAAGGCGGATGGGCTTGTACCAAACTTGGACTAGAGGCGCCGTGAAATTGGACCAGGTTGCCGGCTTTTGGCCCACTGGAAGCAAGTTCACTGGATTCCAGACTAGAAGGACGTAGCGAAAAGGTCACGAGCTTGCAAACTTGAGAAGTTTAGTTTGTTTAGCTTTCGTTTTATGGCATATCAACCATTGTAGGTTATTTAATGCCAAATCCATTTCATACATATAAACAGTTCTATTTCAAACAATTCAGTTTAACGCAAGTACACAATTTATATGTCAAAACAGTTATATTTCAAACAATTCAGTTTAGATTAAGGATACTGTTTAAATGTCAAAACAGTTATATTTCAAACTATTCAGTTTAGCATGAGGACAGTTTAATTTTGTTTAACATAAGTACACTGTTTAGTTATATTTGACAAATTGATCGGGCCCTATCAGGTGCAACCACTCCAGGCCTGAGTGGACCTGGGAGCGATGTGAGTAAAGGGGTATACAGCAATACTGGATCCTCACCTTCAGACTGTTTTATATCATATCAGGACACTCCTTGGGGAAGTCTTACCCCTCTGCAGAGATGCACTCGGTGTATTCTGCTGCCCCACCCGACTGGCCAACAAACACGACAAATCATCAAAAATTATTGGACAGTACGCACTGAGTAACATACATGTGTGTAATATAATGGCCAAGGGATTTTGTTTTATATATCTTGCCTTTGGGTTTAGTTAGGCTGAGAACCTTTCGGCTCAGCACATGGGTTAGTTAGGTGCAAACTTGAGCACAAGTGTTGACGCACGTGCGGGGAGGATGTGTCGTTCATAGATGTCAAAATAAAATCCCAGAGAGTCGTTGACCAGTGGATATGAATGACATCATGCACCGAAAGCGTGCGCAGAGGATTTGGGGGGATTTGAAAAAGTCAGTTAGTTGAGTCTTGCGGTCCGAAGAAGGGTGACTTTCACTAGCTCGCAGTGGCCTTGTGGCGGGTGCTGCATGTGGGGGGGGATGGAAAAGTCATCATCGAAAGATTGTGCCTCTCTCTCTCCTTATGTCGAAAAACCTTTAAACTCAAAGGTAATAAAAAGTTTCGTACCTGAACTAAGAAGTCGTAAGTGTTTTTCGTGTTTCGGGATTCCTATGTTCTATGTATATATGTTATAAACACTCTATGTACGTTTCACATATTCGTATCTGGCTATGGTACATGTGTAACGCAATAAGTAACCTGAAAATTACGTCATAAGTTAGTTGAAAAGATTTACTCTTTATCTCCCCGGAAATATAAGCATACCCTTAACTCAACTGGTTTTCATATGAACTTCTATACTCATAGACCACTTGAAATACAAAGAAGATATTATTTTCCTTATGAAAGCATTGATATCTCTCTTTAACCAAACTGAGGTGAATCGTAAACAAATGTATATACAACAAACACAACATTGGGAGACACAGTGTTGGTATGGTTTTGCTATGGAAACTTTCATAGTGGAAAAGACAGAGCAACCATCGGACGATTGCATTATAGAACTTTTTACTCCCTTAGGAAGTGTCTATTGTCAGTCGCTTCTCTTAGTCAATTGTCAATTTTCACGACAAGTGAAGAAAACACAATTTTTGGATGCCTTTTTTAAGATGAATCCCCAAAGAAGTGGCCCATTAAGCTGGAACTGTAGAATATATCGACTGCGTCTCTGCAGAGGCGTACGACTTCCCCAAAGAGTGATCTGGATATAACAATAAAAATGTGATGGTGAGGCTCCAGTATCTAGAGTTTGGGGAATGCAGAGCACTTCTTTCATGGCCATCACTCCGTAGTTGACATTAGCCCGGAGTGGTAGCACCTAATAGAGTCTTATTTATGGGTCCAATAGAACAGTGTTCTCCGACATTTAAACTGAGTACAAATCATATTTACCAACCCCTCCGCTCGGGCAGGATATGACACGAGGTCAATTTTTAAGCGGAGTTTAACAGGTTTGGATTCAGAGTTTCCCTTCTCCTAGACTAGTTGTTTAGCCAAGGGTGAATAGCCTAGTCTGCCCTACTATTTACCCATGGCTGGAGGGAGAATATTTGGATTCATACCTTTCCCAAGGGTATTAGTGTTATGTGAAATGCAATCAGTCAGGTGCAGGATTTGAACTCGTGTCACCGTGTTCATATCCTGCGACGATAACCATTACACCAGTGAGTACAAATAAATGACTTATGCTAATCTGAATCGCATGAAGGAGAACAGTTTAAACAATTAACTATGTGTATATGAATGACATATGTTTAATTGAATCATCTGTGATACGAATCAATCCACCAAAACATTTAAATTTGGCTTGTGATCAATTGAATTGTTTGAAATAGAACTGTTCATTTAATTTTCATAGCTAATGACTGATGTTAAATTGAATTGTTAGTTTTACATATCAACACTTGGATTCATTTATGTTGGTTTACTTTTGCTAAATTGAATTGTTTAAAATAGAACTGTTTGTCCATTTAATTATGTGTAAACAAATGGCTGATGTTTAATTGAACTGTTAGCGTTAAATAGCAAAACGTGAAACCGTTGATCCTTTTGCAAACAAATGATTAATAGCAAATAGAATTATTCGTATCTGGTTGAAATAAGGCAAACAATTTATTAGAGTGCTAAAAATAATTAGCTCAGGCTCATTTAAAAATGTTATCTACAAAACATTTTTCGAAATCACATCATTGATATACATAACAAGGATTTGGCATTAAATAACTGACAATAAAACCCAAACAAACCCAATCATATATATTTAATATATATGTATAAAGAGGATTTGGTATTAAATAACCAACAATGGTTGATATGCCATAAAACACAACCAAACAAAATTATAGATATACTTGAATACACAGGCTTAAACCAGTGCCAGTAGATGTCGTCAGTGATGTTTTAATCTTCTGGGTCATTGGGGAGTTTCGGGTCTTTCTACATCATACTCCCCTCACCAGAACGACCCCCTCAGAGATGATCAATTTCTGAGTCACCTACCGTATACAACGCTAGATATTATATATATATGAATATATATATATAGGATTTGGAATTCACTAACCTACACGGTTTGATATGCCATCAAAACAAACCAAAGAGAAGTGGAAATGAAACTCTTTGAGAATTCAATGCTCCTCTAAAGAAACGATCTGATAACTGAGGGGCTCTCAACATCTATTGGCTTGGTACGATGAACAGCTACCGATTATACTTCCATGAACACTGCTTTCAGTATAATCTTGTATTCAGTAATAACTTCTTCCATTAAACACTGAGACATAAAACTACCTGGATTCATCTAAGATTCAACCATACGTAATATGATTTATTATTGTATTCAATTATATTCGTTAATCATTTTTTAGCGATTAATTGTGAGTTTGGTAAAAAAAACTAACTTCAAGTTTGATATCTTAAGTGTAAGGTCTCATTAAAGGTCAAAAGCTTGTACATGTCACACTGCATATAAAAATAAGGTAGACAGGTTGTTTTGAAATTGACTGTGGACAGGATATCAAAGGGAAGCAGGTGGTGTGCGATGTCAGCTGAGTTTGGGATAACGTAACACTGAAAAGTTTTAGAGATACATGTTATGGATAGATTAGTTTTCAGGATAATTAGTAAAATATATACAAGCAATGTCAGTTGCTTAGAGGTCGATGGGTTAGTTGGGCAGGCAGTTCCAGTCCAGTCATGATTTAAGATAAGCGGCCTCTTTGCGTAATGGTTTCATCGTTAAAGCATTGGTCTGTGGATTCGCAGTACACGAGTTCGAACTCGAGGCGTGCTATTACGGTCATTTTCGGACAAATACTCTTGGAAAACGTATTAATTCCCTTATCCTTATTAAATAGTACTTCTACTGTCCTTCTAAGTGGATAGATCTGGCATTAAAGAACCCAAGAATGTTGATATGCCATTAAATAACTAAGAAACAAAGTACAGTGAAAATTGTAGTGGTTAGAAATATTCGTATCGAAACAAGCGGATCTGTCCTGTACTTGCGTAATGCTATACCTGTTTATATTTGGTGCCGTGTCGGTGAGGTTACGTCAAACATAGACATCAAACAGATTTTATCATCAGCAAGAATAGAAATATTGGGGATGTCTGTAACGTTTGATTTTATTCTATGGGATATTGACCATTGTAGATTATATATATCGAAATCCTGTTTATACATATATATTAAATAGATATGACTTTCTTTGCTTAGGTTTTATGGCATATCAACCATTGTAGGTCATTTAATGACAAATCCCCTCTATTCATGTATATTAAATATTCATAATTAAGTTTGATTGGATTTTATGGCATATTAATGATTGTAGGCTATTTAATGCCTTATCCTCTTCATACAGATATACAGTAAATATATAAAACCTAATTTTGTTTATCAACTATTATGGTTTATTTGATGCCAAATCATTTTTATACGTATATATATATTAAATACATAGAATCCAGTTTGGTTGGGTTTTATGGCATATCAAACATTATAGATTATTTAATGACAACTACTCTTTTTACATACATACATTAAATATATAGAATTTGGTTTGTTTGGGATTTATATCTTCCTCAACCATTGTAGGTTATTAAATGTCAAATAGTTTTTATAGATATATATTAAATACATACGTGATTTGTGAACATATTTTGCTGATAACATTCTTAAACGAGCCAGAGATTTTTCAACACATTTAAATGGTTTCTAGTAATACGATATAAAAGTAACAATCTAACATCCATCATTTATTTGTGTGTAGTTTGTTCTATTTGATCCACTGATAGTGTTGTATATTGACCTTCAACTCTGCCAAACATGCCATTCCAAAGTGATGCACCGGAAGGAAGTGACTCATTCCGGTGGCAGTTATGAGAAGAAATCGCGTACGCGGGCTTGGCTGAAAAAATGGGACAAGGTAAAATCCCATGGTTCCCTCATAGACTGATGCACCGGAAGAGAGTGACCTGTGAACTGCATGACAGTTATTTCCGCTTGATGACGATCAAACATGCCATTCCAAAGATTGAGTGGGCGATTGAACTATTATATAACTCGGTGGAGACAGAAAGTCAGTGAGTCGGAGCGCAGAGAAGTCGGAGACAAGATGTGGTAGAGAAAACCAGCACTCAGCAGAAAGCGGAGCCCCCGGGCATCCGGTTGAGCAGCCCTGGAGGACAAGAAAGACACGACACTGATGGCCATAAGAGCAGGGGTCAATATATGGCAGTTCTGTTCGGTGTCCAACTCCCTCTCACACACAAACCTTTCAAATAAAGTGAGAGGCATATTTTTTAAAGAAGTCTTCGCTCGTCTTTATTCATTGTGTCAATATTTATTCTGCGTGTATATATGTATTATGTGTTTGTATAGTTAATCATGGTCATGGCTATATAGCAATAGGACCCTAACAAGTGATACTACTCCGAGTCAGAGTGGACCTGGGAGAAATGGCAATGTAGAGTCACTCTACATTCCCCACATCTCCAAAGCTGGAACCTTGCCATCAGATGGCTTGATATCATATCCAGGACATCGTTCTGGAGTCTTAACGCTCTGCAGGGATACATTCGGTATATTCTACAACACCACACGACTCGGCTTCTACAACGTTTTTATTCTTCGTAATGTTTAACACAGATAATAAACATGTCCAGATAAATTTCTAGTCCGCATAAATGCTGTGCACAAATTTGTACAATTCATTTTTCATGGCACTTTGACATACACATGGATCACCTAATCTCGACCAGAAGACCAGACCTAATAATAATCAACCAAAAAAAGAGAACTTGCAAAATTGTTGACTTTGCTGTCCCGGCTGACCATAGAATAAAACTGAAAGAATGTGAAAAGAAGGATAAGTACCTTGATCTTGCTAGGGAATTGAAAAAACTGTGGAACATACAAGTGGCAATTATACCAATTGTGATTGGTGCGTTTGAAACAGTAACTAAAGGATTACTAAAGGGACTGGAGGACTTGGAAGTTGGTGGATGAGTGGAGACCATCCAAACAACAGCATTATTGAGAACGGCCAGAATACTGAGAAGAGTCCTGGAGACTTGAGGAGACTTGCTCTCACTCAGACTCCAGTGAAAAACCATCGTCTAACGCTGGTGTGAAAAGCTCTAATGAGTGAATAATAATAATAATAATAATAATAATAATAATAATAATAATAATAATAATAACTAGGAAATAGAAATGCGAAGAATAATAACTGTAAGAATACTTTAAAAGACAAACTGGCTAAATATCACATGAGAAGACATGGACATGGCAAAGTTACATTTTCTGATACAAGGGTAAAAATTTTAAGCGTAAGTTTATCAGCGAAAGTACATGTGGTGTTATAGCAAAAGTGCTGGATTGTGACATAGAAGTAAAGGAATTTGAACTCCAGTCCCGCTTTTACACTTACGTGTAGACTTATATTCTTGGGAAACGTATGATCTTTCTTATCTACTGGCTGTAAGTTAATAGAACCACTATTATTCTTTATTATCGATTGATTTTGCATTGATTAACCCATTAAGGTCAATATGCTATAAATCAAAGAAACAAAAACTAGCAAAATCTAAGTTCATCTGCCTTGAGCTAACCTGATGAAAATTTTTTCTAGATAAAGGTGTTGACTGATAAAAGAATTATGTTGAAAAAATGTTCGTTCGTTTTTTATACTTATCGAGATAAAGCGAAATTCACATTAGTTACATATACGAAGATCATTAAATAATTTCCAGATTTTTTTCGTATGGGCACTTTTATTGATATTACCGTTCCAACAACTATTGCAAGGTCCCATGGAAGTCCTCTTGTGTGAGCGTATCAATGACCTTCGTCACAGTCTCTTTCATCTTCTCGATTGTCTCATAACCACAGCCTCTGAGCTTAGGGAATAAGCAAAAGTCACAGGAAGCAAGGCCTGTACTAAAGGGAGGCTGAGGAACTGTCTTGATGTCCATCTTGGTCCAATAGTCTGTAACAAGGTGCATTGTCCTGGTGTAAATGCCACTGACCCGATTTGAAGGGTGCTGGCCCCTTCCCTAGGAATCTCTTCCTGAACTCCATTAAAACCTCAACATAGTAATCCTAACCCTATCCCTTTAGCCAATCGACTCTAGTGTGTTGATTTCCTTACTCCTCCAACACCTTTCATCATCCCTCACAGACTCCCTGCTTTCTTTGAATCTCTTATGCCACTCAAAACTGATGCTTGATTCATGCAAAATGCTCCATAAGCAGTCTGAAGCATTCCATACGTTTCTATGGCATTTTTTCCAAGTTTAAAACATACTTGCATTGCATATCGTTCTTCTAAATTGTCAGATTGAATTTTTGAAATTCACCAACTGTGACAATCGGGCTTAGTAGGGTGTTTATTCCAATTGCTGCTGTAGCTGTTTATTTGAACCTGAAATCATGAAAATTAATTAGTCATCTCATAAGATGTATAGCAATAACATACCGAATTTTCAAGAGTCTTTGACCATTTTGAATGCCTGTACCAAAAAAGTCTAGAATCTTATTGAATGCACCACGTATATATATTTTACTTACTTCTGATCAGGAAGAAAATTAACATTTTCATTAATTGTTAATATCTTCCTATGTGAATACATCTTCAGTCTGGATAATTCTTAAACATATCTCGTATACCAAATTCGGTAGCTCTATATCGAAAATTTAATAGTCTATACAGGAAAAAAGAAAGAAAAAATATTAAAGAATAAAAAAAAAATAACGGAAAACATTTATCTGTATAGATTTATTTATGTTTCAGGTTGCCGCTACAGGGAGTGAGTGTGAGAGTGAGAGACAAAGCTGAAGAGAAGGGGAGAGCGGTTGATATAGAGAAAAAGATGAAGAAGTGGACATTTAAACTGGGAGAGAAAGATATTTAAGGTAAGACAGAAAGAAGGGAAGAGCGAAACGGAGGGAGGAAGAGTGAAGAGAGGAGCTAGAAAAGAAGAAAAAGAGTTGAGAGTGAGAGAGAGGTAAAGATGGAGAGGCAGAGAAGGAGAGAGTCGGGGGGGCGGCTAGGGACGAAGAGAAAGAGAATAGAGATAAATTGAGGTTGAGAGGGAGTAAAAAAGAAGATAGAAAGGGAAAGAATGTAGGAATGTCAAAGAAGGAGAGAAAGAGATGAGAGAGAAATAGAGGTACAAAGAGAGATGGAAAGAAAGAGAGAGCAAAAGACCAAGTGACGGAGAGAGAGCTAGAGAGAGAGAGAGAGAGAGAGAGATAAAATAGAAAGAGAAGGAAAGAAGGAGAGAGAGAGGGAAAGAAAAAGGAAACAGTAGAAGAAATAGGGAGAGAAATAGATGTAACAAAAAGAGATTCATGTGAGAAAAGGGAGTGAGAGAGACAGAGAAAGAGACAGAGAGAGAGAGGGAGAGAGAGAGAGAGATAAAAGAGAAAGTGAGGTAGAAAAGTTGGGAGAAATAAAAAAAAAGAAACAGTGGAAGAAATAGGGAGAGAAATAAATGAAACAGAGAGAGATGTAGGTTAGAAAACGGAGAAAGAGAGAGAGAGAGAGAGAGAGAGAGAGAGAGGTAGAGAGAGAGAGATAGAAGCAGATAGAGAGAGAGAGAAGCAGAGAGAGAGAGAGAGGTACAGAGAGAGAGACAAAAGCAGATAGAGAGAGAGAGAAGCAGAGAGAGAGAGAGAGAAGCAGAGAGAGAGAGAGATAAAAGAGAAAGTGAGGGAGAAAAGGTGGGAGAAATAAAAAAAAAAGAAACAGTGGAAGAAATAGGGAGAGAAATAAATGAAACAGAGAGAGATGTAGGTTAGAAAACGGAGAGAGAGAGAGAGAGAGAGAGAGAAACAGATATATATATAGAGAGAGAAGCAGAGAGAGAGAGAGAGAGAGAGAGAGAAATAGAGCGAGTGTAGTTGATGAAGAGAGGGAAAAAAAGATTGTGTGTTTCTCATTTTTTCTTTAAGCAAACTACAATAGACCCAATAATTTCAAATGAATGATTTATTCAATATTTTATCGTCAGTTTCCGTACAGACTCAGTACAAATTCCTATTTTCTTCTATGGAGCATTTGTTTCTGAAGATGCTTATTGTTTGCCGTGAGTATCATGTGACGTAATTATTTACCAAAAGTTAGCGACCTTAATTGAGGTACTCTTTTCAATAGCTACTCTACTGAGGTGTAGGGGAGGACGCTACTCCTTTCCCTGAATTGCTCCACTTTACCCTTGATACGTATCTTATATTGTTATGCAAGGAGGTATCAAGTACCATTTTTGAATTATTTGATATGACGTGACCTGGGTATGGCCCAACACTCTACCCACTAAGCCAATTGAACATTATTATTGTTTGATTTGGTTTGGTATGGTTTAATTTTATGGCATATCAACCAGTATAGGTTATTTAATGCCAAATCATCTTTATATATATATATATATACTAAATATCTATATGATTTTAAAACGCAAGTTATAGATAACATTTTCAAACGGGTCAGAACTCTTTTTGTACTCAGTTAAATGGTTTCAAGTAGAGCCATATTACTGTCACATTTTAATATCAGTCATTTCTTTGTACACTAGTTCGTTGTCTTTCATCCATTGATAGGACTCTATCAAGTGCTACCACTCAAATTTGGAGTGGACCTGAGAACAATGGCAATGAAGAAGTACTCCACATTACCCCCATCTCCAAGGCGGAGCCATGTCATCAGATTGTTTAATGTCCAATCAAGACAGTCGTTCACTGGTCGGTCTCTATCTGCAGAGATGCAGTCGGTGTATTCTACAGCACCAGCCAAAGTTCTGTATGTAGACATAGAAGGAATATAGAAAAAGTAAGCTATCGGTATTTATTAATAATCCAACAGGTTTACCACATTATAGATAAAAGATTGGGAATATGTTACCAGCACTAGCATGCAACCTTTCGCGTAGTTACCATGGGGGTTGCTGTATTATATGACTTGTACAGATACTTGCTCATCTGCAGCAATAACGTTATTTGTGAGCGACTGCTTACAGCATATTTGTTGGTCGGAAACTGATGACTAACTGAATAGATGAATATAGGACAATGCGATGACAGTAACCATATAAACCTCAGTGAATAGATAGATAGATATAAATAAACCGAGATAGATAGATAGAATGGGATAGGTTTGGTTTGGTTTCTTTGTTTAATGGCATATCAACCTTTGTAGTTTATTTAATGCCAAACCCATTCTCCGAGAAGAACAGTAGTGGTACTATTTAACCCATAGCTGGAAGGATAAGGGGGTTCATACCTTTCCCAAGGGTATTTGCCCGAAAGTGAACGTAATAGCGCGTCTGGAGTACGAACTCGCTTACTACAATTCCACAGTCCATCACTTTAACCATTACACCACGAGGACGACCCCCTAGAATGGGATAGATAAATAGATTCTACTGTTCTGATTCTACATTTATGTTCTCAGCAAAAAACTAAAAAATCAGGCATTGTATATAGAGATGAAACACCCAGTCTTAGTTCTACCGCTTCAAAACAAACCATTCTACAATTTCAGATATCATTTCAGCTTTGTAAATTAAACATGAAAGTAAAAACACCAGGGGATTTTGTTCTGAGATACTGTATCAACCTTAATCGAAGCACGAACAGAAATTTTCACGTAAAGGTCAAAGGCACCGCTCCTTTTTATACTTCTGAATTGCTTCAAATATATATATATATAAATATATATATATATATATATATATATATATATATATATATATATATATATTAAAATCAATAGGTCCATGAACGAATTTGATTGTGGTACTTTTAGATTATCTTTCATATACCCATGCTCTACAAGTGTTTCAGACTTTATCGTCATCTTCAGGAGGCTAATTATAGATAGGGCAGTGTTTTTTTCTATTATTTTTTAATAGTTTCCATAGGATTGTGGTTTCTTTTAAATCCAAGATTTATGTTAATGAATAATCTGCTGGTGTTTATTTTGGGGGAAAACGTTTGGCATCTGCATATTTTTTATCCAGTCTTTATTTACAAGAGTATACGGTGTGAGTGTATCCATGTACACACATATATTTTCAGGATTGTTATATATATATATATATATATATATATATATATATATACGTTTTATTAAAACAATGATTGTTTATCTATTTTAACTCAGTATTTTGTTGCTCTATATACGCTGGCAGACAATAATAAAAATATCTATCTATCTATCTATCTATCTATCTATCTATCTACTGTTGGTGTCAAAATTATTCTACCCATCTAAATATGCAGATATTTTCAAAGAATATGCCAATATTTCCCAGCAGCAATTAAGTATCATATCTTATTCTGTATTTAGTTTTGAATTGTTCGTAATTTTTTCAAGAAGTTTTGATCAATCATATTCATAGCTAAAGGCTTTTTTAAAAGTCACTACAGTCCAAAATTGTTCACTTTCTTACGGAATTATATAATAATAGAGACATGTAAATCATGATTTTTTTCTCAATTTGACAATAAATTAAAAGCACCGATTAAAAATGAAATTGCACGGATAGACTGGAAGTTTTAGGGTTATAAATTTCTTGGAGGTTCCCGTGGTGAAATGGTTATCGTCGCAGGAAATGGACACGGCGACACGAGTTCAAATCGTGGACGAGAATGATTGCATTTCTCATAGCACTAATACCTGTGTGAAAGGTATAAATCCAATTATTATCCCTCCAGTTATGGGTAAATAGGAGGGCAGACTTGGTTCTTCAGCCTTGATGAGGCAACTAGTCTAGGAGAAGGAAAACTCATAATTCAAACCTGTTAAACTCCGCTTAAAAATTGACCTTGTGACATATCCTGCCCGAGCGGAGGGGTTGGTAAATATATATAAATTATTTAGATCACGTTCGTTTTCGGGCTGATGTCATTGCGTAAGTTTTGTTGTTGACAGTTTCCATGTCCTTATCTTTCGAATAGCCATTCAACTCACCCATATTAGTTCTAAAACGCCCGTTGGGAGGATGGATGTAAGGTTCAATGGCATGTCAACCCTTGTGGTCTATACAATGCCAAATCTTTTTTTTTTTTTGTTGTTGTTGTTGCAGTCTTTTTTTGTATATATGAATGGTTTCATGTATATTGATATATTAGTAAAGATAATTTTCATGAAATTTCTGTTGATTAATCTAAATTATTTTATGAGTATTAATAAATAGGTAAAAATTATGTCTCATTAATTACAGCAGAATTAATAAACCGGATACATTTATTTTATTAACTGTTTCTCTCGACGCGATTGACGCCGCCTTCAAGCACCTGAAGATAAAAAGGGTCGGGTGTTTATTTGCCAGAACTACAATGTGATGATTTGGTTTCTTTGTCTAATGGCTAATAAACCTTCGGGGCGAGGAAGGTATTTAACGCCAAAGCCATCCTTGTAGATGAACAGCAGTGGTATTAGTAAATCCAAAGTTGAAGGAATAAGGAAGTTCATGCCTTAACCGAGGGTATCAGTTGAAAGTAAACGCCATTGCGCGACTTGAGTTCGAACTCGCTTACTTGGAGGTTGTAGTCGAGCACTTCACCCATTTCGCTACGGATATTACCCCAAGAGTAATTTGAAAAATTCTGTCGGGATACAATAGTGCTTGGGATTGATATAACCAGCCGATTGATCAGATCGGGTCTCTCTGACCATTCATCTAGCCCAAGTAAGGGCTTAAGTAGACTGTTAAAGGTCACGTGATGACTTGATACCCTGGTCACAGACAGCTGAGCCACTAAGATCCAGCTCTTAGGCATTACAGGTTACTGCCATGGGCTAATAGATGGCCCCATTAGGGGGTTATTATCCCTCAGCAGAGGAGCTGTCAGAGAATTCTGCAACCCCAGCTAACAGGGCAGGCCCGTTCGTAAAGAACGGGTGAAGGGTGAAAGACAAATTCAGAGAATTTCTCTCTCCATTTCATGAGGAAAGGCTTTTTGTTGATTTTTTTTTTCGTTCGAGATAGTTAATCTGAAATGACGGATTATTTAAAAAATAAACACGGTTTACCTTTTAAGCCATCATTCATTAGTCTACAAAGAAATGACGAGATTACACGTCATTTATAGACATAAGTTATTGCCGGCTTGCTTATTCTCCAGCCGTTTAGTTAGCGTCCAAGTAGTGCATCCATATAGCAGTATCAATACGACCGCTGCTTGGAAGAAACTGCGTTTAATTTTATAGGTCAGGTCAGATTTTCATATGATCGAGAGCCTATCGATAGCTGTCCATGCCTTCGTTAGCTGCGTGTCGATGTTCTTTTCTGTTGATGATACGCTGCTTCCTAGGTAGGTGAATTTGTCTACTAGTTTAAGAGGGGTTCCATCTAGTGTGGTGATGTCGCCTGATTGATTATACATGTATTCCGTTTTGTGAGCATTGACATGGAGGCCAATACTTGCTGCGGCTCGTTCCAAAGTAGTGTTTTGGATGCTAACTAAAAAGCTGGAGAAGAAGCTAGACGGCAATTACACAAGAATGCTGCGAGCAATATTGAACAAGTCCTGGCGGCAACACCTCACAAGGCACCAACTATACGGCCACATGCCTTCTAGGAGAAGTGGCGAGAGAATTTCAGGGTTATCCTTGCCTGCGGCATGACATGATGATGATCATGATAGACATAAACGGGAAACAAGAATATAGAAAGAAATTATCTTATCATCAAAAAATTTTTAAGATTAAAAAGAAAATGAAGTTTTAAAAAAATAATAAAAGTAGCCAAAAATAATAATCCAAGAAGAAAAATACCGAATCAAAGTGAAAATTATTTTGTGTTATTTATTACGAAATTCTTCAGCAGTGAAACCTTGTAACAAAAAAAATATATAGTAGTCACAAAATACCCACTCCTATATATATATATATATATATATATATATATTGTGATTATGCCAGTTTTATTATATAAACCTGGATAAGGAATATATAACAACAGCCACGCATCGAGCAAAAATGACAATTTAACCAGGTTTGATTTTTTTTTCTCATTACATTGAATACACTCTGTATTTGAGTTTAATTATAGAAACCTGAATAGGGAATATATAACAATAGCCATACATCGAACACTCCCATAGATTTATATGAAATTCCTCATATATTCTATATGCAAATAATCCCCAACTATTGTCTTCGGACGATGACTGAACATAACTGATATATATATATATATATATATATATATATATATATATATATATATATATATATATACTCAACCCACGCGCACGGGTAGGTTATGATATAAGGTAAATTTCTACGCAGAGTTTAATAGGTGTGAAGTCTGAGTTTTTCCTTCTCCTAGACTGGTTGCCATACCAAGCCCAGTGATCCAAACTATTTTACCATAGCTGGAGGGAGAATAGTTGGATATATGCCTTTCCTAAATGTATTATGCACACATAATCGATTGATCGAAAATGTGAACCTGGATCACCGTGTCCATTTCACACGACTGTACAGCACCTAGTATATATATATATATATATATATATATATATATATATATATATACCTTTGTCATAGCCCAAACGTTCTAATTGTCGACACCTGCTCTCATTTTTCTCTCAACAATTATTTAATACATTGATATGCAATATCCTATAAACATAGAGAAAACAGAGAATGATTCCGAAAGAAGGTTGAAGTGTATAATGGCCAAAATCTTATTGCCCAGTCAGCAAAGGCTGTAGAATACACCGACTCCACCTCTGCAGAGGGGTGAGATCCCCCCCCCAAGAGTGTCATGCATATGACACTAAACAATCTGATGGTAAGGTTTCCGTAATGCTGGGGCTTTCTGGAATGTGGAGCACCCCTTCATTGCCATTGCTCCCAGTCCAATCTGGTCCGGCTTGGTAGCACCTGGTAAGGGCCCTATCTATGGGTTAAATAGAACTAACAGCATACTTATGCTAAAATGAATTGTTTGACTAAACTGAATAACTTGAAAAAGAAATGTTTTTGACAATTAAAACGTACTTACATTTAAACTGCGTGCTTATGCTAAAGTGAATTCTTAGAAATGGAACTGTTTTTGATATCGAAACTTTACTTACACTAAACTGATTTGTTTAACATAAAAATATTTGGGCATTTAACTGTGTGCAAACAAAACCTGTACCTAAACTAAACTGAATAAGCAGAATTAGAAATGCTTGACTATACTGAATAGCTTGAAATAGAAATGTTTTTCACAATTAAACTGTACTTACATTTAAACTGTGTACTTCTGCTAAACTGAATTGTTTGGAATAGAACTATTTTCATAAAAATGGATTTGGCGTTAAATAAACTACAATGGTTGATATGCCATATAACCCAAACAACCAACCAACCAAAATGTTATTACTGAATCAATCAAGATAAGGATTCTAGCTTGAGTGAATCATTGTATTATAATTATTTCTACTTCTCTAATAAATTTAGTCAAAATTTAATCGATAAGGAAATCAGTGGAAGCCTTCCGTTTTGCCATCGAACGGGTTACACTTCATTGATTTTGGATGTTGCAAATCATTCAAGAAACATAAATCATCTTTTAATAGACCGGACATTAACCAATATCCGCTTATGATAAACTGCATCCGGTGATGAGGCTCCAGTTCTGAAGCTGGGCAGAGTAAGGAGTTGTGCCCTCTTTGCTAATACTTCCATGTCCTCTACGATCTTCATTGGTACTACATATTATGATACCACATATGGAACAACAACCTCAACTGGAAAATTGGTAGCATCAAATAGAAATACCTGAAATAATAATATCATCATCATCATCCTCATGTCGTACCGCTAGTACGGATATCCCTGACCCTCTCTCGCTACTTCTCCCTATCGTTCATCGCCTCTGACAGATCTTCAGGGCTACATCCCGTATCCTCACATAGCTGCTGTATGTATGTTCGAGCTGGTCGTCCAGCTTTTGCTTGGCCATATGCAGTGGTCCATAGGAGTACATCACTTATGAGCTCGTCCTTGCATCTCCAGCAGTGTCCTGCATGTCTGGTTCGTCTAGCTTGGATAGTTTTCGTGAGGGGACGCAGGTGGCCGTATAGTTGGTGCCTTATGGGGTGTTGCTGCCAGGATTTTTCTAATGTTTCTTGCAACATTTTGGTGTAATTGCCGTCTAGCTTCTTCTCCCGCCGTTTAGTTAGCGTCCAAGTAGTGTATCCATATAGCAGTATCGACACGACCGCTGCCTGGAAGAAACTGCGTTTCATTTTATCCGTCAGGTCTGATTTCCATATGATCGAAATTCTATCGATAGCTGCCCATTCTTTCGTTAGCCGCGTGTCGATGTCTTTTTCGGTTGATGAGACGCTGCTTCCTAGGTAAGTGAATTTGTCTACCAGTTTCAGAGATTTTCCGTCTAGTGTGGAAATTTCACCTGTTTTATGTGAAAATTGTTACTTTTAGATAAGAATACTGGAAGCCATACGACTGTGTGGCAAAAGATAATTATCATTATTCATGGTAATTCTTTAACGTTAGTTTAACTGGTCTTTCACTAGTCTGAATGACAGCAAGTCTCCTTAGGTCTTCAAGACTTTTCTAATAATTCTTGCCGATCTTAACCATGCTGTGGTCTGTATAGCCGTGATTTTATCACCAATTCCTTTAGTCTTTTCCTAAGCTTTTATTTCTTGATCCAAATTCACTAACTACCATTAATATCAACGACACCTTAATGTTCAACAACTTTTTTTAGCACTCAAGCAAGATGGAAGAATTAGTTTAACTTTTCACTTTCTTTAGATTTTATACTTTGGTTTGCTGAAGTAGCAAAATTTGCGGAAGTTGCATATTCCTTTGGCGTGGGCGAGCTTGGCTGACAACATGGGACAGGGTTAAAATCCCACGGTACCGGAAGAGAGTGACCTGTGAACTGCATGACAGTTATTTCCGCTTGATGACGATCAAATATGCCATTCCAAAGATTGAGTGGGCGATGGAACTATTATATAACTCGGTGAGAACAGGAAGTCAGTCAGTTTGGAGATCGGAGAAGCTGGATACAAGTTGTGGTAGAGAAAGCCAGCATCCAGCAGAGTGGGCACCCGGGCCTCCGGTTGAGCAGCACAGGAAAACGGGAAAGAAACGCGTTTATGGCCATAAGAGTGGGGGTCAATATGTTGCAGTTCTGTTCGGTCTCCAACTCCCTATCACAAACAACACTTTCAAGTAAAGTGAGAGGTATATTTTTCTAAAAGGAGTGTCTCGTCGTTATCTTTGTGTTGTTGTTATGATTTTGCATGCATATGTGTTGCACATATATGCATATGAGTACACAACAATACCATTTGATAGAATGGTCAAATTTAATCTCTAGCTCAATTCCCAGTGGATCACCGTTCCCACCCAATCATGCGTACTCTTGTATTCTTTCGAGTCAATTTGCTGCATTCGTTTATTACATGTTTTACCATCTCATCTCATTCTCCACATAACCTACATGTTGTTCTGTTATCTGTCAACATTACGGGTTGATATAGCGGTTTTTTATGGCATTAATTTCAGCTGTTATGAAGAGAGATTCAGTTTCTCTCTTGAGGTTTATGATTCTTAGTCATATGCAATCTCCACAATTTGTCGTTTGAAGTATCCGTGTAGCTCATTTATTATTTT
Source organism: Sepioteuthis lessoniana (assembly GCA_963585895.1). Classification (NCBI taxonomy): domain Eukaryota; kingdom Metazoa; phylum Mollusca; class Cephalopoda; order Myopsida; family Loliginidae; genus Sepioteuthis; species Sepioteuthis lessoniana. The sequence continues at coordinate 84,313,077 of OY757922.1, read as the reverse complement.
ACTACTTTGAGAGTTTTTTTTTTTCCCCACCAGCGTTAGCTGATGACTTTTCATGGTGTTTGAGTGACAAGTCTCCTCAAGTCTCCAAGACTCTTCCCAGTACAATGGCTGATTGTAATAATGCTGTAGTCTGCTTGGTCTCTACTCGTCCTCTAATTTCTAAGACTTCTAGCCTCTTTACCGAGGGTTTGCGTATTGTTCCTAGCACACCGATTACAATTGGTATTACCACCACCGTCATGTTTTAAATTAGGCCTCTGGCATGGTCTTGGTACTTATCTTTCTTTTCGTTTTCTTTTAATGTTGCTCAGTGGTCCGCTTGGACGCCAACGTCAACTATTCGTCAGATTCTCTTTTATTTTTCTTTATTGTTGATTATCACTGGGTCCGGTCATCTGGCCGAGATTAGGTAATCTGTTTCTATCACAAAATCCCTGAGAATTTTGTGCGACTCATTCAAGACGGATTATGGGTTGTGCATATACCACTTGTTCGCGAATAGTAAATTTCCTCCCTAATTTGTGCATTTAGTATTTTCCACATCATCTGTAGACACGTAATTAATCTGAAGTTTTTCGGGGCGGTTCCGTTTTGGGGGTCTTTTTGACTCAGATTAATCTTTCCTTTAATCATCCATTTGGGTGTATCTGTTTCTCCTGAGCATCTATTTTTTTTTTTCGCCAGCCAGTCTGTCACTAATGGAAACCCGAATCCATGTATGCCAGGCGTTTTCGATTTTAGTACTTTTTATCAGTGTTACTCTGAGTGAATCAAGGTGTATTTTCACTTCTGGCCCTCTTCGAGTTCTTGTAATTCTCTTTCCATGCTATTTATCCATTCGGCTTTTCTGCTATGTTCTTTCTATTCCCATATTTCGTTCCAAATTCGCTTTGCTTTTTAGTCATCCGCTTGTTGGTATGTCTTTATACATTCTTTCTTTACTAAAAGGTAAAATTCTTTTAGTTGTTGTTTTGGAGTGTCTTGACTTGTCTGTATTATTAGACTTTATCTGAATATCTTTCTAGTCTAGTTTCTAGTTTTCCAATTCTTTAGCAAGTTCCACGTATCTATCTCTCTTTGACTTATTTCCTCGAACTGGATAATTTGTTTTATTCGCTGTGTTGTTTTCCTCTTCATCCCAATATATTCTCACGTTTTTTTCCTTTTCTTAGCATTTTTGCTTGTTAGTGTAGATTTCTTATATAAGTTTCCAGTTTAAATTGCCATCCAGGTTTTGAATTTCTCTTCGTGTTCTTTAGGAGAACACCGATTCCATTACAGTTTAATTTCGCTCTTGCAAAGATCAGCTTGTTTAATTCAGTTATATTATTATAATCGTTATTTTACTCTTTTAAGATTATTTTGCGCCAGTATTAGCTGATGGTTTCCGTAAGTCTCCCCAGGACTCTTCTTAGTATTCTGGAGGATCTTAATTATGCTGTAGTTTGGATGATCTTTACTTGTCCTCTTATTTCCAAGTCCTCCAGTCCTTAAACCAAACCTTTGGTGACTATACGGACTGCAGCAATTACCCTAGGTATCACCGTCACTTTTATGTTCCATTGTTTTTCCAATTCTTTAGCAAGTTCCAGGTATCTATCTCTCTTTTCACCATCCTTCAGTTTTACTCTGTGGTCAGCCAGAATGGCAAAGCCCACTATTCGTCAGCTTTTGTTTTGTTTTTTTTTGTTTTTTGTTTTTTTACTATGACAAGGTCTGGTCGTCTGGCCGATATTATGGGATCCGTTTGTATCTCAAAACCCCACAAAAATGTATGTATCTGATTTTTCCAGAAGAGATTTTGGGTGGTTCATATACCATATCCTCCTGACGTTTTTTTTTTCATTGTGAATGTTTTACTTGTGATTTTTTTATTGCATTATCAATGACAGTAGGTCTCCTCAAGTCTCCAGGACCCTTCAAAGTATCCTAGTAGATTTTTGTTAGGATGTGGTCTGAGTCTTCCATATTTATTCTCTGGTGACCAGATTATCATTAATATTACTTAAAGCTCTTATTTGTTCATACATATTGATTATAAATAGTTATTTGAAACAATCTAGTATTGTAAAAAGACTTACTTCGGGATGAAATCACCTAACAAGGATTGACACTCAGTAAAACCAAGCAAGACATTAGATGACTACACGAGTAATTTTCTTTCATTTTTTTTTTAGAAAGTTAATATTTTAATATTTCTTTAATTCAAAAGATTGAACCTTAGATAAAAATGATTAATATGTTTCTTAATGGATTTCCTGAGTGATTTACTTGAATTTTTGGGTTTTTTTTCTTTGTTCACTTTTTATTTTACTTTTTTTTGTTGGGGTATGAACATTCGTCCTGATAATCAAGATCAATAAATCACTTCGTGTTACTGTGAACTGAGACGTTGAAAACTTTCTGAATTATAATTCTAATTGCTCGCAGTAAAATATTTTTTATTACTGCCAATTAAAAAAAAGGATGGCTAAAAAATGACAGAAAATGGGAAAAGAAATCATAGTTCTTTTTTTTTCATATTTGTGCGCTTAAAGGTCACCGAAGGGAGTTGTTAAGGTTGGTGTACAAGGATCTGAACTCGGATCACTAGTTCCATTTCTCAGAACAATGACTGTCATGCTAAAGACATATCCGTTATATATATATATATATATATATATATCGTAGTAAGCGAGTTTGAACTCCAGTCACGCAATAACCTTTACGTTCGGACATATAACATTAGAAAAGGTATGAACCCTCTAATCCTCTCAGCTAGAGGTTAAATAGTACCATTACTATTCTTCCAGTATTACATAACCTACCAAGGTTGGTATGCCATTAAACAAAGAAACCAAACCAAACCTGCATTTACTTAAAAAGAAATGACTAATCAACAAAACGTAAATAATCATTATAATAGTCGCATTGGTATCCAGTAAAGTTATTCAAGTAATTTTTCTCATAAGACGAAGTAGCTCTAAAACTCATCCTTCGATATGTCTCTCTTTTTCCCCCCTTTGTCTTTCTTATTTATTTTTGTTCGTTTTGTTAGTTTATCTTTTTTAATTGAATTCGTTTTTTTTTTTACTTTCCCTTCTGCTTCCTCTTCTTCCTCTTCCGGTTTTTTGTTCTTGTTGTTATTCACTAAGGTTAACTTCCTTCAGCTCAAGGTCAGAAACATGAGCTCCCAACAAGAATTGATATCATAGCTAATAAGCGGAGTTATACCTCTGATGCCGCTCTCTCGATACGGAAACATGCCAATTCGTTTGTTTGTACTGTCTCATCGATCTATCCATATTTACCAAACCCTCCGCTCGGGCAGGATATAACACAAGGTCACTTTTTAAGTGAAGTTTAACAGGTTCCAATTCAGAGTTTTCTGTAAACTATACTAGTTGCCTCACCAAGGCTGAAGAAACAGTCTGCCCTACTATTTACCCATAGCTGGAGGGAGAATAATCAGATTCATATCTTTCCCAAGGGTATTAGTGCAATGTGAAATGCCATCAGTCTCGTCCAAAATTTGAACTCCTGTTACCGTGTCCATTTCCTACGACGATAACCATTACACCACAGGTACCTGCTCATTTATCTATCTATCTATGAATGTGTATGTATGTGTGTACCCAGTAATGTGCTCATAGTTTAATAATCTAACAATTACGCACTTCCTCTGTCACTAATTCATTTTTATTTGTTTTATATATATATATATATATATATATATATATAGTGTGTGTGTGTGTGTGTGTGTGTGTGTGTGTTGTTTATGTGTGTACAAGCATCGGTCAAAAAATTTAAAACGAAATGATACATTTGAAATGCATGATTTTTTTCTTATAATAAATATGGAAGTATATTTACAATCTGACTAATACTATTTTTTTCTTACAAGAAAAACTTTGTAACTTCAGTTTTTCGACTTCTTACTTATTTTTAAGTAATAAGACAAATCAATTTTTAGATCGGTGTTTCATTCAATTATTTCCACACTTATCCACTACAAATACGTCTTTATTCAAAACTTAGAGACCTTCAGTGAGCTTTGCCAAATGTTGTATTGTTATATAGTCACCTTCTGATTCATGCAGAAATATACATATATATGCTGGATACATACCGACGCAATGATAAAGACACAGTAATAAACGACGCAGGAAGGAAGACGCAGAAAGACTTCTTTAACAATATTTTACCTCTCACTTTATTTGTAATGTTCGAAAGGGTTGTTCAAGGTTTGCATGTGAGAGGGTGCTGGAGAACGAACATAAACTTCATATTTTGACCTCAACTCCTTATGACCATCACGTTGTGTCTTTCTTGTTCTCTTGATGTTCAACCGGAGGCCTATGGCTCACTCTGCTGGATGCTGGCTTTCTTTATGGCATCTTATCAGCATCTTCTCTGGACCCCAAACTCCATCGGGGTTTCCGAGGGCCCCCTCGGTCGGGTATGGCTTTCCCTACCACATCTCGTCTCTAACTCTCTGGAATTCTACTGACAACTGCTTTGGCTCGTCGAACTCAACTGAGTTAAATAATAATTCAACGCCCACAAGATCGCCCACTGGATCTTTGAAATCGAATGTTTAATCGTCATCAAGCGGAAATAACTGTCATGCAGTTCAGAGGTTACTCTCTTCCGGTGCATCCCTGTAGGGGCACCGTGGGACCTTCACCTTGTCCCATATTATAAGCCTTAATCCGCCCACGCGATCTCTTTCGATTACTGGCCATTGGAATGTGTCACTTCCTTCCGGTGCATCCCCTTGGAATAGCATTTTTGGGCCGGGTCGAAGGTCAAAATATAACAGTATAACCATAATGAAGGATGTACATAGATGAAGAATGTCCATAAACCTCTTTATAAAAATATAACTCTGAGGCTTCAGTGGTATGTAAGAGACGGACAGATTAAGACAGATTGCTAAATTGACCGATAACTTCTCTTGACCATAGCACGCTGTGTTATCTTCAAGACCTAACTTAGCACTTATGCTTCTCCGTCGAGGATGCTCAGTCCGAGGCCACTGAGGGCAGCAACCCTCAGGAAAACGCTCTCACAGACTGCAAGCTGGCTTTGACTCTGGCCTTCACAGCCTCCAACACCAAATTACTAAACTGCCGCAGCCATGTGCATATATCATTTCACAACGCCCACAAAATTCTGATTAGATCACGTGATCTTCTGCTTATTTACACAGGCGCGTATCTTATTGACGGCTCAGTCAAGGGTCAATATGTAACAATTATTACTTCGTTCGTTTTTCACTGGATGTCTTCCACTAGCTAAGATAAATTATTCCTGCTCAATAAGTGCAGGATTTTTTTAAAAGGCTCGGGATTGAAGCAGTATTTACCAAGACAGAAATAAACAATAAATAATACGTTAATTTTCCTTAAAACATTATTCGTGTTATTCGACATTCTTATTTCAGAAAATTCGAAGAAAAAAATTAATTTCGGCGGTAAATTAGCCCACAAGAGTTGAAAAGTCAGAAAAACGAAAATAACTATGATTACAAATTAACTCCTGTGAGATAAGGCCTACATAATTTTCCAGGATCTTTGCTGGCGTATGTGTATGTGTGTATGTATGTGTATGCGTGATTCTTCCATTCAGAGGCGTAGGTTTCGACGAGAAAGATGAGTGTTCTAGGTATAACACTCGACTCGATCCTATGGTGTCCAATTCTGAAGTTCTTTAAATTGTTCAGTAACCCTTCTTTACCTCTACTCCCAGTCCCATTTTTTTTCTGAAATGGTAGGGCCTGTTAGGGTCTCATCTATGGGTCAACGAGAACTTTTCGAAAATTATTCTATTTCGATAGCATCATACGCAAAAATTGCTCCCAAGAAACAACTGCACAAAAAATGTAAGTATAAATGGATAACGTGATACTCTCACATATTAACATGAATAACCCTAAACAGGTTGATATCCCCTAAAAATCAATCTGTAAATCTAATCTCATATCTCAGTCAAGCCGCGATTCTTCTGTATGGGATGAAGATTGGGGAAGTGGGATAACTTTATATATCAATCGAACGATACCTGATCAAATATACGATCATTCAGTAAGAACTGAATATGTGAATTAATCTTCTAATTCGTTAACCACTGTACTTTTTCCGTTCATTTTTTATTAGTTTTCCTTCCTTGTTTTATCATATTTACCAACCCCTCCGCTTGGGCAGGATATGACACAAGGTCAATTTTTTAAGCGGAGTTTAACAGGTTTGAATTCAGAGTTTTCCTTCTCCTAGATTAGTTGCCTCACCAAGGCTGAAAAACCTAGTCTGCCCTACTATTTGCCCATAGCTGGAGGGAGAATAATAAGATTCATACCTTTCCCAAGGGTATTAGTGCTATGTGAAATGCAATCAGTCTCGTCCAGGATTTGAACTCGTGTCGTCGTGTCCATTTTCCACGACAATAACCATTACACCACGGGTAACTCCTTCCTTGTTTTATAGAACATCATACTTTTTGTGTTATATAATACTAAACCTATCCTTGTAAATGAGCAGTAAGGATAATATTTAACCCATAGCTCGTGGGATAGGAGGACTCATGCCTTTCCAAAGGATATTTATCTAACCCCTATGTTGTCGCAGTCCAACACGTCAGCAATTACTCGACGGGGACTCGCCTTTTTTTATTTGTTTTTAATTTATCGTTTTGTTTATTTTCACTTTCTGTCCCTCTTTTGTGGGACCCTTTTCTCCTACCCAACAAGTAATAGCCCACTTTCATTTGGTCCAGTCGGCTGGGGCTGAAGAATATACCAACTGCTTCCCTGCAGAGAGGTAAGACTCCCCCAACGAATGTCCTGGATATAATTCCTGTAATGATCATGTCTTCGGCTTAAATAGAACTAAACTGTGTACTTATGTTAAACTGAATTGTTTGAAATAGAACCGTTTTTGACATTTAAACTGTGTACGTATGTTAAACTAAATTGTTTTAAATAGAAATGTGTTGACATTTAAACTGTGCACATATGTAAAACTGAATTTTTTGAAATAGAACCGTTTTTGACTTTTAAGTTGTGTACTTATGTTTAACTGAATTGTTTGAAATAGAAATGTTTTGACATTTAAACTATGTACATATATTAAACTGAATTGTTTGAAATAGAACCGTTTTTGACTTTTAAATTGTGTACTTATCTTAAACTAAATTGTTTGAAAAAGAAATATTTTGACATTTAAACTGTGCAGATATATTAAACTGAATTGTTTGAAATAGAACCGTTTTGACATTTAAACTGTGCACTTATGTTAAACTGAATTGTTTGAAGTAGAAATGTTTTGTCATTTAAACTGTGCCTATTTATTAAGCAGAATTATTTGAAATAGAACCGTTTTTACCATTTAAACTGTGTACTTACGTTGAACTGGATTGTTTAAAATAGAAACGTTTTTGACATTTAAACTGTGTACTTATGTTAAACTGAATTGTTTGAAATAGAACCGTTTTTGACATTTAAACTGTGTACTAATGTTAAACTGAATTGTTTAAAATAGAAATGTCCAGGCATTTACTCTGTGTACCTAAGCTAAACTGAGTTATTTGAAAAAGAGCTGTTTATATGTATAAAAATGGATTTGGCATTAAATAACCTGCAGTGGTTGATGTGCTAATAAACCAAACCAATCTAGTTCAAATCCAGCAGCTTACTTTCCATTTCTCGGAAGTTCTCTCTTTATTTTTATTTTTCAAATAGATCACCGTCTTTCGTTCTTCGGTATTTTTCTTTTAACCAGTATTACTTGTTTTCCCTCTTTCTTAACTTTATGTCTATTTATAGCTGTTTTCTTTATTTGATTATTATTCTTTCTATCATTAATTAAACATTTTTTTCCTATCTTGTCTTTCTTTTCTTTTTGGTTTTCCTCTGTCTTTTTCTCTGTCTCTCTGTCTCTGTCTCTCTTGCTTAGAGCTATAAAAATAATTCGGCTGTACTGAAAAAGACTGATCGATTGGCTACAATCTATCGTCTGACGCCAGTGCATTATCAATCAATTAAAATTGCATCAAGAAAATATCCTATATTAATCCATTAATTATTAATTAATAGCAAGATGACATGAGAATGCCCGGGAAATTCTGCTTTTTTTTCGGATGATTGCTTCTAATTTTGGTTTTTTTTTCTTCTTTTATTTAATGGGTTATGAAGTTGCATTGAAATGATTATAAAACGCAGGTTGTATCTTTTTATTTTAGTTGTTGATTTTTATTCATTTTTGAGAATGGCTTGGATTATTTATATCTGTCATTATCTATATATGTGATTATATATATATATATATATATATATATATATATATATATATATATAAGCGATTATCTATGTATGTGATTATCTTTATATGTGATTATCTATATATGTGATTATCCATATAAGTGTTTATGTATATATGTAATTATCTATATATGTGGTAATCCATATAAGTGATTATTTATATATGTGATCGGCAAGGTGATCCACTGGGAGAAGTGTAAGAAATTTAAATTTGACCATACAAACAAATGGTATATGCACAACCCAGCACCTGTCCTAGAAAATAACACACATAAACTCCTGTGGTATTTTCACATACAAACGGATAACCTAATCTTGGCCCGAAGACCAAATCTAATAATAATCAACAAAAAAAGAGAACTTGCAAAATTGTCGACTTTACTGTCCCGGCTGACCACAGAATAAAAGTGAAAGAATGTGAAAAGAAGGATAAGTACCTCGAACTTGCTAGGGAATTGAAAAAAAAAAAATGTAACATGCAGGTGAAAATCATACCAATTGCAATTGGTGCTTTTGGTACAGTAAGTAAAGGATTATTAAAAGGCCTGGATGACTTGGAAGTTGGCGGATGAGTAGAGACTATCCAAATGACAGCATTACTGAAAACGGCCAGAACACTGAGAAGAGTCCTGGAGAATTGAGGAGACTTGGTGTCACTCAAACTCCAGTGAGAAAACATCAGCTAATACTGATGTGAAAAACTCTAAAGGAGTAAATAATAATAATAATAATAATAATAATAATAATAATAATAATAATAATATTAATAATAATAATAATAATAATAATAATAACGACTGGGTGGGCAAGTTGATACACTGGTAATTATGCAAGAAATTTTAATGTGACCATACTATTACGCCGCCATGTGCCCAGCGGGCTTGCAGGGTGCCAAGTCCACCAATTCAAGCCAGACACAGACGTTGGCTGTGGTTTGCCAAACGCTATTTAATGTCACAGATATCACCAACTCCCAAGCAGAATCACATTTTAAAGCTACTAGGCAACTTCTCGGTGAATTATTGAAAGTCAACACAGCTAACTGGCAAGCTTTTTCCCCACAAATACAAGGTCTTTGACAAACACAATTCTTCCACAAGAAAATAAGGACTCTGTGCTGCCGTGTATGAGTTAACAGGATTAATCACAATATTCTTCTATTGCATAAAAGAAAGAAACAAAGAAAATAAAACAATTTAGGTACAAGTCAGGAGCGAGAAAGTCTTTCTGTATCCCCGGGGAACGTCCATTAAAATATCCGTATCCTGGACTAAGCACCTCATAAAATATCTGTTTATGGCGGAGGGTGAGAAGGTAGTTCGACAACCATAGACACGATCTGCTTTCCTACTGACTATAAGATTTAATGGCAGAGTCCGAGCTTCAAATCTCAAGTTTATCATTTCAGTATGAATGCAGCATGATAAAGATGAATATACTTAAATTGTATGTTCAGTTACTTGAGATACTGTGGAATTTATTCTCTTCTCTTTTTCCTTTCGTTATTGAGTTTCCATAAAATGTTGATTGAAGGATACACCTCTTATTTCAGATAAGACTAAGATTAATGATAGTTCCTTTCCTCGTGGACAAGTCTTTCGTTTGGGTATTCGTTTAACGAGACTTAACATGTCTCGGAGTGCTGGTTCATTCAAAAGATAAGTTCTTTCTTTTCTCTCAGGGTTCTCTGCGCGGCATTATTTTGGAATTTGGGTTTCTTCATATCACAAACTATGTTCTTGGTTTTTCGACGAACAAAGGCAATTCCTTGTGCGTCTTCATCCCTCGAGGAATAAACGGCAATAAACTTATCTTCCGTAGTTTGAAAATTTGCCAAGCGTTGATTTTTTTGGCGGGCTCTTCCTCGGTACTAAATAAGGTCGAGGGGTCTGCTTCTCCACTGACGTACACATGGCTAATAGAGAGTGAGGTCCTTCCATGCCTATCTCACCTTGTAATAATAGAGAGGGTGGGAGAGAGAGAAGGCTCTCTCCCTGCCACTATCCTGTAATTTTTGCTTACTACTATCGTCCGCTGACGGTCAAATGTATTTGGGTGTCATATTTCCTGGTCACAATGCTAACAAATGGTATATGCACAATCCAACAATTATTCTAAAGAATGAGACTCACAAAATCTAATGTGATTTTGACACAGAAACAGATCGCGTAATCTCGGCCAGACGACCAGACAATATAATAACCAACAACAAAAACAAAAAGAACTTGCAAAATCGTGAACATTGGTGTCCCGGCTGACCCCAAAGTAAACTTGAAATAAAGTGAAAAAAAGGATAAGTACCTCAACCTTGCTAGGGAATTGATATAACTGTGGAACACGAAAGTGACGGCGATACCAATTGTAATTAGTGCTCTTGGTACTATTTACCAACACCTCTGCTCGGGCAGGATATGACACAAGATCAATTTTTAAGTGGAGTTTAACAGGTTTTGAATTCAGAGTTTTCCTTCTCCTAGACTAGTTGCCTAACCAAGGCTGAAGAACCTAGTCCGTCCTACTATTTACCTATAGCTGGAGGGAGAATAATGGGGTTCATACCTTTCCCAAGGGTATTTGCCCGAAAGTGAACGTAATAGCGCGACTGGAGTACGAACTCGCGTACTACGATTCCGCAGTGCTCTTGGTACAGTCACCAAAGGTTTGTTACAGGAGCTCAAAAATTTTGAAAACAGGGAACTTGTAGAAACCATCAAAAAACTACATTATTGAGCTCGAACAGAATACTGAGAAGAGTCCTGGAGACTCGAGGAGACTTGCTTGAAACAGTGAAAGACCATCAGCAAATGCTGATGAGAAATACATTCAAGGAGAAAATAATGTCCAAAATTTTTTAATTTGACCCTACGAACAAGTGGTAGATGAACGATACAAAATCCGTCTGGGAGAATGTGTCGGATTTTGAGATACAAGGAGATCATCTAATTTCGGCCAGACGACCAGACCTTGTGATAATCAACAAAAAAGAGAACCTGCCAAATAGTGTTTTTTGCTGTCCCGGCAGACTATAACCTGAAAATAAAAGAAAGCGAAAACAGAAATAAGTTCCTTGATCTTGCTTGATAACTAAAAAAACAATGGACCATAAAGGTGACGATGATACCATTTGTTGTAGGTGCTCTGGGGACAAGGATGGGTAAATAAACCGGAAGAGTTGGAAATAATGGACAAGTAGCGACCATCCAATTATTAAGATTGGTCAAATTGTAAGAAGAGTCCTTGAGACTTGAGGAGACTTGCTGTTTGTTATGGGGACATATCCTACTATACCCCAAAGATGGACTCGTCCAACGTAAAAATATTCTACGAATGAGCTAGCTCGGAGAAGACAATTTGACCGACAGACTGTAAGCCGAGAACGGCTAGTACTTCTTTTGTATGATTTCCTTTTTTCTACTAATAAACATTCACCTATCACCCGTTGTTTGAGTTGTTCTTCCACCGGTCTTATCTGAAGACTAAAACACTGTTACTCATACTCCGGTGAAAAACCATCAGTAAACGCTGGTGTGAAAAACTCTCAAAGGAGTAAATAATAATAATAATAATAATCAAGAAAAGAGGGAGAAAGAGGACTTACCAGCATTGAAGACAGCGTTGGCGTATCGATACAACGACTCGAAGACAATATACAAAAACACGAAGGAGGACTCATTACAGACACCAGAAACGATACTGATGACATGATGGACAACAACTCAATGGGCGTTTTAAACGACTAATAAACAACACCTCACATGACAAAACCTGGACATGGCCAAGAAAAGGAAACTATAAGAGAGAAACAGAATCTCTCCTCATTGCAGCCGAAACAACGTCGTAAGAACCAATCATATCAAAGCGAGAATAGATAAGACTCAACAAAATAGCAAATGCAGGCGATGTGGTGACAGAGATGAAACCATGAATCACATAATAAGCGAATGTAGCAAATTACGGCAGAAGGAATATAAGACTAGACATGATTGGGTCGGCAATGTGATCCACTGGGTGATGTGCAAGAAATTTAAATTTGACCATACAAACAAATGGTATATGCACAACCCAGCACCTGTCCTAGAAAATGACACACATAAACTCCTATGGGACTTCGACATATACATGGATAACCTAATCTTGGCCAGAAGACCAGACTTAACAATAATGAACAAAAAAAAAAAGAGAACTTGTAAAATAGTCGACTTTGCTGTCCCGGCCGACCACAGAATAAAACTAAAAAAATGTGAAAAGAAGGATAAGCACCTCGACCTTGCTAGGGGATTGAAAAACTGTCGAACCTGCTGGTGACTATTATAACAATTGGGATTAGTGCGTCTTGAACAGTAACTAATGGATTACTAAAGGGACTGGAGGAGTTGGAAGTTGGCGGACGGGTGGAGACCATCCAAACGACAGCATTATTGAGAACAGCAAGAATACTGAGAAGAGTCCTGGAGACTTGAGGAGACTTGGTGTCACTCAGACTCCAGTGAAAACGCTGATGTTAAAAGCTCTATAATAATAATAATAGTAATAATTGTCATTAGTAAATCATTAGTGTTTTAATTAATTTTTCATATGAATAATTTTCACAGAGATATATGGTATTCAATAATAGCATCTTATGCAAATAATTAGAAAAATAGATCTGTTTGACTGATAGATCGGAACCTAACGAGTATAACCATTCCGACTCAGAGTGATTGTGGGAGTAACGACAATAAAGGGGTAATTAAAACTCCCTAAATTCAAGGACTAGAGCCTCACTATGAGATGCGCAGTTGGCTGGGCCTGTAGAGTACACCGACAACACCTTTGCAAACGGGCAATACCCCCCCCTCCAACGGGTGTCCTTGATATGACACTAAACAATCTGATGGAAGGTTCCAGTAATGCTGGATCTCTGAGGAATACAGAGTATCCCTTCATTGTCATCGCTCCCAGGTCATTCTGGCCCGGCGTGATAGCACCTGATATGGTCCTATCTATTAGGTTAGACATTACTAAACTTCCTACTTATGCTAAACTTAATTATTTGATATTGAACTGTTTCGATATTTACACTGCGTCCCTATACAAATTTGAATTAGAACTGTTTGATTAAAATGAATAGCTTGAAATAGAACAGTTTTTAACAATTAAACTGTCTACTCATTCTACACCGAATTGTTTGAAATAGAATTGATTATTTTCATGAAAATGTATTTGGAATTAAATAACCTACAATGGTTGCTATGCTATAAAAACAAAACTACGAATCATCACTAGGTGATGCAATTTGGTCCAAAGCAACAGCCTTTTAGCTTCTTTCACAGAAAAACGATTCGGTGAATATTTACCACGAGTGCAATGTGAAAAGTACCCTCAAAATAATCATATAAGAGTTAGAGCCTCATGTAACCAGCTAATTGATTGAATAGGCCCTTGGAAACCGATCCCACCCCGTCTAACCAAGTAAGGGCCAACATGGAGTGTTTCAGGTTAGGTGCCCACTTTTATATCGTACTCAGATCTTATTCTTCTGCTGTCGGCGAATTCTTGGCAGTTCTTTTCCTTTTAATATTTCAACATGTGACAAGAATTCTTCTCAATTTGTTCTCTGTTACGAATGTTCATTTTAGAATAATGTCATGGTTAGTTTGGAAAAGTTGGACACTGAAAGAAAAGATTTTTGGTGAAAGGGTGTCAAGACAAAGAGGTGAAAGCAAATATTTGCTACTTGATCTCAGAGATTAAAAAAAAACCTCATAGCTACAGTTTTGGTTTCTACCATTATTAATATGCTAATAATTTAGGTCAGCCATCTCTGTGAGTTTCCAAACAGTCTTTCATGGGGAAAAGAAAAACTCTCAACATGTTCTAAAGAAAATGTGGAAGCCTAAAAATGTTTTTCTTAAGTTTTCTATTATCCACGCATACAGTTTAGATTTATATGGAGAATTAAAAATTTTGGAGGGTAGGTTCTTACCATTACCATTGTGATTATAATTCAGACCTGCCATCTCTGTGAGTTTCGAAACAGTCTTCTAAGTAAAATATAGACGCCTAAAAATGGTCATCTAAAGCTTTCTGTTTTCACCAGATATAGTTCAGAGTTGTACACAGAACAAACTATTTTGTAGGCGAGGTTCTTAACATTATGACTGAGTGAATAATTCTGGTCGGCTTTCCCTGTAAGTTTCCAGTCTTCAAGGAATCTGTTTAAGCATAAAAATACTCTTCTATGCTTTCTGGTTTGGTTTCTTTGTTTAATGGCATATCAACTCTTTTTAGGTTATTTAATGCCAAAGCCATTCTTCTAGAAGAACAGTAGTGGTACTATTTAACCCATAGCTGGGAAGATAAGGGGGTTCATACCTTTCCCAAGGGTATTTGCCCGAAAGTGAACGTAATAGCGCGACTTGAGTACGAACTCGCGTACTTCGATTGCGCAGTCCATGGCTTTAGCCATTACACCACGAGGACACCCCCTCTAAATCTTTCTGTTATCGCCGAATATAGTATAGATTTATAATAAAAAAAACAACTTTCGGGGAGGTAAGTTTCTAACCCCTTTGCAAAGAATGATGTGCGCGTATTATATCCCCTATCTGTAACATATTGACCTCCGACCCGGCCGAGCTGTCAAATAAGAAATGCGCCTGTGTAAATAACAGGTGCATCCAGTCGAAAATATCAGGGGATAGCCTTGACTGTGGATGGGTTGAATTGAGTGCAGATGCGACGCTCACTGAAGCAGGTGGGTGTCACACAATTATATAACCCGGTGCTAAAGGAAGTTCGAGTTAATTGGAGATCAGTGTTTGGAGTCAGTCGTTGCAGTTCGAGGAGTGAGAACCATGTCCTAGCAGAGGCTGGGCCATCAGGGCCCCCGGTTGAGCAGCCCAGGAGAACGAGAAAGAAGTGCTGTTATAGCCAGAAGAGCTGGAGGTCAACATGTTGCAGTTTTGTTCTGTATCCAACTCACATCTCACACATAACCCTTTCATAACCCTTTCATACCATTTCAAAATAAAGTGTGAGTGGTATATTTTTCTAAAGAACTGTGTTTCGTTCGTCGTTATTGCGTTGACTATGTTTCTGCATGCATGTGAGTATGTTACACATCTACAGGGCTGGCATTATCAATAATCAGCTGGTATTATCTATAATCAGTATAGCACAAATACCAACAACAAATATTTTACTTAAATGCTTAACTTTTGGAGAACGCCCCACAAATAATATTACCGTTTCGTTTGGACTAACAATCCTAACCCCCAAAGAGTTCAGCTTCAGTCTTGACACTTTTAACCACATCTTTCTACTGAGAAAGTCAATCCTTTTCCTCGAAATCTAGAATATTGCCCAGTCGGCTGGGGCTGTAGAATACACCGACTGCTTCTCTGCAGAGGGGTAAGACCCCTCCCCCTAACGAGTGTCCTGGATATGACACTAAACAATCTGATGGTGAGGTTCCAGCAGTGCTGGAGCTTTGGGGAATGCGGAGTATTCCTTCATTGCCATCGCTCCCAGGTCCACTCTGGCCCGGAGTGGTAGCACCTGATAAGGGTCCTATCTATGGGTTAAATAGAACTAATAGCATACTTATGCTAAAATGAATTGTTTGAGTAAAACTGAATAGTTTGAAATAGAAATGACTTTTACAATTAAACCGTACTTACATTTAAACTGCGTGCTTATGCTTAACTGAATTATTTGAAATAGAACTGTTTTTCGACATTAAAACTGTATTTACACTTAACCGAATTGTTACATACAACTGCTTGAATAGTTAGCAATGGAAATGTTTTTGACCATTAAACTGTGTACTTATGCTAAACTGAATTGTTTTAAATAGAATAGATTTACATAAAAATGGATTTGGCGTTAAATAACCTACAAAGGTTGATATGCCATAAACCAACAAACCAAACCAAACCAAATCTGGAATAGCCATTCACAGCAATTAATGCTTTTCTAGCTGTTGTCTTGAATCCTAGAATTGATATCCAGACAGTGGGTTCGAACACAGGCAATTCCTTACCAAACTTAAGATCACATAGAATAGAAAGTCAGCAAGTTATTTCCTGATTTATTCCTCGGTTTTAGTGTCTTCTCTTGATGCTTTAAATTTTAATTTTTTGAGGGGAGGTAGTTTTTGTTTTCGTTTGTTTTTTGCTTTGGACAAAAATTACCGATTATTTTTTAAACTTAATTAAAGATTGGTCATTAATATTAATTGGTATGTCTGTTGTTACTATTTCCATCTTAATTAGCGTTCTCAGAATAGTCCTCAAACAGACGTTTGTTCAATAGAGTCACAAATTTTACACACACACACACACAGATATATATATATATATATATATATATATATATATATATATATATATATATATATATATATATATATATACGAACTGCAAAAACTCTAATAATAAAAAGCAGTTATATAACGCAATGATTTTTTTAATAATATCTAGTATTATTTCACTAAATTTCCTCGTCAATCTGTATCACACAATTCGAACGTCATACAAAGAACATTTGAGGTGAAATTTTTAATTTCAAATAACATACACAACAACCTCTTACATACTTCAATGAACATACTAGGACAAATTAAGATGGGGAGAAGTTAACTTAACAAGTTTCAATGCCGTAAATGGAATCAGTGACCAAGATCACATCTTGGTAGAAATTCCTTGCGTTTAACTCAGCGGTAATGTCCTTGGCAAAAAGACAAGAATCGATTGGTTGAAAGATAGTATAACCTATATGCACGATGGTTAAGAACCCCCTTGACCTTACCAAGAAAGAAGAGCCATAGCTAAACATTTTTGTTGTGTCAAAACACTACACCTTATTAAGCTAGGAAAGGAGGAAAGGCTTAATGGTTAAATGTGCTGGACGATAGCCTCAAACACCAGCCAGACTATAAAGTTCACTTTCAGGTAAATACCCATGGTAAAAGTATGAAACCTCTGATTCCATTAATTATAGCTTAATAGTATCACTGCTGTCCTTATACAAAGATTGCATCAGCATTAAATAAACCACTAAGTTATTATAGCATTAAACAAAGAAACAATTGTAATGGAATATCCCAAATACACTCTAAGTCATGTGGAGTGATTATATAGACGATGAGAACGGCATTATACCGGTCAACGCCCGGGTGTCGATGCCGACGGCATTAATTTGCCGTTGGCTTTAACCCTAGTGAGCACTGTCCAGCAAAGGCAGACTTGAGGTCGAAAGACACCAGGCTTCGGCTGGACCACCTTCAGGTGGGATAGCTGCATCATTGACACCTTTGTCACCTTTAAATAGCACGGGACCTTGCTTTCCAGTTTAAGCTATAATCAGGCATCTGTGCCTGGACACATGTTTGTGTTCATGTCCAGCTAGGCTCATCAGGCCCACATTGCACTAAGTGGACCAGTGACCAGCATAGTACAGCTGGGCTCGAGCATCAACCTGGATCGGACTTCCTCTTCCCGTAATTTCGACTATAACCTGACCTTCGCGTCATTTGACCTTGTGTCAAGTACTCTCTGGTTGGAGGCAGTGACAAATAACAGTCCGCGCCCCGAGGATGAAGCCACCGGCATTAATTTGCGGTTGGCTTGACGGCTTTTAGCTGGATGGTCTGGCATGCGTGTCGGTGTAGGCATTGGCCAGACTTGAGGCCGAAAAACCCCCGACTTCAGCAGGGGTGTCTTAGTAGTGTAATGGGTAAAGCGATGGACCGCTGAATCGTAGTGTTCGAGCTCCAGTTGGGCTATTACGTTCACTTTCGGACAAATACACTTGGGAAATTATAAGCCTCCTTATCATTCCAGCTATGGGTTAGATAGTACCACACCTGTTCTTTTCGAAGAATGGGTTTGGCATTAAATAACTTACAAAGTTTGATATGCCATTAAACAAAAAAAAAAAATGAACCTGTACCCGTCTTCGGGTAGGCGAGCTGCACCATTGTCACTTATAGCTTAAACTGGACAGCGAAGCTCTTGTACTAAAGTACAAGAGCTTCGCTGTCCAGTTTAAGCTATAATTTTGCTTCCGTGCTGTGCATCATGTTTAGGTTCAAGTCCAGCTAGGCTCATCGGCACACATTGTGGTAAGTGAGCCATAGACCAGTAGGGCTCGGGTCTTGGACCTTCACCTTCCCTATGTTTGTGTGGGAATGTGTTTTTATCTGTGCTAGTCCGCGTGTGTATGAGTGTATTTGTGTGTATTTTTATGTGTATATATTTGTGTGTGTGTGTTTGTGTCGGTGTTTATGTGTTAGTACGTACGTTTTTGAATAAGTATGTGCTTGTAGGTTTTTTTGATCGTATGTTTATGCTTATGTGCGTTTGTGTTTGTATATGTGTATGTGTTTATGTGTATGTGTATGTGCATGTTTTTATGTGTGTATTTCTATATGCTTATGTGCGTGTTTGAGTGTGTGTGTGTGTGTGTGAGACGGGTGGAGCTGAAATATTTAAAAAAAGTAAAATCTGACTTACAATAATCTCTTTTCTGAGATTTTTTTTATTTTCTTTTTTTATTTTCTTGAGTATTTTATTTAGTTTTGCTTTCGGTTGTTGTTGTTTTTTTTTTGTTTTGTTTTTTTGGCTTTTTTAATAACACGTGAAACTATTAGTAACGGAAGAGCTTAAAAAGTTTACTTAAAAAAAAAAAACTACACTGTCATTCTAGGCGACTTGCATGTACTTTATTCTAGCATGTTTTTTAACGACTGTTTTTTATCTTATATATATATATATATATATATATATATATATATATATATACTTTAAGAAAAACAACGAAACCCAAATTTAAATATTCATTCATGAATAATTTCTTGTCCTGATGGAACTACTCCCAACTCCGGTTTAACTGGACCAGAGAATACTATATATATATATATATATATATATATATATATATACGACAGTATTTAATCCAGTAAATCCTGAGTTAGGAACAATTCGAAGCAGGCTAATTTAAATATTCAAATACAGAATATTAAATTTAAGTTATCCCGGTCAAGAGCACCAAGTAAATAAAATCCACGGAGCAAATTATTTAAAAAAAACAACAAGTGTTCACATGAAGATAATGAATTTATTTCCATCCAGTTAAA
This sequence comes from Sepioteuthis lessoniana, assembly GCA_963585895.1. Taxonomy (NCBI): domain Eukaryota; kingdom Metazoa; phylum Mollusca; class Cephalopoda; order Myopsida; family Loliginidae; genus Sepioteuthis; species Sepioteuthis lessoniana. The sequence continues at coordinate 84,293,662 of OY757922.1, read as the reverse complement.
AAGCATTGATATAAATCAATGCTCTAAAAAAATTAACTGAACTTCTTCAGATCAAGCAAGAAAATGGAATAAAATAGCTCTTTCACATTTATAACCAGACTTAGAACAAAACAAAAAAAACTTATTTTTCCTACAACAACTTAACCATTCAAATCAAGTAGCAATAAGTATCAACTTATTTTGGCATGTATAGAAACATCCGGTTTCATCATACTTCAAATTAAGCAGAAGAAAAATTTAAGGCTACAAAAATACATGTCTAATCATCTAAAGAATAGCATAAAAAAACTTTCAGTAGATAGACAAGTAATTCTAAATGTCTGCTTTTTATATGCTATATATATATATATATATATATATATATATATATTAGAATTATATATTTAAATCCATGGAATTTAGATTGTGACCCCTGGGTTTCATGGAGTTTTTTCTCAAGAGTATGTGTCTGAAAGTGAATGTGATAGCTTGAATAGTGTTCGAACTCACTTACAATGGTTTCACAGTCGAAAATGTTAGCCACTAGGCTACTGAGACTCCTACATATAAGTACACACATATACACACACACATAAAGAGAGGTAGACTCCTCCTCGATGCCCACATACACATACATACAAAAGCATCTATGCATATATATATATATATATATATATATAAAGAGAGAGAAAAGAGAAAGAGAGAGTTATCGCACATGACATTTTGAAGGTTGTGACCATAAGCCTCTTTCATGTGGCTTAAGATGAGTGCTTAGCTTTCCTTCCTTTCTTACATGCGCATAGCCTTTTGTCTTATTAAAGAAATCTTTTCATACTCTCTCTCTCTCATCAACCAGACTAAAATCACAAACCAAAATATTCATTGAAAGGTAGGCCAATTTAAGGATCTATAATGGAGCCCAACGAACGCCCCAGGGAAATCTTTTTTCCTTCGCACTTCTCCCTCTGTTCCTTTTCATCTTCAATTTCCTTCCTTCTTTCTTTCTTCCTTTTTTCTTCTTCTTTCATCCTGCACGCTACCATTCCTTTCTATAAGTATTGTTGTTTATTATTCATCCACTACCGAAGCTGCCACTGACATGTCGGTCACATACCTCATGTATACTTCTCTTCACAACCCGCTTACAATCCGTTCATTTATATGGAAGTGGGCGTAGCATCACGGTTATCGTCATTGGAAATGCAATCAGAAAACTGAATTCAATTACTGGATGAGACTGGCTGCAATTCAATTTATGCTAATGATCGCAGGAAAGGCATGAATCCTTCTCTAGCTCGATCCAACTGTTGGTAAATTGTAAAGTAGACTGGGTTGAATTAATACATAAAAATGCTTTTAAGAAATTAGGTAAATACATATGGCTGCTTGAAGCTGGTCACACTTCTTATGATCCAGTCGGCTTGGGCTGCAGAGTAAATCGACTGCATCTCTGTAGAAGGGCAAGACTCCCCTAACAATTATCCTTTGGCCCAGTCGACTTGGGCTGCAGAATCCATCGACTGCTTCTCTGTAGAGGGGCAAGACTTTCCAAACGAGCGTCTTGATACGATATTAAACAATCTGATGATGAGGTACCAGTAATGTTAGAGCTTTGGGGAACGCAGAGTACACCTTCATTGGCATCGCTTCCAGTTATATATATATATATATATATATATATATATATATATATATATTAGGGAGGAGAGAGAAAGAACCATTATGACTAGGCACGTACATAATATGGCCCGGAGTGGTAGCACCTAACAGGTGCTACCACCTATCTATTTTTTTCAAATAGAACTGTTTGACATTTAAACTAGATGTTTATGCTAAACTGAATTGTTTAAAATTGAACTGTTTGATCATTCAACTGTGTGTGGACAAATAACTGATGTTTAGTAGAATTGTTAGTGATACGTAGCAATAATTAAAAACATTAAATTGCGTGCAAAAAAAATCAGTAATAATATAATAAATAGAATAATTCGAATTAGATGGAAATAAGTGAGACAAATCACTTTAAAGAAAAGAATTAGCCCAGGCTTGATTAAAATTGCTGTTTACAAAATGTGTTTAGAAATCATATATTTAATATATTAAACCTCATATTTCTAAACGAATAATTTAGATTTGATTGGAACTGGTTTTATGGCATCTCAAATTCTGTTGGTAATTCAATACCAGATCGTTTTTATAAATATTTTTCATCATACAACGTGTGAAAGTACGTGCGATACCCTGCTCTCATCAGCTGCTAATCAGGGGTGATAACTCAGTCTCGGTAGCTCAAGGCCTCCCTTTACAGTGATGATTTATTCACCGTATTGAGCAAGTCACACTCGAATTTTAATTTGAGAGTCCTAGAGACCACTCATATTTTCATTTATGAACCGCCTCACTGTAAACAGAGGGACAGTTTACTAGGTTTGAATTTGATCAACATTTAAATTTACCCTCCCCTTTTTTTTCACTCATGACAAAACCCCCACTTTCTTTCTTAATTGTTTATCCTCTATAAAGGTTGTGCTCAACGAGGATCAAAACCGGTCGACCTTCATTATTTAAAATGAATAAAATAGGCCTCCTTTGTGAAATTAATATATATATATATATATATATATATATATATATATATATATATATATATATATGCAAGTATAGCAGAAGCTATACTGCCACCTACCACTCATCACAAAAACCATCAAAATTAGACGAACCAGACATGCTGGACAATGCCGGAGAAGTAGGGACGAGCTCATAACTGATGTACTCTTATGGATCCCTTCACATGGCCGAGCAAAGGCAGGGCGACTAGCTCGTACCTACATACAACAGCTCTGTGAGGATACAGGATGTGGCCCTGAGGACCTGCGATGAACAATAAGGAAGCGATGAAAAATAAGGAGGGGCGGCGAGAGAGGTTCAGGGATATCCGTGCTGATGACACAAGATGATGATGATGATGATGATGATGATGATGATGATTGCATAATGGTTATTTGCCTTAGGATATCGAATCACTGACCAGGGTTCAAATCCTGCTTACGTTTCGCTTAGCACTTATGTCCTTGGGGAAGTTATGCATCAGTATATTCTTCTCTTCGGCTTTAGAAAAATAGTAGGGCAATCTGGAATCTGTAGCTTTGGTTAAGCCTCCAGTTTAAGAGCTGGAAATATCTGGATCCAAATAAGTTTTCCATCGTTTATAAAATTGACCTTCTTTCACATCAATGCAAATAAGATCTATTTTGTGTGAAGGTGCATTTTCGTATACATTTTTGTATATTAATTGACAAAATTATTCAAAGTATAGAAATACTAATCAGTTGTAATGCATAAATATTTAAATTATTTTTAGTGAGGTTTCTTAATAAAATTATTTGTTCAAGTTATTTATTATTCCTATACTTACGTGTGTTAAAGATTTTGAAGTCGAGTTTTATTCAGTAATTTGAATATGGTAAAGCAATTAATTGCACAGGTAAACACAGCAATAATATTTTTTTATATTATATATATATATATATATATATATATATATATATATATATATATATATATATATATATATATATATATATATATATATATATATATATATATATATCAAGTTGGGACTATTTTTAATGTTTTCTTGTTTTCTAATTTTTTGATTGTTCAGTCGTTTTCTTTACATGAAAAGTTTAAATTAGTCTTATTTTATTTACCGGAAATTGTTTTAATTATTTATCCTATATGAAATAATTTTTACTAGCATTAATAATTCATGTTATATGAAATAGTGGTTTTAGAAATAAAAATAAAATGTTTTAATTAACTTTATATAAATAAGATGTTTAAATTAACTTTATATGCTTAATTTTCCGGAAATTCATTTAATTATTTATCCTATATGAAATAATTTTTACTAGAATTAATAATTCATGTTATATGAAATAGTGGTTTTAAAAATAAAAATAAAATGTTTAAATTAACTTTATCATATTTACCAACCTCTCCGCTCGGGAAGGATATGACACAAGGTCAATTTTTTAAGCGGAGTTTAACAGGTTTGAATTCAGAGTTTTCCTTCTCCTAGACTAGTTGCCTCACCAAGGCTGAAGAACCTAGTCTGCCCTACTTTTTACCCATAGCTGGAGGGAGAATAATTGGATTCATACCTTTCCCAAGGGTATTAGTCCTATGTGAAATGCAATCAGTCTCGTCTAGGATTTGAACTCGTGTCCATTTCCTACGACGATAACCATTACACCACGGGCACTGTAAATTAGCGTTATATAAATAAAATGTTTAAATTAACTTTATATGCTTAATTTTTCGGAAATTGTTTTAATTATTTAATCCTATATGAAATAATTTTTACTAGAATTAATAATTCATGTTATATGAAATAGTGGTTTTAAAAATAAAAATGAAATGTTTTAATTAACTTTATATAAATAAAATGTTTAAATTAACTTTATATGCTTAATGAATGACGATTTGACTCCTGAAATTTAAAAGGTAGAAAATAAGATTTTTGCTCTCATGGAACTTAGATATGACGACTATTTGTAAATCGAATTTTATTTATAATAAAGCTGTTAATTCATTTTATATATCACATGTTTTCATTACGAAGTTTAACATCCATTCATTGATATATTATATTGGTATGGTTGTGTACGTCTGTATGTGTGTCATGCCAGGTTGACTGAGGCTATAAAATACACCGACTACATCCCTGCAGTGGGGTAAGACTCGACGTCAACAAATGTCCTACATATGACACAAAACAATCTGATGATGCGTCACTTGTCCTAGAGTTTTGGCGAATGTAGATTATCCCTTAATTGCCATCGCTCCCAGGTCCACTGAAGTGGTAGCACCTGATATGGTTCTATCTATAATTCAAATACAGCTGTTTATCATATAAACTGTGCGTAAGCAAACAACTTAAGTTAAATTGAATATTTTGAATTAGAACGGTTTGATCATTTAACTGTCTGTAAACAAAAGACAGATGTTTTATTAAATTGTTAGTGTTACATTGCAATAGTTGGAACCATATAACTATATTCTAAAATTGTATTGGTATCATATGGCAATACGTGGAACGAGCCGATTGTGCGAAAACGAATGATTAATATTGAATAGAATTTCTAGGTTGGTTGGTTGGTTGGTTGGGTTTTTATGGCATATCAACCTTTGTAGGTTATTTAACGCCAAATCTATTTTTATGAAAATAGTTCTATTTCAAACAATTCAGTATGAGTATTTAGGATAAGTACACTGTTTAGATGTTAGTACAGTTTAATTATGAAAAACATTTCTATTTCAAGCTATTCAGTTTAGTCAAGCAGTTCTAATTCTGCTAATTCAGTTTAGTACAAGTACAGATTTTGTTTACCCACAGTTAAATGTCAAAACAGTTCTATATTAATCAAATTTGTTTAGTGTAAGTACAGTTTCAACGTCAAAAATAGTTTCTTTTCAAATAATTCAGTTTAGCATAAACACGCAGTTTAAACGTAAGTACGGTTTAATTGTCAAAAATATTTCGATTTCAACCAATTCAGTTTAATAAAACATTTCAGTTTCACATTAGTATGCCGTTAGTTTTATTTAACCCATAGATAGGGCCTCTTCTGGTGCTTCCACGCCGGGCCAGAGTGGGCCTAGGAGCAATGGCGATGAGGGGGTGCTCCGCATTCCCCAATCCCCCAGCCGACTGGGCAAAGAATTATTAGGGTTAAATAGCAATTCTTAACCACGTTACTTTGTGTAAAAAGATTAATATTACCTAGAATCATAAGTGTTAGATAGCAATGTTTGAAACCATTTAACTGTGTGCAAACAATAGCAGTACTTAATAAGATGCAAAAAATTAACCCTTATTTTTTTAATATTTCCTACAACCTATTCACTTACAAATCATCTGTTTATTCATATAATTGTTTGAAAATAAATGACTGATATATTTTTTTAGGATTACATAGGAATAGTTGTGAAGAAAAATTGATAACAAAGTAATCCAAGTAGAAGGAGAGATTTATTGAGAAGCAAAGTCGACATTATAGCGTTTCGGTTCTAATGAACCATCATCAGGGCTATGAAGGATGATATTAGTGATGTTAAATCAACAATGGATGTTTAAAAATGCAAACTACAAAAACCTAGGGAAAATTTATATTAGAAGAAAAGTTGACCGTTTAATTTGTGAATTGGCGTCTTTTGTTTTGAATAACGTAATTTTACTTATTAGGAATATTGCATAGAATTTATTTTCCGTTTGTTTATCCAGAAAGATTTCGAATCAAAAGGAATACTTCTAAACATTCAAGTGTATGCAAAACTGATATTGCTCCCGTCGGCTGGGGCTGTAGATTTCACCGAATGCTTCTCTGCAGAGGGATATGACACCCCCTACAACGAGTAGAAAAAGAGATTTATTGAGAAGCAATGTCGACACAATAGCGTTTCGGTTCTAATGAACCATCATCAGGTCTGTGTGGGACGATATTAGTGCTGTTAAGGCAAGGGCGCATGTTCAAAATACAAAAATATAAAAACCTTGGAAAAAAGCTGTATAACAAGAAAGAGAAAAAGAAAGAGAAAAAGAAGAAGAGTTGGTTGTTTGGTTTTTTGGTTGGTTGTTTGGGTTTTATGGCATATCAACCTTTATAGGTCATTCAACGCAAAATTCTGTCTATATATACATACATATTCAACCAAAGATTTCAAAACGAATATTAAGGTAGGCAGAATTCTCTATTTGCAGGATTTCATTTGTTTGCACAAGATTAACCAGTTTTAAGTTGTCTTATTTTTTGGTACAACTCTGTCTCTCTCAAGAAGGACAGAATGTCATCTATTTTGACGTTTTAGAACAGATCGGTTAAGTTATTTACTTTGAAAACTTTCTGATAACGGCGAAAGTTCTGCATTCTATAAGAATGTGTTTAACCGTGCAAGTTGTCTGGCAGGTCAAACACTGTGGTTATGGTTCGTTCCTGTTTCAAAATGAAAAAGTGAGTTAGCCTTGTATAACCAATTCACAATCAGGATATAACAACTTGTTCTCTCTTTGATTTTCTCAATACTGGTCTCCACTCTCCTAAGGTGGGCTGGATTTGGAAGAGTTCATGGTGGATGTTACTGCTCCCTTGTTGTTGCCATTTTGTGTGAAGGAATTTATTAATTGTTGGTTTCAGATCAGTATATGGGATCCTGGATTTATCGGGTGTCAGATCTAAGGCCGATTTGGCTGCCGAGTCTGCTCTTTCATTCCCTCTCACTCCAATGTGGCTTGGGGTCCAGCACATAATTATTTCTTTTCTATTTGACATTGAGTCTAAACTACTCAACAGTTTAATGATAAGAGGGTTCTGAATTTTTTTTTCTCAGTGATGGCAAGACAGAGAGTGAGTCTGAAAATATCATAAATTTCTTATGCTTACTCTTTGAGATAATGTTGAGAGCTAGGTCTATTGCATGGGCTTCTGCGGTGAAGTTAGAGCTTTCCCTTGGAAGAGCTTTCTTAAGAACTGTTTTGTTCAAAACAGCCGCGCACGCTGCCCAACCATTGTCCTTGGATCCATCCGTAAAAACATAGAAGATAAAGTGTATAATTGTGATATGTATGGAAAACAGTTTGTCTTTTTCTTTTTATTCAAAGGTCCCATGTATATTGAGACACCCAATACAAACTACTGTTAAATAAAAGATTTCATTACAATTTTGAAGCAAGAGAGATCTTGAGAAGATATCGTTTAACGAAAAAAGATGAACATAGCAAACACGTCAATGTCGTCAGTCTATTCATTATTAATTCAACAGATACTTGACGAGAATCTGAAATAATTTTGTGAGTTGTCAGGGAAATACTTGAATGCTATTCTTAAAGATGTGACAACTGAAAATATCGGTATTTTAGAATTATCAGCTAACATGAGGCAATTTTAATTAGATCCCTAAGACTGCGGTTGCAAGAAATAAATAAATGAATGTTTTACGTGCATCTACGTTTAACTTGATCCGTAAATTTAAATCGAATTCAATAAATGTCTTGAGATTCTCGTGAGTTCGAAATGAATTAGTTTTGTGGAATTATTTTGTGGTTCTAAATTGCCTTCCTTCGTTTAGAGTAACAGGAAGATAAGAGTTAAACCCAGTCAAGGGGGGTGTCCTCGTGGTGTAATGGTTAAAGCGATGGACTGCGGAATCGTAGTAAGCGAGTTCGTACTCCAGTCGTGCTATTACGTTCACTTTCGGGCAAATACCCTTGGGAAAGGTATGAACCCCCTTATCCTCCCAGCTATGGGTTAAATAGTACAACTACAGTTCTTCTAGGAGAATAGCTGTGGCATTAAATAACCTACGAAGGTTGATGTCCCATTAAACAAAGAAACCAAACCAAACCCAGTCAAATATCTTGTATTAAAAAAGTAAAAGGGAGAACATCACATGATACCTAAGATAATATAGATACAGTAAAGAAAATATTCAACGTGCAAAGACACATAATCATTTATTATCAAAAATATTATCTTCCTAGTTTGACTGGCCTTTTGGCTTAGTGGTTGAGTGCTCGCTAATGACCTGGGTGAATGGGGTTCAATCTCAGGTGATGTACCAAAGACTTAAAAAGTGGTACTTGATACCTCCGAGCTTAACACTCAGTATTATAAGGCACGTTTCAAAGGTAAAGAGGAAAAATCCAGGGAAAGGAGTAACACCCTCCCTGACACCTTTGTGTAGTAGCTATTGAAAATGGATCCTTTTGGTCACCCTCCACTAGGGTCACCAACTATTTTTTTAGTTGAAGTAATTGTCTACGAAAGGCTCTGATTATGACACTTAATTGCAATAAAATAAAATAAAATAAAAGTTTTGTTTCTTTGTTTTAATGGCTTATCAAACTCTGTGTGATATTTAATGCCAAAGCTGTCCTTATAGAAACATGCTTAAGCCATAGCTAGTGGGGGTAAGGAGGTTTATACTTTTCCCTAGGGTACTAGTGGATTCATAGCGCCAGTGCAGTTCAAACTCACTTATTATGATGTTGCTGTCCGGCTTGTTAACCATTACGCTGCAAATATTTCCACCGCATGAAAAAGGAATGGATTGCTTAGAGCAAAAAAAAAAAAAAAAAAAAAAAAACTGGAGTAAAATATTAGATGCGAATATACCAAACTATATAAATGTGAGCACATTTTGATTTTGTGAATAACAGAAATAGTACAACTATGAAATTATTATGTAGTAGATATGTACTCGAGAATCCACTTAACAGCCCGCAAGTTATTATATAAAGTTAAATTGGTGGCCTTAGTCGAGGGTGACCCGAAGGCTCTCGTTTCGATAGCTACCACGCCAAAATGTAGGGGAGGGAGGTACTCCTTTCCCTGGATTGCTCCACTTTACCCTTGATCCGGGCCTTATAAAGCTGAGTTTTAAGCTAGGAGGTATCAAGCACCATTTTTTGAATTTTTGGTATGACACGGCCCGGGATTGAACACAGGTCTCCAGGGCCATTGGCGAACACTCTAACCCTCAAGCCAATGTCCGGTACGAATACATATAAATGTATGCAAATGTTGGTATTGAATGGGGTTTAGTTTGCTTTGGTTTCGTTTAGTTTTATAGCACATCAACCATTGCAGGTTATTTAATGCCAAATCCAGTTTTATACATATAAACACTTCTATTTCAAACAACTCACTTTAGCATAAGTATAGTTTTCGTTTAAAAACAGTTAAATGTCAAAACAGTTCTATTTCAAGGAATTCAGTTTGGCATAAGTACACAAGTTCAATGTTAAAAACAGTTCTATTTCAAACAATTCAATTTAGAAAAAGTACACAGTTTAGTTCTATTTGGCCTATAGATAGGACCCTATCATGTGCTACCACTCCGGGACAGAGTTGACCCGGGAGTGATGGCAGTAATGGTCTACTACACATTCCTCTAAAACTGGTCCTTCACCATAAAATTGTTTCGTATCTTTACCGGGACACTAGTCGAAGGCGTCTTACCCCTCTACAGACAACTTCACCATAAAATTGTTTCGTATCTTTACCGGGACACTAGTCGAAGGCGTCTTACTCCTCTACAGACAACTTCACCATAAAATTGTTTCGTATCTTTACCAGGACACTGGTCGAAGGCGTCTTACCCCTCTACAGACAACTTCACCATAAAATTGTTTCGTATCTTTACCAGGACACTGGTCGAAGGCGTCTTACCTCTCTACAGACAACTTCACCATAAAATTGTTTCGTATCATTACCAGGACACTGGTCGAAGGCGTCTTACCCCTCTACAGAAAACTTCACCATAAAATTGTTTCGTATCATTACCAGGAGACTGGTCGAAGGCGTCTTACCCCTCTACAGACAACTTCACCATAAAATTGTTTAGAATCTTTACCAGGACACTGGTCGAGGGCGTCTTACCCCTCTACAGACAACTTCACCATAAAATTGTTTTGTATCATTACCAGGACACTGGTCGAAGGCGTCTTACCCCTCTACAGACAACTTCACCATAAAATTGTTTCGTATCTTTACCAGGACACTGGTCGAAGGCGTCTTACCCCTCTACAGACAACTTCACCATAAAATTGTTTCGTATCATTACCAGGACACTGGTCGAAGGCGTCTTACCCCTCTACAGACAACTTCCCCATAAAATTGTTTCGTATCTTTACCAGGACACTGGTCGAAGGCGTCTTACCTCTCTACAGACAACTTCACCATAAAATTGCTTCGTATCATTACCAGGACACTGGTCGAAGGCGTCTCACCCCTCTACAGAAAACTTCACCATAAAATTGTTTCGTATCTTTACCGGGACACTGGTCGAAGGCGGTCTTACCCCTCTACAGACAATCATTCCGTTTATCCGACAAACCCTGCCGACTGGGCAAGGTATTGCATTTGAATAAATGAACCCATATAAACACGTGAACAATTTAGTATTAGACTGAAATAATTGCAATGATATTAATGTAGAAAAATTCGGTATTACATGTGAATAGTCGGAATCATAAAAATATGTAAAGATCATTGTATTAGATAAAAATCTTAGAAACCACTTGATTACGGGTTGATTTTTGTATTTGATCATTGTAATAAAAACCAACAACATATATATGAGTACTAAACTATATACAACAGCTCTTTGCCGATACATGAAATAGCCTTGAAGACTTCGAGGGAGCGATGGACGATAGGGACGGGTGGTGAGAGAGTGTCAGGGAGATCTGTGCTAACAGCGTAGCATGATGATGATATGAGTGCAAATTTTGGTATTATATATGAATAATAAAAACCATATAAATATGCTAAATTTATCAGGTGATAGGTAGAAATAATGGAATTCCCATAACTGTTTGAAAAATAATTAGTATAAGATACAGGGTGCGGAAGCAAAATATTGAATAATTTCAAAACGTTTTTTTTTTTTTGTCTGATTAGTCCAATTTTTTTTTTTAAATGTGATAAATCTAAATCTTCATCATTAGCTCTATTATTCAGGCACATTTTTTTATTATCCCAAAATGAGTGAGAGAGAGTGAGGGGGAGACAAGAAAAGAAACGACAAAGAATCTATGATTTACTGAACGCCGAAATTAAACCAAAGTTTCTTTATCTATCGTATACAAAACAAAGAAAGTTTTTGTTTTTTTTACAGAAAAACAACTTTTAATGGAAAAAAGAAGTGGAGGATTAAACCAAAAAAAAAAAACGAAAAGAAGACTTTTTAACTGTTCTTGCTACAGCGATTAAGAAGGACCCCACAATGTCAATAAGAAAGCCCGCTAATGAATTGAAAATCCACGAGAAAACTGAGAGGATAGCATTTAAACAAGATTTAATCCCATACCTTAAATGTAACTACGGTTTAATTGTCAAAACCATTTCTATATCAAACAATTCAGTTTAGTCAAACAATTCAGTTTAGCGTTAGTATGCCGTAAATTAGCTATATGGGGGAGTTTTAGAGAACCAAACAAATACAACTTCCCATCCAAATATTGGTTGCTTAAGACTTCTATTGAAGAGGAATGGAATAAAATTTCCAAACAATTTATTTTGAAGGCATGCAAAAGGTTTAGAAGGCATGTTGATACAATAATTGAAAAAAAATGGCGGCCATATTGAGCAATTTTTTTGTGTCTCTCTTCTTTTATTGTTGTTTATTTTTTAAGATTAGAATTAATGTTGTTTTAGAATAGTCATTCTTTATTGTATAAGAATATTCCTAATTTTGCTTTCCCACCCTATAGAAAACATATAAATGCAGGAAAATTAATATATTGCATATGCGATCACGAGAATCCAAGTAACTGCAAGCAACTTTTTAATAAAACATGCGAATACTTCAAACCATATAAATGTGTACAAGTTATTTGTATTAGATAGGAATAATTGAAACCACAATACTGAGTGAAAAATATTAGAATTAAGAATATTTGCATCTGTAATTGTTTACAATTGATTTTCTAGAAGACTTACTTTGGTGTTAAATAAGTCAACGAGTGGAAATATACGTAAATTTTTTTTTAACTTTTAAATATAGAAATTATATATTACGAATTGGATTACCATAACCATTAAATCTAGAAAGCACTTTACGTGACATACGGAACCACTGGACACCTGTTTATACCTTATCAGATCTCCTCAGCAATGTATACCATGATTTCCTCTAGGAGAGATCGAACCATTGACCACAGAATAGAGAGTCAAAACTCTACCACTTAGACACCAGTCCACATCGCTCAACGATTCTAAAATAACTATTCATCGTAAATGACTAGTTATTTCATCAATTAACCTAATGTGGTAATCTACAAAGCTTTTTGCTTAGATATGGCACAAAGCCATATGAATGGGGCACCCAATGAGACTTGAACTCACTCGTGTAGGTTTGCTAGTCTAGCTTGCTAACCATTACGCTACCCGAGGCGCCCCAATTAACCTAATGTGTCTTGTAGTTACATCCGTACTCTAACAGAGGACACTATCAATTCCTAGGCTACATCTTCCCAAGAGGAAGATGTAGCCCTGGAAATCATGTAATCCGCGTGATCATAAACTCATGGCCAAGGGGAAAGACATATATTTTATAATTTCTAATCGGTAATTTTCAGTAACAACACCTTAAAATTTCTGAGCAAGAAGTCAAGATCAGAAGCAAATTATTTTACGATATTATGTCGTCACTTGTTGTTCACACTGTAACTGATTGCGTCTTTTATAAAATCAGCAAGTCTTATGTGTGAGAGTCTATCTAGCCGATGGCAACCATTCTTGTGACAGGCCTTATCTTGTCGGTCACACAGACGGGTAAAAGGAGCACTGCCATTGGCAAAAGGTCAGATCATTGAAGGAGTTGACATTCTTCTTCCTCGCTCTTCTGAGTCTGGATATCGTGGTTGTGGCTTTGGTCATCGAAATACAAATTTCGGCAGTACCATCCTTTGACTAGATCTTTCCAATGTATTTGAAGTTGGCCGCTTCCAGCATCTCGTCGATCACCATGCTGATGTCACGATTGCTATCGCATAAGATAGTATAATGTCATTAATTCTTTCTTGTTTCCAGAAATCTTCATTCACTTCTCCTAAATCGGCTTTGAATGCTGTTATTTGAACCTTAAAACTACGCAAGTAACAGGGGTCGGTATTCTAAGCATTTTCCCGCTAAATTCATTATGGGCCCCTGCAGAGTCTCAAAGAAAAACAGGGTGCCAATTATTGAGTAATGTCACAAAGGTGTAAATAGTGGCATCCTTGACATATCTTCGTAGAAAGATGCTAACATATTTTTCCAGTAGAAAATGACTATTATAGTAACTAGCTGCGCTTACCCGTATTACGCAAGGTAATTAAGATGGTCGGCCAACGCTTATCTTGCACACACGTGAAAAAAAATGACGTACAGATTCCTACAGAATATTTTTCAAAGAATTATATAACGTCATATGGTATTGTAACGTCGTCTTACAAGACAAATACGTATCAGAAAAAACAAGTTGTTTTTGAATTCTAAACGTATATATATATATATATATATATATATATATATATATATATATCCCTTTGAGAAACATGTGAAGCTTACTCTTCCCTTTCCACGAATGGGTAAATTCAGATTCAACTTTGGTTTGGCAACCGGTCTCGGAGAAGGAAAACACTGAATTCAAAACATGAAATTATTAGCTTAAAATAGTCTTGTGTTACATCTTGTTCGTTCAGAGGAGTCAGTACACACACACACACACACACACACATATATATATATATATATATATATATATATATATATATATATATATATATCGTATAGCCTACATTGGTAACTATCAACATTTTGCTTATGCTATATCACTTATATTGACCAATCCTTACTTACAAATTATTAGAAACTACACACGCACACACACATATATATATATATATATATATATATCCATATATGTGTATGAGTGTACGAGTATATATATATATATATATATATGTATGTGTGCGTGTGTGTGTGTGAGTGTGTGTGTATCTGTGTGTGTATATGTGTGTGATTGCAAAAACGAACAATAGTCAGTTGACAGATAAGAATTTTTTTTCTGTCTGTTATTGTTCTCAACTATAATTTTTCTAATAGTTTTTTTTAAAAAGTTCATATTTTATATAAAAACAAACAAGGAAAAATGAACCGGTAGCGTAGCATGTATTTTAGTTGAATGGGAATTATCTTTTTGGTTTCCAAGTGTTTTCAACTGACCTTTATATGATCGCTGGTATCATTGGAACTTGTTACAAAATTCTTCATTTGGAAGATATATATCATGCATTGGTGGCGTATATATATATATATATATATATTAGTTGGTAACAACTCGTTATCTAAACAGGTTTGGTTGAATACCGTGGATTGTTTCTTTTTTATAATCTTTAAGTGAAGACGTTAAAGTCTTCTTACTAGTCTTCTTATGTTGGGGTCAAGTTGGTAAATAAAGTACCTTATATATATATATATATATATATATATATATATATATATATAATCATATAACTTGAAAATAGAAAAGTTTTTGCATAAAGAGAGTTTGATGCTATTATTATTAGAGCGATAAATAGTAGAATGACGTAGACCATAAGTCCGTTACTCAAGTTTCAAATGTTTGATGTAATCTTCAGACAGAAGTGTGAAAAAGTTGTCATTTAAATTTTATAGAATCAGTCATGAATTAGAAACTTATTAACTTTCAACAATATTCTTTTTTATCATTTATGAAATATATCAATTATAAAAAAAAGATTTTCAAAATTAAGATTTAAAATCTCACAAGCAATGGATAGTCAGCGTTTATTTTCATGTCATGATATACGCCAAGATAATCAGTATCAATAAAAACTCAAGCAAAGCTCTATAAGGCACTAGTAGTGTAAGGTTTTTGTAGGAAATAGACCCGGCCAGCCGAGTTCAAAACCTGGACAAGACTGTTTTCATTTTACGCTTCGCTAATAAGTAGTAAAAGTAAAGTTGATGATCGTAGTCGAGGGCGACCAGAAGGCTCCCTTTTCAATAGCTACTACACCGAGGTGTAGGGGAGAGCGCTACTCCTTTCCCTGGATTACTCCACCTTACCCTTGATACTTACCTTATATTGCTGAGTGGTAAGCAAGGCGTTATCAAGTGCGATTTTTAAAGTTTTTGGTATGACGCGACGTGGGATTGAACCCAGGTCTTTCGGACCATTGGCGAACACTCTTCCAACTAGGCCAATGAGCTGGTAAAACATAAAGTAGAATAGATGTAAGTAATAGTTCCGGTGGGTATCGAACCCAGGGCCTCTGGCATGTGAAGGGAGCGTGATAACTACCACACCTCGGAAAAAGGAAGAAAATCTGACTATTTTTCTTCGAATGTAAATAGTAAAGCAGATAAGGCTTCATTAACATATTAACCCACCCCCTCCGCTCGGGCAGGATATGACACAAGCTCAATTTTTAAGCGGAGTTTAACAGGTTTGAATTCGGAGTTTTCCTTCTCCAAGACTAGTTGTCTCACCAAGGCTGACGAACCTAGTCTGCCCAACTATTTACCCATAGCTGGAGGGAGAATAATTGGATTCATACCTTTCCTAAGGGTATTAGTGCTATGTGAAATGCAATCAGTCTCGTCCGGGTTTTGAACTCGTGATGCTGTGTTCATTTCCTACGCCGATAACTACTACACCACGGGCACCAGACAAGGCTTCATAACCATGGTATGGGAACTGGTCAAGGTGAATGGAAACTCTGAATTCCAACCCTCTTAAAAATTGATTTTGCGTCTTATTCAATTCATATTGATTATTTGGGAAAAAGATATGAGAAATAGGTTATACGAATAAATTGTTTATTTTAACATGTATTTTATTTTATTTTTTTTTATCTTAGGCAGATTTTTTTTAATTGGTACGGGATATCATTAACATTTTTTTAGGTAAAAAGATATAAGAAATAGGTTATACGAATAAATTGTTTATTTAAAAATGCTTTTACTTTCCTTTTTTATTTTAGTTACATTTTTTAATTGCAACGGGATACCATTCCCATTTTTCTCATAGCTTCTTTTCTTTTTTCTCTTAGCAAGTATTGTATAGTCACAAACAAATGCACAATACAACTGCATATATACATATACGTATATAAATATAAGCGGAAATATAGTCAACAATAATGACGACTTCAATGAACGAACGAACACACTTCTTTATGAAAATATACCTCTCACAATTTGTTCTCAAAAGGGTTGATGTCTCTTGTGTGTGAGAGGTGAGTTGGAGACGGGGACAGACTGCTACATATTGATCCCAAGTTCTTCCGACAAAAGCAGCACTTCTTTCGCATTCTGGCTCGGCTGCTCAACCGAGGGTCACTGAGGGCCCAAGCCCTTAGTCTGGAGCTGGTTCTCACTCCACTGGCATCTTATCTCCAATTGGAACTGGAACTGCAACTGACTCAAGCCGTCTGTGGTACCTGGTTATATAATTGTCTAAAGTACGCCTGCTTCCTGTGGGCGTAAGCATCTGCTACCATCACTGAATTCAACCATGTCCACAGGTCAAGTTGATATTCCGATATCTTCGACCGAATGCACCTGTTTCGCTATTCTTCCGCTTATTTACACAGGTGCATCTCTTGATTGACGGCTCGGCCGAGGGTCAATATGCAACACAATTTCTAAAGGAAAATATGCAAATTAGCCAATTCTAATCGCGGCGTTCGTCAATTTATATGGCTAGTTGCTCAGAAAAATTTGAGAAACGAAAAAGTGATTGTTTTGGAAATGATAATCCTGTATACAACATAAAACCCGATAGACATAGAGACACATAATCCTTATATAATTATATATATATATATATATATGTTGGTGTGTATATACGTATTGTTTCAAAGTTGAAATCGGCTGGATACTAGATGATATCAGTTTTAAGTGGTGTATATTTTTCGAGATAGATTATCGTACCAAGATGCATAAATCCAGTCTTTAGGTTTGGTTTGGTTTGTTTGGTTTTATGGCATATCAACCTTTGTAGGTTATTTAACGCCAAATCCATTTTTATGTAAATAATCTGTTCTATTGAAAACAGTTCAGTTTAGCATAAGTACACAGTTTAATTGTCAAAAACATTTCCATTTCAAACTATTCAAGCAGTTATATGTAATAATTCAGTTAAGTGTAAATACAGTTTTAATGTTGAAACACTGTTCTATTTGAAATAATTCAGTTAAGCATAAGCACGCAGTTTAAGTGTAAGTACGGTTTAATAGACAAAAACGTTTCTATTTCAAGCTATTCAGTTTACTCAATTCATTTTAGCATAAGTATGCTGTTAGTTCTATTTAACCCATAGATAGGGTCCTATCAGGTGCTACCACTCCGGGCCAGAGTGGACCTGGGAGCGATGGCAATGAAGGGGTACTCCGCATTCTCCAAAGCTCCAGCACTGCTGGAACCTCACCATCAGATTGTTTAGTGTCATATCCAGGACACTCGTTGGGGGGGGGGGTCTTACCCCTCTGTAGAGGTGCAGTCAGTGTATTCTACAGCCCCAGCTGACTGGGCAATCCAGTCTTTAGAAATATATATTGAGTATTAATACATAAAGTGAGCTTCAATAAATATATAGACCAGAAAATATATGAAATTTTTTAATCTCACATATGTACACGCACTTATATGCAAATTATCAATTCGGAGGCATTTATATTGTCGTCGGAAATGGAATCTGAGACACGAGTTCAATTCTCGGACAAGGTTAATAACCATAGTGAAAGAATGGCTCTTCATTAATTCACTCCGGTTACTGTTAGATTATGATGCAGACTGGCTTTTCTAGCTTTCATCTGACAATCACCCTTGGAAAAGTGTAAAATAATTAAGGATGTTAATTTATTATTTTAGTTGTTAATTCTATTTTTTTAGCTAAACTGTGGAATTTAAAACCGATTTGCAAAATGTCAATTGTAATCTAGATTCAAAGTCAGAATAGGCATTGGTTTACAAGTTTATGCTTATGAATGACAAACATACCATAAAAACGTTTGTTTCCGAATTCAGAATGCTCGAAAATATTCAAAGATAAGCAATTGTTTAGAATCAGCTGTTATTTGTGATTTAGCAGTCATATGTCACTTTAATCACGTAATTAATAAGTTGGTGAGTGGGTTGGGTTTTAATTCATATCAATTTTCTGGGTTATTTAACGCCAAATCTATTTTTATGCAAGTAGTCACCTCTATTTTAAACAATTTGGTACACAGTTTAATTGTCAAAACAGTTCTAATTCAGTTAATTCAGTTTAGTATAAGTACAGATTTTGTTTACATACAGTTAAATGTTAAAACAGATCTATATTAAACAATTCAATTTTGTGTAAGTACAGTTTGAATGTAAAAAACGGTTCAATTTCAAACAATTCAGTTTAGCATAAGCACGCAGTTTAAATGTAAGAACAGTTTAATTGTTAAAAACATTTCTATCTAAGCTATTCAGCTTAGTCAAAAAGTTCTAATTCAAACAAATCAGTTTAGCATAAGTATGCAGTTCTATTTAAACCATAAATAGGACCCTAACTGGTGCTACTATTCCTGGACAGAGTGGACCTGAGAGCAATGGCAATGAAGGGGTGCTCCGCATTCTCCAAAGCTGGAGCATCACTGGAACTTCACCATCAGATTGTTTAGGTTGGTGGGGTCTTATCCGAACTGGAGAGAAGCAGTCGGTGTATTCTACAGCCCCAGCCGATTGGGCAAACGAAATTGATAATTTTTGGGGATGTATATATAAGGGCAGAAATTCAAGAGGAGAAACAGAGGAGAAGAATCCCAGAGGAGAAAAAGGGTGTGAAGACATGGAAGAGGAATCACGTACGCACAATGTCGGCCGGTGAGCGCAAGAACAACAAAGGTCTTCTGTCTCTCTCTCTCTTTTTCGTCTCCCCCTGTACATTGCCAATCTCTCTTCTGGCTGACACAAGCTTCTCCTCTCTATCTTTATTTTCGGTTGGCTACGAGAAACGGTCCAGTGAGGCATAAATTTCGTAGAAGCAAAGAAATGGAGTGTTTTGTATTTGACTTTTATTCGACAGTCAGGTTACCACGGTCAGAATGATAGTTTCAGGGGTCATTACAACAAATAACTTGGTGTTACACTCTGTCCGTTACAGTTAAATTCGGTAAATACATCTACATATGAATATATATACATATGTGTGTGTGTGTGTGTGTGTGTGTGTGTGTGTGTGTGTGTCGTGCATGAAAGAGAGAGAAAGAGAGAGTATTTAACCAGTGCTAACGCTCATAGTATATGTATATTCAGTTGTTAATCTCTTTGTATTTCTCCTGCACAAATTGACTGTGTCACATCCTGCTCGTCACGGAAGGCAGCAAGAACAAGAAGTGACGCAAAGACGATTTGTGTGTGGAATAAGCCGTGTTTGAATTAAGGGTTTTCCTTTTCCTAGACTGGTTGTCTTTCCAATACTCGAAAAACCAGTCTGTTCTGCTTTTTATCCATAGTTGGGTGAATAGCAGATAATTATTTGTCGCTGACACCCACCAGACAGAACTTGACACAAGGTCAAAAACCTGAAGAACGATTAAAGAGGGGATAAAGGGGAGGGGAAGATTGGGAACGAGCCGAGATTCTAACGCTGCTGTTCGTTGACCCACTAAGTGCAATATGGGTCTAATGAGGCAAGCAGTTTCACGAACCCAAATCTGGGTCAGGGCACGTATGTCAGGTTATGGCTTGAACAACACTGCAAGGTCTAGTGCCCTACATAGGGGACTAAGTTTGCAGTTCGCCCAACCTAAGGTGGCCCAACCGAAGCTGGTGGGGAAAGCAGATATATTTGTGCCTTTTCAATATATATTAGCCTGGAAAAAAAAACGCACCAACCTTGTCCAGTATTTGAACTTTGGTTGGCAATTTCATTTTCCACGACGATAAAAATTATGCTAAACACGCTTCTTAATCGATAATTTTTATGTGTCACTATATGGTTGATTATCTTCTTTTATGATATATCAACTTTAGAAGGCCATTTAATGAGAAACCCAGTTTATATATATATATATATATATATATATATATATATATATATATATATATAACTTTGTTGATTCTGCCAGTGTTTTTTTTTTCGTTTGGCTAGGCATCACAGCACAATTTGATTATTTTCAAATAGTACAGGTGCCGTTTGATATCAGTTTTTAAAATTTTTATTTGCAAATTGTATCATCTTGTTTTTTTTATACACAGTCAGAGTCTTATAGGTTAGTTATATATATATATATATATATATATATATATATATGTGTGTGTGTGTGTGTGTGTGTGTGTGTGTGTGTGTGAATTGTAAGCGAATTGTTAAAAGTTAATATCATTTTTTAAAGTAGCTAGAACTCATTTGTTTGCTCTCAGTTAAATATTTTCAAGTATTGATATAAAGCAATAGTAATTCTGTTTAATATCATTCCGTTTTTTGAACACAAACGGTTTGAAGTATTCCAAATTATTATCATTAATTATATTTATCAAGTATTGCTATCTAATTTGATAGTAATTAATCATTTATTTGCTCGCATTTAAATTGTTTCAAGTATTGCTAAATAAATAGGTATTCCTATTTCTATTTCCTCTATTGTTATTCCAAGTATTGCTATCTAACAATAATAATTGTAAACAACATTATTTATTCGTTTTCGCATATTTTTAAGCATCACTATCAAAAAGGAACTATTCAATTTGATGTTAAACATTAGTGAACACGGGTAAATTGTTTCAAGTATAGTAAAATGGTTTTATTTGATGCATAATTGGGATACTATCTGGTAAAACTCTGCGGAGCAGAGTGGACTTGGAATTAATGGCAATGAAGGGAATTTTTACATTTCTAACAGCTGTACGACGGGAGCCTCACCATCCGGTAGTTTAGTGCCATATCCATGAGACTTGATGGGCGCGATTGCTCTTTTGCTGGGATGTATTCGATGTATTTTACAACCCCAGCCGACAAGGCTAATAGATAGATAGATAGATAGATAGATAGATAGATGTGTATTTAAGAATATGTCTATATGTGTATGAGAATGTCTTCTTGAACATGCACCGTTGTATTACTATGTAATATTTTAGTGATTTTACATGCGTATATATATATATATATATATATGGAGAGAGAGAGAGAGAGAGAGAGAGAGAGAGAGAGAGAGAGATTTGATAATATGTCTATATGTGTATGTGTATGTTTTCTCGAGAATGTACCTTTTTATTGCTATGTAATATTTTTGTGATTTTACATGCATATTCATTCATATATATATATATATATATATATATATATATATATATATATATATATATATATATATATATATATATGTATGGGATGAGAGAAAAAGAATCATTACGACTAGGCAAGTAAAGTGTCTGAGAATTTTTAATGCAGCAAGTAATCGAACTCATTAATAACGAATTATGATTTTAAAGTTTTAATCTCAGGGATAATGACGATGATTATTAATAAACGGATTTTGAAATTTTCCAGACAAATAAATACCGGATTTTAATATAATTAAAATTTTAAGATGTTACAAATTTGATTTGGTTTATGGGTTGCTCAATGATAAACGTTGAAACAATTTATGTTTAATGTGTCGGATATTTATCATAAGATTAAGTGCAGTGACAAGGAACAGTAAGTTTTGAATTTGTTTCGAATAAATGTTTTTGCCATTACGATACGACTTAGTGATTTTCCAAAAAAGTATTTACAAATATCTATATCTATCCGGGTTTTTTTAAATTTTTCTCCCCCGTTACATGTTGAATGTAGCAGTATCGTTTGGTTTGGTTTGGTTTGTTTAACGGCATATAAATTTCTAATGGATTATTTAATGCTGAAAAATATCCATTTGTTTGGCATGGTTTTGTGGAATTGTTTAATGGCATATCAAGATTTTATGAGTGCTTTGATGCTTAAATTAGATTCATTTTAACGACATATCTTGTCGTAATGGGTTATTTAATGCCGAAATTCGCCCCATGTGTTCGTTTTTTTTTTTTTGTTTTTTGTTTTTTTTTAACAGCAAATCTATTTCTCATAGAATATTTCATCCCAAAATTTGATTAATTTGTAAAGGTTTGTGTAGGTTAATTTATTTAACAGCATATCAACTTCTCGTGGGTTATGTAATACCGAAATTTTATTCACTAATCATCATCATCATCATGTCGTGCCACTTGCACGGATATTCTTGACAGTCTCTTGCCACTTCTCCCTATCATTCATCGCCTCCGGCAGGTCTTCAGGGCTACATGCCGTATCCTCCCATATCTGCTGAATGTATGCTCCAGCTGGTCCTCCTGTTTTTTCTCGGCCATATGTGGGGATCCATAGGAGTACATCACTTATGAGTTCGTCCCTGCTTCTCCAACAGTGTCCTGTGTGTCTGATTCGTCTAACTTGGATAGTTTTCGTGATGGGAGGCAGGTGGCCGTATAGTTGGTGCTTTGTGGGGTGTTGCCACCTGCATTTTAAATGTTTCATTGCATCTTTAAATTTTTCTAAAATCGTTTATTTTTCACTGATACATGGAATCAAGTATTCATATATAACATTAACCCTTCAATTTAATAATCATTTGTTTTTTCCCAGTCGGCTAAGGCTGTAAAATACACCGACTGTATCTCTCTAGAGAGGTGAGACCCTATCCCCAACAAGTAACCTGGATATAACGCTAAATAATCTGATGGTGAGTTTCTGGTAATCCTGGTTACTTTAGGGAATGCTGAGTACTCCTTCATTTTCATCGCTCCCCAGTCCCCTCTGGTCCGGAGTGGTAGTACCTGAAAGGGTCTTATCTAAGAGCTAAAAAGAATTAAAATGTGTACTTATGCTAAACTAAATTATTTGAAATAGAACTTTTTTGGCATTTAAACTCCGTACTTACGTTAAACTGATTTCTTTGAAATATAGCTATTTTGAACGATGGGGAATAAAGGAGAGAGAGAGAGAGAGAGAGAAGGGGGGAGAGAGTGTGTGTCTGGGAATCCCACACAAGCAGCTTGACCAGATAATGATTACACACATATATATATATATATATATATATATATATATATATATATATATATATATAAAGATTGTTGTTGTAGGTCCAAAGAAAGAACAAGGATATATTTTAAAATAGGAAGGTCCACGAAGAGATTTGTATTTTCTAAATTTATTTATTTTGTTCTTATATGTTAACCCGGCTCTTTGGCGCAGTGGGTAGAATGTTCGTCAATGGTCCAGGAGACCTGGGTTCAATACCAAGTCGCGTCATACCAAAGACTTTAAAAATGGTACTTGATGCCTCCTTGCTTAATATTCAGCAATATAAGGTACGTGTCAAAGGTAAAGTGGAGCAATCCAGGGAAAGGAGTAGCGCCCTCCCCTACACATTGGTGTAGTAGCTATCGAAAAGGGAGCTTCCTGGTCGCCCTCGGATACGGTCGCCAACTTTAAAAAATATATATATATATATATATATATATATATATATATATATGTATGTATGTTTCCAATTACTGAATTGTTTTAATTAGAACTGCTTGACGAAACTGAATATCTTGAAATCGATTCATTTTGACAATAAAACTGTGTACTTAAGCTAAACTGAATTGTTTGAAATAGAACTGTTTTAATTAGAACTGCTTGACGAAACTGAATATCTTGAAATCGAATCCTTTTGACAATAAAACTGTGTACTTAAGCTAAACTGAATTGTTTGAAATAGAACTGTTTTAATTAGAACTGCTTGACGAAACTGAATATCTTGAAATCGAATCATTTTGACAATAAAACTGTGTACTTAAGCTAAACTGAATTGTTTGAAATAGAACTGTTTTAATTAGAACTGCTTGACGAAACTGAATATCTTGAAATCGAATCATTTTGACAATAAAACTGTGTACTTAAGCTAAACTGAATTGTTCGAAATAGAACTGTTTTAATTAGAACTGCTTGACGAAACTGAATATCTTGAAATCGAATCATTTTGACAATAAAACTGTGTACTTAAGCTAAACTGAATTGTTTGAAATAGAACTGTTTTAATTAGAACTGCTTGACGAAACTGAATATCTTGAAATCGAATCCTTTTGACAATAAAACTGTGTACTTAAGCTGAACTGAATTGTTTGAAATAGAAGTATTTTTTCTATAAAATATGGATTTTGCATTGAATGAACTATATTGACATGCCATAAAATCCAAACAAACGAAGGAACAGACAAACATAATCACCTGCTGGCGCTCAATTATATGATTTTACGCTTTCCTATCTAGTATAAATAATTTGAAAACAGACACTTTTGACTCTTTGATAGATCTCGAAAAGGTATTACCACTCTAAACCAGTTTTGTGTGATATCTCGGGTAGAGATGAGGCGAGAGTAAGATACGGGTGTTAATCTTCTTGTTTTTGCTTATGTTTACACGCACTTGTCTTTGTACGTAGAGCAATATTCAAAGTCAACGAGAAAACCCTTAACATTAACCTATCACAGCAAATACCATTTCTTCATTATTACATTATACAAGTAAAATAACTGCATATAAGTTTGCTTATAAGTGCTATTAACAAAACTAAGGATTATATATATATATATATATATATATATATATACACAAACATTTATATATATGTATATATATATGTGTTTGTGTGTGTGTGTGTGTGTGTGTGTGTGAGTGTGTGTGTGTAGAGAGAATGTGTGTGTCAGTAGGAAATATTTATTTCGAATATTGATCTCTTTGATTGAATGTCATTTTTTAATTAGCTTTACTTACCTACCTTCCCTTTCAATAGTGTAAAGAAACCATAGTTGCAAGTGTATCAGTATGCGTTCAGAGTATACACATACATCTTCAAAAGCATTATGATATATATATATATATATATATATATATATATATATATATATATATATATATATACGTGTGTGTGTGTGTAAGGGTGCCTGGTGGTATAGTATATATTTATATATATATGTATACTACACTCCCACGCACCCATTCACACACACACGTATATATACATACGAAAATATACAAAACTCGCAGAGGCGAGCTTTTTATTAAAACCTGCTTTTAAACATCATTATTCAAGTAAGATATTCCATAATTATTGTTTGGTTCCTTTATTTAATGGCATATCACCCTTTAAAGGTTATCTTATACCAATGCCATCCCTCTAGAAGAACCACAGCAGTACAATTTAAGCCATAGTTGGGGGGATAAGGGGATTAATGGTATTTATCCGAACGTGAACGTAATAGCGCGACTGGAGTTTGACCACGCTTACCGCGCAGTCCATCGCTTTAACCATTACATCACGAAGAAACGCCCACCACAATGATGGTAAACACTTTCTGCCAGTACATATAATGCACATTGAACGTTAGACATGAGCAGAAATAATTCAACATATAGGCCTCTTTGATGTAATCATATGCACGGAAAAACATACGGTTGTTACCAATGACTGCTGTGTTGGTGTTGCCAATTAAACGGCTGTTCGGAAAGAAAAAAAAATCACAACACGACCTTTAGCGTCAAAAACTTTCTTTTTTTCATTCTTTCAAACTCTGAGACAAAGAATACAGGATAGAATGGACAAGGGACAACGTGTAGACAGTAAAATTCTTCATTCTTCTAGGAAAATGAATCTTCTCGTATCTTTCTCGGGTTCTTCCTTCTCGGTTCACGTCGTTTGTCATCAGCCTCCTGGGGTGAAAAAGCTTCCTACAAACGGATTCGTTAATATATATATATATATATATATATATATATATATAACAGTGTTGGTTGTCATTAATTCACTCAGTCGGTTTGTGGCGAACCAACTACGATATAATTTGAAGAATGTACAATATTTGAGATAGAGCTATTATACAATAATAATAAATAGATATATATCAGATTTATATATTTAAAATATATGAAACCAAAGATCGCAGACAAGCTTCCATCGCATTAAATATATAAATCTAATATATATATAGAGAGAGAGAGAGATCAGACTTCCATATAATCGATTGCTTATCGATAGCTGCCCACGCCTTCCATAGTCACATATTAACATCCTTTTCAGTAGAGATTTTGTGTCAATACTACTCTATGGGTGCACCACTTGATCACGAACAAAACGCATTTAGAAAAGGCTTGATGGAAACTACACAAGACTACCAAGAACTCTTGTGAACAAAACCTGGTATCAACACACCACGAAACAACAGCTGTACGGCCATTTACATCCCATCTCGAATACTATCTAGGTAAGATGAAATAGACATGTGGGGCACTGCCAGAAAAACAATGTTCGCCGACTCGTAAGAACTTATATACATTAGCTCTGTGCGGACACAGAATGTAATTCGGAAAACATACCAGGACCGATGAACAATGGGGAATAAAGGAGAGAGAGAGAGAGAGAGAGAGAGAGAGAGAGAGAGAGTGTGTGTGTGTGTGTGTGTGTGTGTGTGTGTGTGTGTGTGTGTGTGTGTGTGTGTGTGTGT
This sequence comes from Sepioteuthis lessoniana, assembly GCA_963585895.1. Lineage (NCBI taxonomy): Eukaryota > Metazoa > Mollusca > Cephalopoda > Myopsida > Loliginidae > Sepioteuthis > Sepioteuthis lessoniana. The sequence goes on along the minus strand of OY757922.1, from coordinate 84,266,573 downwards.
GTGTGTGCGTCTGTGTGTGTGTGCGTCTGTGTGTGTCTGGGAAATCCACAAAGTAGCTTGACATGATAATGATTATATATATATATATACAAAGGCTGCTGCTGCTGCTGTTTCTAAAACGTGTCTAGTCACACTGAAGAGTTCTGATAGAACGAAACAGTCTGTCTGTGGATGACTATATATATATATATATATATATATATGAAGATGGTTGTTGTAAGTCCAAATAAAGAACAATGATATATTTTAAAATAGGAAGGTCCACGAAGAGATTTGTATTTTTTTAATTCATTTATTTTGTTTTTATTTTGTTATATACGTATATTCCAGCTTGTTGCTTTCGTCAGAGAAGATGTGTGTCACAAGGCCTTTTTAATAAGACTTAAACTCACTCTTGTTTCCAGTATAAATGACCCTTGGCTGATCAGACTGGTTTATATAGGGATCGTTGTATGTGTGTGTGTTGGGGTTCACTCCACCTCCACTTAGATTGTAACCTCAGCAAGACTGGTCCTAAGCGCTAGATATTACGTATCTAGTTTCTCTTTGCACACTGGAAAAGATGTTGAACTCAACCATCTTGTCTTTCTTTCGGCAACTGGTTTTATATCTATTCACAACCTTATGATATCAGTATATAAAATCTGCCTTTTTCCATATATATTTTAGAGTACGGATCTTGTCATAGTTCTTATGTCAGTCTCAGCACTATCTACGATCTACTTAGAGCTATCATCTTCATCATTCTACCCGTCACTTTTCTCCCCATTGACAGAATTTTATATAAATGTTCACCATAACATTATCATCATCTGTTGAAAGCTATAATTTTCAACATAATTTACAATGTCTTCATAACTGCTTAAGTTATAAAGATTAGAACCTTTTTATAGATTTTCTGTCATTACTTTATTGTTCATCGTACCGATCCTATTTTTCTACGCACAGTTTCACTTTCAACAACCTCTCTGTCTCTATCTATCTGCCTCTGTCTCTGTTTGTCTCCCTCTCTCTCTGTCTCTGTCTCTTCTTTTCTTCACTATTTATATATTTCAGTGCTTGAAATGTTTGAAGTTATCAATTTAAAAAGGTATAACCATTTAACATGTCGGCCATCTTTATTTTATTTCGTTATATCGAGTTTCGTAAACGAAGCATTTGTGCACGCACGCGCGTACACACATACACATGCGCGCGTGCGCAGACACGCACGCACGCACACTCACACGCACTCACACACTCTGTCTCTGTCTCTCTGTCTCTCTCTGTTTCTCTCTCTCTCTCTCTCTCTCTTTCATACATAGACTCTATTTTTCAAATATACAGCAATACACACACACACACTGTTTCAGATATTCTCTCTCCAATACAGATGATTTCTCAATCTCTCTCTCTCTCTCTCTTTCTCTCTCTCTCTCTCTCTCTCTCTCTCTCTTTCAAAATATACACCTACGCACACACACGTACTATTTCACATGCACAGACTCTTTTAGACATACACGAACGCAAAGATAAAAAAAAACGTTCCTCACTTTCCCTTTTACACTCAAGTAGTTTCTCTCTCCCTCTCTCTCTCTCTCTCTCTCTCTCTCTCTCTCTCTCTATCTATCTTTGTGTCTCTGTCTGTGTCTCTGTCTCTCTCTCTCCCCACCTACCTACCTACCTAAGTATCTATCTACCTTTTTACACACACACACTCCCACAAAATGTCTTTTGCGCACTAATGAATCATTTTCCCTTCCTTCTTCTAGACCGACACGCTGAATCTATCTCCCTCTTGCTCAATCACACACCCACCTTCACGCATTATTCCTCATTCTTTCATACATACACACATAGACACACGTATGCACAGATGTGCACACACATAAATTCCTTCATACACTGTGTCTCACTCTATCTTTTACATACATACTGTGTTTCACTCCCTTTCACAAATAAATATATACACACAGAACTCTTTTTCTTACACACGTAAACACATATATACTTGCTGATTTTAACTCTGCCATTCACATATATACACACGCATGTACGCACTCTTTCTCATTGTATCTTTCACACATATACACATACATTGTACATCACTCTCTCTTTCACAAACACACAAACACATACATATACACACATAGTTTCTCACTCTTTCTTTGAGAAACACTCTTAAACACGCATCTAAATCATGTGATTAGGAATCAGTCGATTCATCTCTCAAGAATTCAATGAATTTTGCAGGTTTATTGAGCGCTAGTGAAAACGTGTTTGGGCTACTCAGAAGTAATTAAATTTTCTGTTCATTTGAAAACACTCCTTTATTTCCAAAAATATGATCTGTCTTTCAGCTAGAAACTTTAATACTTTAAAAAAAAATAATTTCTTAAAATAAACCATTTAAATGAATCTAATTTAACTTCAGATTTGGTCACTTATATAAATGGTACAAACGGATGTTGCTTAACTGATAAAAATGTCTCTTTTGTAATATAGGAATTTGAAAGTCGGAATTCTGGCTGGCATGAGGAATCCACTTTCATTAGATATTATATTATATTATATTATATTATAAAGCGTGGGTCAAAATAATCTGACACATTGGTAGGTTTTTTGTTGTTGGCGACCGTAGTCGAGGGGGACCAGAAGGCTCCTTTTCAATAGCTACTACACCGATGTGTAGGGGAGGGCATTACTCCTTTCCCTGGATTGCTCCAATTTACCCTTGACATGTACCTTATATTACTGAGTGTTAAGCAAGGAGGTATCAATTACCACTTTTAAAGACTTTGATATGAAACCAGGGCTCCCTGACCATTGGCGAACACTCTAGCTACTAGACCAATGAGGCCAAATTACAATGAATAATGGAAAAAATGGTTTTAGTTTCCTAATTTGCATAAGATGCCATTTTTTTTAAATTTCGTTTCACGTTACCCATATGAATTAGGCTTGACAAAATCGTACTTTCATTGTGGATACGCACATAAAGTGTTAAATCATTTTGACCCACCTGACCTGAGTTCAATCCCAGGTCGCCTCATACCAAAGACTTTAAAAATGGTACTCGATACCTCTTTGCATAACACTCCCTTACACTTCGGTGTAGTAGCTATTGAAAAGGGAGCCTTCTGGTCGCCCTCGACTACATTCGCCAACTTTTCTAGTATCCGTGCTGATGGCACGACAAGATGAGATGATGATATTATTAATCGGCGTTACCTGGGTCTCACACATGTTGAACATGATGAATCATCATCATGTCGTGCCGCTAGCACGGATATCCCTGACCATCTCTCGCCACTTCTCCCTATCGTTCATCGCCTCCGGCAGGTCTTCAAGGCTACATCCCGTATCCTCACATAGCTGCTGTATGTATGTTCCAGCTGGTCGTCCTGCTTTTGCTCGGCCATATGTGGGGGTCCATAGGAGTATATAACTTATGAGCTCGTCCCTGCCTCTCCAGCAGTGTACTGCATGTTTGGTTAGTCTAACTTGGACAGTTATCGTGATGGGAGGCAGGTGGCCGTATAGTTGGTGCTTTTGGGGTGTTGCCGCCAGGAATTGTTCAATATTGCTCGCAACATTCTTGTGTAATTGCCGTCCATCTTCTTCTCCAGCCGTTTAGTTAGCGTCCAACCTTATCTATTTATGATCAATACAACCAACGTACTGAGTACTGGAATTTTCACATCATTTTGCAGGGTAAATTTTATGCGTTTAGTCCATGTGTAATGGTTAGAGTGTTCTCCAATGATCCGGGAGACCTGGGTTCAATCCCAGGTCGAGTCATACCAAAGACTTTAAAAATGGTACTTGATGCCTCCTTGCTTAACACTCAGCATTATAAGGTACGGATCAAGGGTAAAGTGGAGAAATCCTGTGAAAGGAGTAGCGTCCTCCCCTACACCTTGGTGTACTAGCTATCGAAAAAGGTGCCTTCGGGTCACCCTCGACTAAAGGGAGACAACTTTACTTTACTTACACTTTATTTAAACGAAAATTTACCAAAATTTGAGAAGTTGATCATAAAGACACCGAAATGTGTAGCCAGATATACGGACGTGTGAAATAGACAAAGGGAATCCGAAATACACGACATTCACGAAATTGGTTCAGGTACGAAACTTTTATTCACCTTTGTGAGTTTAAAAATTTTTCGACGTGAGGAGGGAGAGACACAATCTTTCTATACTGACTGCTTTTCCATCTACCCCAAGCCACTTGCGGCCACTGCCGCAAAACTACTGGTCTGGCCTCGGCGGGCCCCGAAATTCAACCTTCTCCTTCAGACACAGGAACTCAACACCTGCTTTTTTTCAAATCCTAAAAATCCTCAGCCCACGCTTCGGGTGCATGACGTCATTCATATCCCCTGGTCTCAATTCCTATTTGGGATTTTTATTTTGACATCTCTGAATTACACATCCTCTTTGCGCGCGCGTGAACACCTGCGTTAATGTTTGCACCAAACTAACCCATGTGCTAAGTGAAAGGTTCTCAGCCTAACTAAACCGAAAGGCAAGATATATAAAACGAAATCCCTCGGCAATTATATTACAAATGAATTCAAATCTCAATTTTAACGAGCGCATATGTTTCCCCATAAATTATTGCCCATACAGATACTTCAGAAGACTTTAAAACTGCCACCATATCGATTACTCACTTTTATTGTCCAAAGAAACGATTGATACAAACGTATTTCTAGTCATCTTGAGTTCCATCACATTTGAAACCACACTATCAAAATATTTGAAATTAATGAAAATTCTGTTTGTTTTCGACTTGGATTTGGAATTAGAAATAGATTATTTCTGTATCATCACTTAAAAAATATTTCGTCCAAAAACCGACTCTAAAGTATTTCATATCATTATGAGTTTCATTAACGAATGAAATATCACAACATTTTAATTTAATGAAAACACTTTTATTTTAGCATGTGGTTTGTAATTAACTAATATGTCCTTTTTGCATCGACAAGTTCAAACGTAAAGATTGCCACAAATTAATTTCCTGTTATCTTGAGTTTCATTAAAATGTTGAAATTTTAGTCACGATATTTCAATTTAATGTTATTCTAACAAGGATTTTACACTAAGATAATAAGTCAATTCTCATTTTCCAAGTTTAAAATCCAAAACTCCAACTGATTTATTTTTAGATTAAGATTCATCAAAATGCTGAAATTTCCCAATCACAATATTTCAGTTAGGGAAACACTGATAATTTAAAAGAAATTCTAAAATCAAATATGTTCTTTCTGTATTGCAAAGAGCAACAATATATTGTCAAATAAATAGTAAAATTGTATTTTACAAGGATCATTATATAGGTTTCCTGACATTTTTCGTAGGGGCACTTTATTGATAGTACACACATGAAACTCTAGTCCCCTTCGAAGTAATCTCCTCCAGCTGCAATGCACTTGTTGTACCGTTCTAACAACTTCTGCAAGGCCCCATGGAACTCCTCTGGTGTAGCGTGTCAATGACCTTCGTCAGAGTCTCTTTCATCTCCTCAATTGTCTCATAACGACAGACTCTGAGCTTAGGGAATAAGCAAAAGTCACAGGGAGCAAGGTTTCGACTATAGGCAGGGTGAGGAACTGTCTTGGTACCCATCTGGGTCAAATAGTCTGTGACAAGGATGCAGTTGTAGACTGGTGCATTGTCCTGGTGGTAATGCCCCTGACCCGATTTGTAGAGTGCTGACCTCTTCCCTAGGAATCTCTTCCCGGACTCCCTTAAAACCTCAACATAGTAACCCTAACCCTAACCCTTTGGCCAATCAACTCTGGTCTATTGAGTTCCTTACTCCTCCCACATCTGTCATCATCCCTCACAAACTCCCAGCCTTCCTTGAATCTCTTATGCCACTCAAAAGCTGATGCTTGATTCAGGCAAGATGGTCGAAAAGCAGTCTGAACCATTCCATACGTTTCTGTGGCATTTTTTCCAAGTTTAAAACATAATCTTATTACATATCGTTCTTCTAAAGTGTCTTCACGTCCAAATTGCATTTTTGAAATTCACCATCTGTGACAATCGGGCTTTAGTAAGGTGTATTTCAATTACTGCTGTAACTGTTCATTGGAACCTGAAATCATGAAAATTGGTCAGTCATCTTATAAGATGTATAGCAATAACATAGTGAATTTTCAAGAGTCTACAACAATTTTAAGTCCCTGCACAAAAAAGTCTGGAAACGTATTGAATACACCACGTATATCACCGTTATATAGGTTCAAGTAACTATTTAAAAGCATTCCTATTTAATAGTTATCATTATCTGGTATAAAGAAATAATATCTATCAAATACCAAATAATGATTTTTATTAGGTCGGGATGCTTGAAAGTTTTCGACTATGCGCAAATTATTTTATATTAGCTTTGAAAACCCTTGAAATTATGTCACCAAAATATAAATATGCGTATAGAATTCCATTTCCATAATGGCTCGGCTTAAAATAATCCTTGACAGGTTGACATGACGTTAAAATCAATCAGTCGAAAAAATAGATTAAACTTTTTTTTTAAAAATTGAATTATTACAAAAACAAAATCAGAAAATTGATCAATATATTTGTTTTAATATTATCATTATTTCACTCGTTTGAAAGTTTTTGACACCAGCGTTAGCCAATGATTTCTCACTAGATTTTAAGTGATAGCAAATCATCCCAAGTCTCCAGAACTCTTCTCAGTATTTTGGCCGATCTTAATAATATGGTCGTTTGGATGGTCTCTACTTGTCCTCTTACTTCCAAGCCCTCCAGTTTCTGAAGCAATCGTTTAGTGAGTGTACCAAGAGACCCAATTTCAATTTGTCTAACGGTCACTTTAGTGTACCATAATTTTTTTCATCTCCCTAGGAAAATCGAGGTACTTATCTTTCTTTTCACTTTCTTTCAATTTTATTTTGTAGACAGTGGTGACAGTAAAGTCCATAATTCGGCAACTTCTTTTTTTTTTCTTGACTATCGGTCGGTTTGAACGTCTGGTCAATATTTGGTGATCCGTTTGTATCTCAAAATCCCAGACAAGTTTGTGCATCTCATTTATAATGACAGATACCGAGTAGTGTTTATACCATTTATTCGTAGGGTCAAAGTTAAATTTCATGGACAATTTCAAGTGGATAACCTTCGACACCTATTCATCTCTAGACTTATATTTTTTCTGTGCTAAATTGCTGTTTTCGCTTTGTATGTGATAGGTCGGTTCGTACTATTATTATTATTTACTCCTTTAGAGTTTTTCAAATCAGTGTAAGCTGATTGTTTTTCACTGGAGTCTGAGTGACAGCAAGTCTCCTCCAGTCTCCAGGACTCGTCTCAGGATTCTGGCCGTTCTCAGCAATGCAGTCGTTTGGATAGTCTCAACCCGTCTGCCAACTTCCAAGTTCTCCAGGCCTTTTAATAATCCTTTAGTTATTGTGCCAAAAGCACCAATCACAATTGGCACAATCGTTACTTTCATGTTCCACAGCTTTTTCAATTCTCTAGCAAGGTCAAGGTACTTATCCTTCTTTTCATTTTACTTCAGATTTACTCTGTGGTCCGCCGGGACAGCAAAGTCGACAATTTTGCAAATTATCTTCTTTTTGTAGATTATTATAAGGTCTGGTCTTCTTGTAGCACTATGGGGGTAGGCCGCCAAAGCAGACGAGTCTGTTTTGGCGCGAAACCAGACAAAGGATTCTTGGACCTGAAATCTCGCCGTACCCGGAAGTGGTATGAGGAGGCGAATGAGAGTTGACGACGCGACCTAGAGAGAGGCAGTTGGTGGCTGGACCCAGGAGAGAGAGTTGGTGGCTGGAGAGCAGAGAGGCAAGCAGCAGAAGGCAGTTGCGGCTGGAGACCACGGAGGGCAGTTGAGACTGGACAAGAGAGAGGCGAACAGAGAAGTTGGCGTGGATCCACGGAGGGGCAGTCAACACCAGACACCGAGCAGAGAGGCGAGGAGACAAGATAGGGTCCAGTGAAGAAGAGTCTCAAGATGTCTGATTCCAGTAGCATTGTGGAATTTTCGCTAGTAACCCACGCTAGCGTTAGTCCATATCTGCTATCAGGAATGCACATGCATGTAGTGTTGCATACCTTCCTCTGCTCTTGGTTAACCCCAAGTTTGTTCGTGTTTGTTCGTCAGTTTGTTTTCTCCTGTCTCCCTCGATCGTATTCTGGTGTAGGTAAAGAAATGTGCGTTGCCCCCTCAGCCACTGGTTGATCACCGGCCGGCTAAGAAGAAGACATGGTTAGAAGACTGAGATAATGTGGGAGGGTGAGAGGGTAACGTTTTACATTCTGGTCAGGATTAGGTGATCCGTTTGTGTGTTAAGATTATTATCATTATTATTATCGTTATTATTATTATTATTTACTCCTTGAGAGTTTTTCATATCAGCGTTATCTGATGATCTTTTACTGGAGTTTGTGTGACAGCAAGTATCCTCAATTCTCCAGGACTCCTCTCGGTATTCTGGCCGTTCTCAACAATGCAGTAGTTTGGATGGTTTCCACTCGCACTCTTATTTCTAAGTCCTCCAGTCCCTTTATTAATCCTTGGTGACTGTACCAAAAGCACAATTTGGAGGTGCCCGTGGTGTAGTCGCTATCGTCGTAGGAAATGGACACGGCGACGCGAGTTCAAATCCTGAACGAGACTGATTGCATTTCACATAGCACTAATACCCTCAGGGAAGGTATGAATCCAATTATTCTTCCTCCAGCTATGGGTAAATAGTAGGACAGGCTAGGTTCTTCAGCCTTGGTGAGGCAACTAGTCTAGGAGAAGGAAAACTCTGAATTCAAACCTGTTAAACTCCACTTAAAAATTGACCTTGTGTCATATCCTGCCCGAGCGGAGGGGTTGGTAAATAGTACCAAAAGCACAATTCACGATTGGTATAATTGTCACCTTCATGTTTCATAGTTTTTTCTATTCCCTAACAAGTTCCAGGTAATTATCACAATCCTCGCATTCTTTCAGGTTTACTCTGTGGTTAGCAATGGACAGCAAACTCCAAAAATTTGCAAGCTCTTTTTTTTTATCATTATAAGGTCTGGTCTTCTGGCTAAAATTAGGTGATTCGTTTGTATGTCAAAGTCCCAAGGGAGTTTGTCTGTGTCATTCTCCAGGGCAGATGCTGTGTTGTGCATTTACCATTTGTTCGTATGGTCAAATTTAAATTTCTGGCCCATCTCCCAGTAGATCATCTTCCCCACTCAGTCGTGTCTAGTCTTCTAATCCTGTGCTAATTTGCCGCATTCCCTTACTATGTGATTAATGGTTTCGTCTCTATCACCACATAACCTACATTTGCTATTGTGACGCGAAATTGACTATAATCCCAAAACGGGACTTTATTTTCGCACGTGTGAAGACGGGGCAGGTTGGCACTTGATCCCCCTACAGAAATAAGTCCTGTTCAGAGTTTTTCTCTCAGGCATGTAAGAACTGGCATATTACGTGAGGGAATAATTTAGGACCAGACTGGCCGCCGCTGGCAAGGGGTTCAATTTTCACACTATCACACACCCACCAGGCAGCTTTCTTCCTTCCCCGAGATAATGGAACATAATGAGCCTATAGGTTTTAGTCGTAATAATATTAATATTGTAGTAGTCAGCAACTCCGGTTTCCCGCGTGATACTTTAGGAATTAATAGGACAATTCTAAGCAAGATAACATAAGGCGAACAGAAGCTGGAAAGAAAGCATGAAGTAACAACATAGACCACATGGTAAAATGAAAATACATAAAATCCTTTACTACTTATATATACACGTTCAGAGTGTCAAAAACATATAATTGGACAGTCCACGAATGTAAATGTCTTTTCTGACTTTTGTCCTTCTTCGAATTGAGAGAGAGAGTGGTAAACAAAATTTGGGTGTAAAGGAAAAATGTCCCAAAGTTACTTATCTTATTTTCGACGGGGTTCCACTGGAGAATTTTTCTTCTTTCACGGGCTAGTAGACTTTGTTCTGTTTTTAGTACTGGCTTGAAGGATTTTGGAGTCCTTCGTGTCTCAGTTAATCTTTTGTCTTTAACCCGGAGTAGGATGGCTATGGTCCGTCTGCCACGAGCCTTGCTCAAAAACTGACTTTTTACTATTTACTTCTGCTGAGGGGAAGGGAACCCCACTTCCGTTTTGGGGTCCCAGCCAGTCATTTGGCTTCTCTCTCTTTCCCCTTCCGATGTCCGGCGACCCAAGGTCACTAAGTGCGAACATCTGGTCTATCCACTCTGTGACCCACATTCTCTCTTAACGGTCACTTTTTGACTGCTAGATAGCTAATAGCAACACGGGAGAATAGTATCAGTCTTACCTCTTCGTCTCCGTGAGCTATCACGTGACACTATTTTTTTGCGTTTTATCAATTCTCGCTTTGATATGACTGATTCCTTTTCCTCCCTCCATTCTTAATTGATATAGTCTGTCAATGCCATCACTGGGATGTAATGTCTTATGCATGGTCATTAGTTTTCTTGTTCTTTAGTCTTTTGGCTTAAGTTCTTCTCTGGTCCACTTAAAAAATGATCCTGAATATTTATCGAGGATACAGCCCGGGTTTTTTTTCCTTTGATAAGATTTCTGCAACATAGTTTTGTCTCAAGTAGCTTTCTGCTTCTTCTGAAATACTCTTCCTTATTTTTTTTTCTTTTATCTCCACTTGTTTGATCGTGTAAGGTTCCAAGATGCTCAAGTATTTATACGTTTTTTCCCTTTCTCCCAGCGTTCTAATCTTGTCTTGAGTTGTCAGTTTCATCCCGTCCGTCTGGTGTCATTTGCCGCTTTTCATTACTAGTATAGCAACACTTTCTATGCCAAATTCCATCCCTATGTCCTGACAGTATATTCTCACCGCGTGTATTAGTGTTTCCAGTTCATTTTCATTTTTTTGTAATTAGTTTGATATCGTCTATGTAAATTAGATGATTCATTATTATTATTATTATTTACTCCAATAGGGTTTTTCATATCAATTGTAGCTGCTTGTTATTCACTGAAGTTTGCGTGACTGCAAGTTTCCTCAAGTCTCAAGCCGTTTAAAATAATGCAGTAGTTTGGATGGTCTCGACTCATCCTCCAAATTCCAAGTCCCCGAGTCCCTTTAATAACCTTTTGTGACTGTACCAAAAGCACCAATCACAATTGGTATAATTGTCACTTTCATATTTCCACATTGTTTCAATTCCCAAGCAAGGTCAAGGTACTTATCCTTCTTTTCACATTCTTTCAGCTTTATTCTGTTGTCAACCAGGACAGCAAGCACCATAAATTTGAAAATTCTCTTTTTTTGTTGTTGTTGATTATTATGAAGTCGGATGTTTTGGCCGAGATTAGTTGATCTTTTTGTATGTCAAAATCCCATAGGGTTTAAGTGTGTCATATCCTAGGACAGATGCTGGGTTGTGCATATAGCATTTTTTCGTATGGTCAGATCTAATTTTCTTGCACATCTTCCTGTGGCTCACCTTGCGCGCACAGTCATTAGTCTTCTACTCTTTCTGTGCTAATTTGCTGTATTCGCTTATTATGTGATTGATGGTTTCGTCTCTATCACTACATAACCTACATTTGCTATTTTGTTGCGTCTTATCAATTCTCACTTTGATATGTCTAGTTCCTATGGAGTTGTTTTGCGCAGCTATTAGGAGAGATTCTGTTTCTCTCTTAAAGTTTCCTTTTCTTAGCCACGTCCATGTTTTCTCGTGGGAGATGTTGCTTATTAGTCGTTTAAAACGTCCATTGAGTTGTTTTTCTTCCCATTTTTGTTTTCTAGTTATTGTTATTCTGTTGTCCATCGTGTTGTCACTATCGTTTTTGATGGCTGTAATCAGTCCTCCTTTCTATTATTATTATTATTATTTTCCGGTATTGGGAAGCTGGTAATTGAATAAATTATAAATATATATATTTTTTTAATTATTTAAAAAATAGAACTCCATCAGAAAAAGATTATTATTAACCAGCATCCACGAATTTTCAATCGAGATTGGCCCGTGAAAAATGAAATTGTCACCTCCGATCTGAAATATTTATTCGGAAAATTGGTCCCTTTAATCAAATAGCATTTTTTAATCAACGTTTGTTAACTTCTTTAATTTTAAATAATGAAATAAAAAGAGAATTGAGTGAAAGTATATCAGTTCGTGATGGGATTTCACACACATAACCGCCAAAGCACAAGATAGATAGATAGATAGATAGATTGATCTAAAAGAGAGAGAGAGAGAGAGAGAGAGAGAGAGAGAGAGAGATAGATAGTTGATCGAATGTAGAGTTAAATAATAGGATTAAGTTAAAAGTTTAAATCATTCAAGTTATTAAAATTATCAGCAACAGTCGCATAATCTTTTCAATCAATCTCAATGTATGCCTCGGCTTTTAGATTAAAATGAATTGGATTTTTGCTACCTGTGAAACTAGAAAATTACCAAAATTTCGTATTTTGCAGTAAATAGATTGCTATGATATATAATATACATGATTAGGTGAAGAGGAAAACAGAAAAAATAAATGTAGGTACGGACATATATATATATATATATAGAGAGAGAGAGAGAGAGAGACAGATTTTACAAAGTTTTTTATAACTTATAGTCAGTGATAGGCTTAAAAATTGATCATCTGTCAAATATTTATTAGGAATATATATACATATATATACAGAACTATATATATATATATATGCGTGTTTGTGTGTGTGTGTGTGTAACTGAATAAACAGGCACTTCGTTTCAGCCTATTTTATATTTGATCTGTTCAATTCTTTCTATGAATCGTTTGACTTCTGAATAAATAAAATCAGTTTAAATGTCCACAAGTAGAATGTTTCTTCAATTATGTAAGTGCCTAAATAAGTGTTATGGGGACATATCCTACCATACCCCAAAGATGGACTCGTCCAAACTAAACATTTTTGCCGAGCTTAGCTCGCTCGGAGAAGACAACTTCTCGTTTCTTACGAGACAGTTGACAAGCCGAGAACCGCTAGTACTTCCTTTGTATGGCTTCCATTTTCTGCTAATACAATAGCGTTCACGTATCACCCGTTGTTTTAGTTGTTCTTCCACCGGTCTTATCTGAAGACCACACCAATAAGCCTAACAATTACAACTCTGTCGATACATTTAATACTTCCCTTATGTAATAATTGTTCCATCACGTAACACCTCAAAACACCTTCATATACTTCTTTCAGATAAAGAAAAACTCTAAGAGAAAACACCCCCATATTCCACAAAGAACAAAAAACGAATCGAATCTCCAAATTCTTGATGTTCTTTATATAAAAATTAACAAACCTTTTTTTAAATAAGTTCGAATATAGTTGCCACATTCTCAAATGCCTTTAAGACTTGTATTTCTTTTTCCTCTTTATATAAATGTTTATGACTCGTCATTGTTATTCTCATTTCATTATTCGATAATTCTAATTGTTACCGAAAATACTTGGAAACATGTGGCTCCTTCCTGATTTCAGTCAATCCAGAAGTCAAATGACTCTAGGAAAACTTAGACGGATCAAAGATAAAATAGACAGGAATTAAGTGTCTATCCTATTTCATCAAACATGTTTAAAAGAAAAAATCCAGCACACACACACACACACACACACACACACATATATATATATATATATATAAATTAGAAAAATTCAGTATTGATCATCAGGGGAATGGTGTAGCTCTCTCTCTCTCTCTCTCTCTCTCTCTCTCTCTCTCTCTCTCTCAACATATATTTATATATTTAAATCATAGAATGGCAACAGGCCCACATATTCACAAATGCATAGACACAAATGGGCGGTGTTTTATCTCAGTTGAAGATCGTTACGTCAAACTCTCAGTTGCACCTGATTAAATAATTTTATTTGTTATCATTTTATAAAAATACTGTTATATTTGTTGCGTACTTCTGGTTATTTTGGAACATGTTCTTTACTACTGCTGGCATTCTAATTGATTTGATATATATATATATATATATATATATAGTACAAAAAATCCTATTGCTTACCAAAGAAAAATTATGCTATACAACATTAAAAATTATGAGTAAAGTTGGCGATGTTAGTCGAGAGTGACCCAAAGGCTCCCTTTACGATAGCTACTACACCAGGGTGTAGGGGAGGTCGCTACTCCTTTCCCTGGATTGCTCCACTTTACCCTTGATCCTTACCTTATAACGGTGACAGCTAAGCAAGGAGGCATTGAGTACCATTTTTTGAGTCTTTGATATGACTTGACCTGGGATTGAACCCAGGTCTTTCGGGCCATTGGCGAACACTCTACCCACAACCGGTTGAAGAACAATATAGTTTGTGATTTATCGATGTAACAAAATAAAACTGAAGATTATTATCGAGGAAATGTATCGGATTTTATTAGTCTACTTCAATTTAATCGATGTATTTCCAATTTATTGATATTAGAGATGATTTTAATTGGAAAACCTCAAATAGTCTTAAAAAAATAAAATGAAAATATCAATGCCTTGTTGTCACTAATTTTATGAAATCAAACTATCAAATAACCCAGATACTATAATATATATGTTTACTTAGTGAATTTTTTTAAAAAAATGTTACCTAACAGAATGACAAAATCTATTTTGTCCAATCCAATACCATTTTTGAACCCATAAACGAGTGGAAAAACACAACCAGAGAAATTGTATGATTGACTAACATCGAACTCGAGGTCAATCTCAGCTTTCATTGGACGGTTTCCATTATGTGATGGAAATGGCTCTCGGGTTGGAAATAAGTTAGTCAACTAATGATAAACACTCGAATCGAAAGGTTCAACTTTCCATCTTGTTCTCTCTGATTCTCCGTTTAAGGCATATCGTGTAATAAAAGGAAACGTCGCTAAGGAATAAGATTCAGCACATTAAATTGTGACCGCATTATCGTTCATCATTCCAGCAGAGAACTTAAAGATGGCAACCACATACAACAAACAAGACCAAAGATGACAACAAAGGAAACATCAGATGACTGATAAAAGAAACGAAAGGAAGAAAGGTCCAGGGGAAAGATGGAAACGAGTCAACTGAACAAGGTCCATATAATATGTGACATAATCTTTTTTTTTAAATTACTATATAGTTATATCTGTTTGGTCTTTGTTTAATCGTATATGAACCTTAGTGGGTTATTTTATGCCAAAGACATCCTTCTAGAAAAAACAGCAGTGATGTTATTTAACCCATTGATTGGAAGATAATAGGTTTTATACCGGTCCCAAGAATATTTGTCCGAAAGAAAACTCGGTTGCTACAATTCCGCTGTCCAGTGCTTTAACCATTACACCATAAGGACACCTATTTATATCAGCAGACGTTCGTTTTCGTTTCTGCTCATTCCTGTGCGTAACTGTGTCGGGGGTATATGATTTAAACGTAGAGAAAAATGTTAACCGTTATTATACATTGTGAATTTCACCACTTCATAAACAGTTGATAAATAGAAATAAAGTTGTTGCCTTTACACACAAAATTATTCCTTATATATATATATATATATATATATATATATATATATATATATATATATATACGTGTGTGTGTGTGTGTATGAGAGAGAGAGAGAGAGAGAGAGAGAGAGAGAGAGAGACAAGGAACAATAAAATTCCAAATGAATAAAACAAGATATTCATTTATTGAAACATCCTTTTTAAAATCATTATTCATTTTAGATATCCCATTTCTGGGATAAACGCTATTTGTTACAACATACAAGTCACTCTACACGTTGTTCATGCATAGGAACAATTTAGCATAATGTTAGTTGTTTTAATGATAGCATGGATGCAAACAAACCCACACGTGCACAAAAGGTTAATTTTATTCATATCTGTAAATACGAGTGTGTGAGAGAGAGAAGAGAGAGAGAGAGAGAGAGAGAGAGAGTGTGAGAGAAGAGAGAGAGAGGAGATAAAGAGTTACCGTATTTTTGTGTATGTTCTTCTGCATATTATTTAGCCGATTCTCAAGACACTTAAAACATATCAGAGGAATAAATTATGAAATCTAAAAAACATGTAGTTAAGCTCATATATGTGTGTGCGCATGTACGATCGGGTGCCTCTGTGTGTGCCTGTGAATGTGAGTGCGTATCTTTATCTGTATAGACCTATGTATGCATGCATATGTATATCAGTGAGTATTTCAGAGTAAAAGAATATTTCCATATCCGTATATATATATATGTATATATATATATATATATGTGTGTATGTGTGTGTGCACTTATGCATATATATATATATATATATATACGCATACATAAATGAATACACACACACACACACACACACACACACTCACACATATATATATATATATATATATGCACACACACGCACATACACACACACAAACACACGCACACATGAACATACACGCATAAAAACACACATTCACATACACACACACACACACACATATATATATATTTATATATGTGTGTGTGTGTGTGTTGGGGTAAATTTAGATCAATAAATAGCGTTGCACATATCAGGCTTTATATTAATCTATCCGTAGGCAACAAATATTTGATTATTTTTTTTATTTAGAAATGGAATTTAACGTCTTTTATTGGTTTCTTTTATCCTTTCTCTCTCTCTCTCTCTCTCTCTCTCTCTCTCTCTCTCTCTCTCTCTCTCTCTTCTGCAACACTTCCATTCTTATAATTTAACATCTTTCATTATTTTTCTTCAACCTGAAAAGCCGAAGATTCTTGAATTCAATTTGAAAGCACAGAGATTTAATTGGCGAGTTATCCTTCCTCCCCACCAGACAACCTGAGAAGTGAACCTAGCTTTCAGAAAGCCTTGGAGACATTTTTATTGAATCAACTGAGATCGGTTCATTTGAATTTCCAAAATGATAATCCAGTTATCAAATATATCTTGGTCTTCATTTACGCCTTTCACAGAAACAATTGAAACAATAATTATACTACAACTACCATTACTACTTCTACTCCTAATACTCTTACTACTTCTACTCGATTCACAACAACTAATAATAATAATAATAATAATAATAATAACAACAATAATGATAATAATAACAACAACAACAACAACAAAGAACTAGTCATCTTGTGGATAATGCAGTTCTAGCGGTAATGAAAGAAAGCGAAAAGGAAGAGAAATACATGCATCTTGGAAGAGAGCTGAAAAAGTGAGTAGAACGTGCAGGTAACGTTGTATCAAATTATACTTAGGACATTTAGAATAGTTCCAAAACGCTTAGAAGATAGACTGGAGGAACTGGGTATCGTTAGGAAGGAGCGACACGATACAGACCACAGCATGGATAAGATCAGTTCAAATACTGAGTAGAGACCTAATGAGACTTGATATCTTACAGTCCTCACTGAAAGACTACTAGCTAAAGCTGGCATGGAAAACACACGATACGACAAATAAACAACAGCTCACACGAGAAAATATGGACGTGGCAAAGTAAGAGAGAAACTTAATCTCACCTGATCGCCGCATAAAACAACTCCATAAGAACCAATCATATCAAAGTAAGGATATATAATACAATAAAACAGTAAATGTACATTATGTGGGGAAAGAGACAAAACCATCTATCGCATAATAAGCGAATGCAGCAAATTAGCACAGAAGGAGTAGAAGATTAGACACAACTGAGCTAGGTGATCCACTAGGAGATGAGAGAAAGTTAAATTTGACCATACGAACAAATGGTATAAGCACAACCCAGTATCTGTCCTGGAAAATGAAACCCATAAGCTTTAATGGAATTTTTACATACAAACGGATCACCGAACCTCGACCAGAACAACAGACCTTATAACAGTCCACAAAGAAAAGAGAACTTGCAAAATGGTGGACTGTCCCTGCTGACTACAGAATGAAACTGAAAGAAAATGAAAAGAAGGGTAATTACCCGGACCTTGGTAGAAAATTGAAATAACTGTGGAACATGGGAGTGACTTTTATACCAATGATAATTCGTACTCTTAGTACAGTCACCAAAGGATTATTAAAGGAACTTGAAGGTTTGGGCATAAGAGGACTAGTGAAGTCAATCCAAACTACTACACTATTGATATCAGCCAGAATACTGAGAAGAGTCCTGGAGACTTGAGGAGACTTGCTGTCATTCAAACTTCAGTGAAAGACAACTAGCTAACACTGAATTAAAAAGCTTTCAAGGAGTAAATAATATTAATAATAATAATAATAATAACAATAATAACAACTATGGGCGTTTTAAACGACTAATAAGCAACATCTCCCACGAGAAAACCTTGACATGGCAAAGAAATGGAAACTTTAAGAGAGAAACAGAATCCCTCTTAAAAGCAGCACAAAACAATGTCATTAGAACCAATCGTATCAAAGCGAGGATAGATTAGACGTAACAAAATAACAAATGTGGGCTATGCGGTGACAGAGATGAAACAATTAATCCCATAATAAGCGAATACAGCAAATTAGCACAGCAGTATAAGACTAAATACGCCGGGTGGGCAAGGTGTTCCACTGGGAGATGTGCAAGAAATCTGAATTTGACTATACGAACAAATGGTTTATGCACAACATAGTATCTGCCCTAGCAAAGAACACACATAATTCCTATGGGGCATTGTCATACAAACAGATCACTTAATCTTGGCCAGAACACCTGATCTTATCAACAAAAAAAGAGAATTTGCAAAATTGTCGACTTTGCTGTCTCGGTTTTCCACGGAATAAAACTGAAGGAATGTGAAAAAAAGGAAAAGTACCTTGACCTTGTTAAGAAATTGAAAAAACTATGTAACATGAAGGTGACAATTATACCAATTGTGATTGGTGCTTTTGGTACAGTAACTAAAGGATTATTAAAGGTACTGGAGGACTTGGAAGTTGGCAGACAAGTGGAGACCATCCAAACTACAGCATTATTGAGAACGGCCAGAATACTGAGAAGTGTCCTGGAGTGCTGTGGGACTTTAATATACAAACAGATCACCTAATCTCGGCCAGAAGACCAGACCTTATAATTATTAACCAAAAATAAGAAAATGTGAAAAAAAGTAGACTTTGCTGTCCCGGCTGACCACAGAATAAAACAGAAAGAATGTGAAAAGAGAGATAAGTACCTCGACCTTGCTAGAGAATTGAAAAAAGTTGTGGAACATGAAGGTGACAATAATACCAGTTGTGATTGGTGCTTTTGGCACTGTAAATAAAGGATTATTAAAGGGCCTGGAAGATTTGGAAGTTGGCGGCCGAGTGGAGACCATCCAAAAAACAGCATTATTGAAAACGGCTAGAATACTGAGAAGAGTCCTGTAGACTTGAGAAGACTTCTTGTCACTCAATCTCCAGTGAAAGATCATCAGCTAACGCTGATGTGAAAAACTCTAATGAGTAAATAATAATAATAATAATAACACCAACAACAACTAGCACAAAGGAGTAGGAGACGAGTCACCTTATTTACCCAACCCCTCCGCTCGGGCAGGATATGACACAAGGTCAGTTTTTAAGCGGATTTAAACAGTTTTGAATTCAGAGTTTTCCTTCTCCTAGACTAGTTGCCTAACCAAGGCTGAAGAACCCAGTCTGTCCTACTATTTACCCATATCTGGAGGGAGAATAATTGGATCCATAGGTATTAGTGCTATGTGAAATTCGATCAGCTGCGTTTAGGATTTGAACTCGTATCGCCGTTTCCATTTCCTACGACGATAACCATTACACCAGGAGTCACGACTGGTATGTACATGTGATCCACATCATTGCAAGGGAATTCGAACAGCAATCGCACGATTTCGTTCACTTTCGAACTAGTAACCTTTGGAAAAGTATAAACCCAGCAATGGGTTTACTAGTACATCTTCTGTCCTTCTCCAAGGATGCCAAAACTTTCCTTATAGAAGATTGATATGCCATTGAAAAAAAGGTTGATATTCTATTGAAACAAAGGTTGATATGCCATTGAAAAAAAAGGTTGATATTCTATTGAAACAAGGGTTAATATGCCATTGAAACAAAGGTTGATATTCTATTAAAACAAAGGTTGATATTCTATTGAAACAAAGGTTGATATGACATTGAAATAAAGGCTTATATGCCTTTGAAACAAAGGTTGATATGCCATTGAAACAAAAGTTGATATTCTATTGAAATAAAGGTTGATATTCTATTGAAACAAAGTTGATATTCTATTGAAAAAAAGGCTGATATACCATTGAAACAAAGGTTGATATGCCATTGAAAAAAAGGTTGATATTCTACTAAAACAAAGGTTGATATTCTACTGAAACAAACGTTGATATGCCATTGAAAGAAAGGTTGATATTCTATTGAAACAAAGGTTAATATGCCATTGAAACAAAAGTTGATATTCTATTGAAACAAAGTTTGATATGCCATTGAAAGAAAGGTTGATATTCTATTCAAACAAAGGTTAATATGCTATTGAAACAAAAGTTGATATTCTATTGTAACAAATGTTGATATTCTATTGAAACAAAGGTTGATATTCTATTGAAACAAAGGTTGATATGCCATTGAAGCAAAGGTTGATATGCCATTGAAAGGAAGGTTGATATTCTATTAAAACAAAGGTTGATATGCCATTGAAACAAAGGTTGACATGCCATTGAAACAAAAGTTTATATTCCATTGAAACAAAGGTTGATACACCATTGAAACAAAGATTGATATTCTATTGAAACAAATGTTGATATGACATTGAAACAAAGATTAATATGCCATTGAAAAAAAGGTTAATATTCTATTGAAACAAATGTTGATATTCTATTGAGAAAAAGGTTGATATACCATTGAAACAAAGGTTAATATGCCATTGAAAAAAAGGTTGATATTCTATGGAAACAAAGATTGATATGACATTGAAACAAAGGTTGATATGACATTGAAACAAAAGTTGATATTGTATTGAAACAAAGATTGATATTCTATTAAAACAAAAGTTGATATTCTATTGAAACAAAGGTTGATATGCCATTGAAAAATAGGTTGATATTCCATTGAAACAAAGGTTAATATGCCATTGAAACAAAGGTTGATATTCTATTAAAACAAAGATTGATATTCTATTGAAACAAAGGTTTATATGCCATTGAAAAATAGGTTGATATTCCATTGAAACAAAGGTTAATATGCCATTGAAACAAAGGTTAATATTCTATTGAAACAAAGGTTAATATGCCATTGAAACAAAGGTTGATATTCTATTGAAACAAAGGTTGATATTCTATTGAAACAAAGGTTGATATGCCTTTGAAACAAAGGTTGATATTCTATTTAAACAAAGGTTGATATGCTTTTGAAACAAAGGTTGATATCTCATTGAAACAAAGGTTGATATCCCATTGAAACAAAAAATCAAATGACAAATATGTGTATCCCATTTGAATAAAAAATTATTTTAGAAAAAATCGATGATAAATTTTTAAAAATTGATGTGGAGATTTAAATTGTAAGAAAAGGTTATTAAAACTTAACCACTGTTCCAGTAGATATAGTAACACCAGGAATTATTACGAATAGTTTAATATACATCAAGAAAATCCAGGAAATCCATTTCATAGGAAATATAAATGAGAATCGCCTATATATTTAAAACAAGTGTCTCAATGCAAATGGATAATAATATTTTAGGAAAACCTTTATTTTCCTCAGATCTTAGGTGATAGACATGGAATGGCATCGTGTCAGATGGACAAGCATGGAAATACTTTTATTATAAAACTACTCCACAAAATGTAATCATAAGTTATGTAAGTGAAAAGGATGCATTTCTCAAAGTAACAGTAACAGTTGTAAAACTTTCGTAGTACGGTGTCCAAGTAGTAACAAGCGTTGCGAAAACAACACTGAGAAAGATTTATGAGATAAGATAGTAAAGTATGGTTATAATTTAGAATAAAGACCTGTACAATCAACGTCGTCCTGTAGTCAACGGATATGTCCGTATGCTAGTTTGTCTGGGTTCTAAATAAAACTCTATCACCCGCCTCCCACAAAAAAAATTGATTCAAATGGTGTGTAATCAACTCCTTCGCTTAGACTAGGATGCGATACATTTTTTAATACAAAGAAACAAATGTCCATGAAGCCCAACACTTTTCTGCCCTGCCTTCAAATCACATACGTGTCCTACGTATGTGATTTGAAGGTAGGGCCGAAAAGTGTTGGGCTTCATGGACATTTTTCTCTTAAGATGGCACCTTCATAAGTCAATAAAGTCAATAAAGCTGAGCCTTGAACTTTTCGCTGAAGGGCAGGGGCTTCCTCGCTCGGTAGACTATTAAATCTAAGGTCTGCAAGACAAGGTGAGATCGTAAGTGAACTTGGTGGCCTCAAACTTTGCTGATCTAACAGCTTTACAATCAAAAAGTGATGACCCTAGGTCAAATTCTAAGCTGCAGCCAAACATCCAACAGATATTTCAAAGAAATACATAATAAAACCTAATGAACATTTACTTCTTCAGATATTTGAAACATTATATATATATATATATATATAAATGTTTGTGTGTGTGTGTGTGTGTGTGTGTGTGTGTGTGTGTGTGTGTGTGTGTGTGTGTGTGTGCGAAAATTAAGCGTTTTTTGTCAGAGTCCAAACTTGTCTGATTTCCTCAAGATATTTCCGTGATGAAACGTTTGAATCTTCAAATTCTAAAAATGTATCTGAGTTTGGGAGTAATCGGCAGAAAATCAATAAACTGACTATGACCCACACAATTTTCATTATGCCTAATGAGTGTTCTCAGTCATATCATTTGTAGACAAGTGAGAAATAGAACTAGATTTGTTTACAAAATACTTACTTAGCCTCTCTCAAAGCTGAACATGTATAATCGGCTTAAGTCATTCACAAAATTAATCTTTCTGACAGGTCTGAAAAAGTTGAGTAAATATTCAACCTCAACAAGTAATCCCGATTTTAGAAGCATGCTAGCAGATAGAGACATTTTTGCTGAAATTTTGCATGCTAGGAGATGGAGACATTTCTGCTGAAATTTTGCCTATGGACTAAAAATAGGTTGTTGTTTGTTTTTTTTTTGTTTTTTTTTTTCAATTTTTTCTTATTATTGTAAAAAGTATTTGTAAAATATGGCCCAGTGGGCTAGAGATGCAGAATACACCGAATGCATCTCTGCAAAAGGGTAAGACTCCCATCACGAGTGTCCTGATTATGACACTAGAAAAATCTGAGAGTGAGGCCCCAGTAAAGCTGAAGCTTTGGGAAATACGGATTACCCCTTTATTGACATCGCTCCAAGGTCTAATCTGGCCCGGAGTGGTAGCACCTGTTAGGACAAATAGAACTAAACTGTTTACTTATACTAAACTGAATTGCTTGAATGTGTGTTAACAAAAAACTGTACTGAACTGAATAGTTTGAAACAGAACTCATTATATGTATGTTAAAAGGATTTGGCATTAAATAACCTGCAATGGTTGATATGCCATAAAACCAACCAACCAAACTCCAATATATTTAATATGTATGTATAAAGAGGATCACAAAGTGATTTAGTGACAACCAACACTGTTATAATATATATATATATATATATACCAAGCCCTCTGTACAAGAAGGATGTGACACAAGGTCAATTTTAAGTAGCCCCAACAAGTTCGAATTCTAAGTTTTCTTTTTCTAGAACAGTGGTCTTAACAAGGTTAAAGAACTCAGTCTGCCCAACTATTTATCTATAGCTGGAGGGAGCGTAATAGTGCTATGTGAAATCCCAACACTCGAGTCAAGGATTTGAACTCTGACTACCGAGTACATTTCCTACGACGGTAACATAAACACCACGAATGCCTCTGAAAACGCTTTTCTTTGAGAATGAATCCAATTTTCCCAGGACTTTGTTAGCCAAAATGTATTGGCCTATTTGTAACTTTACAACACATCAACTGCATCTTTGCAGAGGGGTAAGACACCCCACCGTACAATGAGTGTCCTAGTTATGACACTAAGCAATATGACTGGAGGCTCAAGTAATGCTGGAACTTTGGGAAATGCTGCGTACCCCTTCATTGCTATCGATATGTGGCCCTGAGTGGTAGCGACTGATAAGTGTCCTATCTATGGGTCAAATAGAACTGTTTGACATTTAAACTAAGAACTGTGACTTATGCTAAATTGAGTCGTTTGAAATAGAACCCATAGATCCTTTAACAGTGAGTAAACTGTTAGAGCTACATAGCAATACTTGCAACCATTTAATTTTGAGATATGCTAAATTGAATTATTTCAGCGAGAACTGTTTGATCCTTTAACCGTGTGTATCTACAAATGTGTTTACAAACCATATATTCAATGTATATGTAAAAACAGGATTTGTCATTAAAAAACCAACAATGGTTGATATGCCATAAAACCAACCAAACGAAACTAAACTAAACTTCAACAGCCTATAAATCTATATTAAATTTGAATGATTATTTTTAATAGGATTTGGTTTCTTTTTTTCTTTACAAATTTGGAAATCAAAATGCTCTTCTATAAAGTGTCTTGCTGTAACATGGCTTCTACATTAATGTTCTTTTTTGCCAGCCTCATTTATTAATGATGCTCAAAAGTCCTCATGAAAAAAAGTTATCCTGGTTTAAATGATGATGCATGCGACATTTTCAAATCAGTATACGAAAGACTTTGGCCATCAATAGAGGACAGAGAAAGAAATTGTTTCCCATTGATAATGGAAATCGGTCAATCTGTTGCAATATACATAAGTACGCGTAACCATTTCCACATATTTACAAAGCAAAATTCCGACATACAGAGAAACATCTCCTAATCATCATCCTCATAATATGTTTCTGCTCTTGTCTTTTTGTGCTTACACTCCCTCATTCTCCATATATATATATATATATATATATTATACCGAATATCTATCTGATACTCTTATATATATATATATATATTTGCCATACCATTCTGCATGAACAGCATGAGACGCAATGTCAATTTTTAAACGTTAATTAATAGGCATAAATTCAAAGTTATATATATATATATATATATATATATATACAGATTCATAGATAGATAGATAGATACTGTCATCCACAGACATACTGTTTCGTTGCCCCACAACATTTCAGTGTGGGAATGCACGTGAGACGAACCAATAAAACGAGAAGCTCGCGGTGTAATGGACACACACAGACACAAACACACACACACACACACACACACACATATATATATATATATATATATATATATATATATATATATATATATAACAGTGCTGGTTGTCACTAAATCACTTTGTGGGTTTGTGGCAAACCAAGTGCTATATACTATGGAGAGTCTTCAATATCTAAGATAGAGCTATTATATAATAATAAATAAATATATATTAGATTTATATATTTAATGCCATGACATTAAATATATAAATCTAATATATATTTATTATATATATATATGTATAAGGGCATTTTTTCTTGAATTTTTCTCTTTCATTTGGGTAATTGCACAAAAATGCTACATGCTATATTCAACAAATCATGGAAGCAACATCCCCCAAAACAGCAGTTGTAAGACCACAGTCCTCCCATCTCTAAAACCATCCAAATTAGACGAACAAGACATGCTGGACACTGCTGGTGATGACAAACTCATAAGCGATGTTTTTCTTTGGACCATTTTCCATAGACCTGCAAGTGTTGAACGACCAATTGTAACTTATCTGCAACAGCTCCCTACGGACACAGGATGTAGTCTAGAAGACCTGCCGAAAGCGATGGATGATAGAGACAAATGGCGAAGGAGAGTCAGGGAAAATCGTGCTATTAGTCCGTCTTATTGATGATGATATATAGATATACGTATATGTCTTTGCACTCTCTTTTTTTTTTTCGTTTGCTATTTATGTCTATTATTTTTCTGTCTATCTCTGAATACAACTTATTGCATCTGTTATTTCTCCATCTCGTTATTATCTCTGTTATATATAATAGTTGACTCATTTGATTGTCATACATTGCCTCAATTTATTACAACATTAATGCAAATAACCCATTAATATGATACTCGATTTAATACTGAGATAAATGCAATAGTGGTCATTCGGAAAATGTCCTGAAAAATCCATCCATTTGTAACGTAATTGAATGTTCCATTGGAAATTGTAAACTTTGAGCTAGAAACATCAAATCAAAGTTTTCTTTTTTTAATTGATATTGTATTAGCTTCCAGGACATGCAATCTTCTTTGAGTTTCTTGTCTCAGTAATAAATCCTTATCATATTAATGGGGTGCGTCTATTTTGAGGCAGTTCTGAATGATTTTGTCTCCAAATAAATATTGATGCAAAATATTTTTCCTCTCTTGTCCAAAGCATTGTGATCAAAGATTAAAAGTGGTTGTAGTATACTATTTTCAAATCTGAAACAAAAAAGAACGCAGCATTATAAGTAGTATAGTCATTAGCAGTCACATGGGCCCAATGTATATCGATGAAGAGCGATTGCTTCATGTTTGGGGAGTGCTGGTGTTCATTCTAAGTTTAGGCAGGTAAATAATTACCTATTTCACACACAAAAAAGTTTTTTTTAAGAAATTTGCATTACCGGTAGTGTGCCTGAAGCTGAAACACTTCAGAAAAATTTATTCTAATATGAAACTGAAAGACTATTGAGTGAAGTCCGGTGGCACAAAGCCCTGGCCTGTGTCTTCGAAGTAAACAAACTCGAACTTCTATCACGTTATATCGTTCACTCTAGGAATCATGCCCCTCGGAAAGGTGTGAGTTAAATCGCACCACTGCTCTTCTTCAAAGATGGCTTTAGCTTTGAATAACCCACGAAGGTTGATATACCATTACAAAACGAAAATATAAATGACTACTGGTAGTAAAATTATGTACCAATGAACCTGAAGTGTTCTACTATTTACAGTGATCCATGATGATATCGTGCTTCTATTTAGAAAGGAGTGAAGGATTCTAATTAGCATTTCATAATTTCCCAGAGAAATTGGATGATTAAAAATGAGCTTTAGTATGAACGTAGGCGGTACAAAACAACCAAATAATTACATATTCGACTGGAAATTGTTTTATTTCCTCAGTTAGATTAAGTGCATAATTATAACGAAATATTATGTAACCGGCCTATCACTAGTAGGTAAACTGTTCAATCCCAGGTCGAATCATACCAAAGACTCAAAAAATCGTACTTGATACATCCTTGCTTAACTCTCAGTATTATAAGATACTTATCAAGGATTAAGTGAAGCAATCAAGGGAGCAGCGTAGCGCCATCCCTATATCTCGGTGTAGTAGCTATTAAAAAGGAGCCGACGGGTCGCCCGCGACTGATTTCACCAACTTTACTTAACTTATTAAAGGTTACGCTTAAAGATAAGCAATTTGAATTTGATTAATTTATAGATATATTTCAGTGCTATTGAAGAACATTTAATATCATCATTCAGATGCAAAATGGAGAGGAAATCATATAAATTTGTATTTAGGATTTTGAAGTTTATTTTTCAAAAAGAACCTTTTGATGTGTTGCTTTTTGTTTACAAATAACAAAAATGTTTGTTTGATTGTTTGTTCGTTTGGGTTTTATTCCATATCAACCTTTGTAGGTTATTTGACGCCGAATCACTTTTTATATGAATAATTTTATCTCAAACAATTCAAAAATATTTCTATTTCAAGCTATTCTATTTAGTCTATTTTATCTCAAAAAATTCATTTGAGTATAATGATAGTTTTTGTTTATACGCAGTTTAAAGTAAAAACAGTTCTATTTTAAACAGTTCAGTTTAGTATAAAGATGTTGTTTGAATGTCAAAACAGTTCTATTTCAAACAGTTCAGTTTAGCATAAGTATGGAGCGTAAGTGAAGTACGCAGTTTAAATACCAAAGTAGTTCTATTTCAAGCAATTTAGTTTAGCATAAGTTTATTTTTATTTGACCCATACATTAGACCCTATCAGGTGCTACCACTCTGGGGTCAGAGTGAACCTGGGAATGATGGAGTACGCCGTATTTCCCAAAGCTACAGCATTACTGGAACCTCACCATCAGATTGTTTAGAGTCATATACAGGACACTCGTTATGGGAGTCTTGACACTCTGCAGATATACAGTCGGTGTATTCTACATCCCAAGCGACTGGGCAAATAACAAACAAGATACTGTTTATATTATATAGTGATTATTTTACTCTGAGTTTTTTTTTACGTGAGTCCAAGTGATGACAAGTCTCCTTGTGTCTCCAAGACTTTTTTGAAGTATTCTGGCCGATCTCAATTATGCTGTTATCTGGATGGTCTCTATTCTTCCACTGATTATTCCAGTTCCTTTTCCAATTCTTTGGAGACTCTTCCGAGTGCATCAACAACAATTGGTATCACTCTCACCTTCATATTCCATAGGTTTATTAATTCTCTGGCAAGGCCCAAGCATTTGTCTTTTTTTAACTTTCTTTTATTTTTACTGGAATTGGGAAATCCAAGAGACGGCAATTTGGGTTTTTTTCTGTTACTTTTTGATATTTCGTTTTTTTTTTTCGTTTTTTTTTATTATTTTGTTCATTAGTACTAAGTCCGGTCTTCTGACCGAGATTAGGTGATCCCTTTGTATCCCAAATTAGACATAATTTTATTGTCTCGTTTGGTTTTCTGGTATATTCAACATTGTTGATTATCCAATGCCAAATCCCTTTCCTACATCAATACAAAATGTGTAATTTGTATACATTCTTTAGATATGCACAGTTAAAGGACCAAACAGTTCTATTTCAAATAATTCAATTTAGCATAAGTCAACAAGGTTAAATGGTTCCAAGTCTTGCTATGTACCACTCAAGAATCAATTAAACATCAGTCGTTAGTTTATACATAGTTACATCCTAAAACTGTTCGATTTCTAACAATTCAATTGAGAATAGCTCAAATCTAAATAGTTTCAAGTATTGCAATGTATCTTTAACAATACAATTAAACATTTGTTAAAACGCAGTTATATGATCAAACAGTTCTATTTCAAACAATTCAATTTAGCAAGACTCAAATGTTTGAACGCAGTTTAAATGTCAAACAGTTTAATTTGACTCATAGATAGGACTCTCACAGATGCCACACTCCGGGTCAGAGTGTAGCTGTGAGTGCTGGCATTGAAGTGGAACGCTGCACTTCCCAAAGCTCTAACCTTACTGGAGCCATTCAATCAGATTGTTTAATGTCATATCCAAGATGCTTGTTTGGAAGGGAGTCGTAATCAGCTGCAGAAATGCTGTCGATGTATTATATAGCCCCAGCAAGGTTGGAGAATGTTATGCCTCCAATCCTTGTGGTGATTCATCTACCTCAATGTTGGGCTGGTGAGTTCAATTCCTCCGCCTATTTTTGATCAATATAATTATTCTATTTCAATATTCTGATATTAGCAGTCTTGTGTTCTGTATGGTCTCCATTCTTTCTCAGATCAACAATTGCTTTAATCTCAGTTTCAAGCTTTTGGGAACTGTTTTCGTAGTGTGCTTACGTTCATTAGCATCACCGTCACCTTCAAATTCCACAGCTTTTTCAACTCTCGAGCAGGATCTAAGTAATTTTCTCTCTTTTTGCTTTTTTTTATCATCATTTTTTTTGTCCTTCGGTACATCAAAATCTACTAAGTGGCGAGTTCTTTTTTTTTATGGTATATTCGAATGGGACTGTTTTTCGTGAACTTGTTTGTGTAATCCGTTTTTATCTGAAAGTCATGGATAAATTTACGCGTTTCATTTTAAAGGACATCTTATACTTTGTGCATTTACCATTTCATTTTTTTTCTTGATACTCGGTAAATCACAGGACTCAGACAGTCACATGGTTGTTCTGGTATTTATTTACAGTTAGTTCACTCTATTCATTTATTGGGTGATTACCTGTTTCGTGATAATTATAATTATTGCCAGCAGTAGTAATAGATTGGGCCAAAAGAGAAGTGGGAATGAGGTGAAGTGATAGTGATATCAAAAGCAGATTAATGACAAGAGTAATAATAGCAGACAAATTTGGAGATGTTACTGTAGAAGGGATATCTTAACTTTTTTATCTAATTGTCCTTCTAAGGCCTTCAGAAAACATGATTGTTTCAACTTATATATATATATATATATATATATATATATATATATATATAATGAAAGCAATTATTGTTTCCGTTTTCCAGCCGCTTGCCTGTGGGGATTAGACTCTGTCCTGAGACAAAAATCTCATTAACAATAAATGCCTTCTTTGATTCCTTTTTCTTTTTTTTTTTTTTTTCGTTTCTTTTAATTAGAGATACCTGCAGCCAATCCTATTATACTTGATCACGTGATCGGATATTATGGCCGGGACAGATTTTAGGACTGGTGGGCTGAAGGGTAAGTGAGGTGAATTTTTTCTCTGACATCCGTTCGAGCATAATTCCGAAATTCAAAGAGGAAAACAAGACAGAACAATAAGAGAGAAAGATTAAAAATAAAACTATTTTTTTGCTTTTGACAAGCATTTAAATCCAATTAAGTTGCCCTCCTGTTTAACTTGGTTCGTGTGAGAGACAGAAAGATAGAGAAATAGACACAGGGAGAAACACATCTGCTAGGAATCATTCGTAGACACGCTGACAGACAGTCAAACAGCCAGAGAGACACACGCATATATATATATATATATAGATAGATAGATAGATAGATAGATAGATAGAATGCGCAATATTGGTGTTACAACATATATATGTAAGCCCGGATAGCGTAGACATAAAGTCTTGGTCTGATTATTGCATAGGCAAGAA
Organism: Sepioteuthis lessoniana; assembly: GCA_963585895.1. Taxonomy (NCBI): domain Eukaryota; kingdom Metazoa; phylum Mollusca; class Cephalopoda; order Myopsida; family Loliginidae; genus Sepioteuthis; species Sepioteuthis lessoniana. The sequence goes on along the minus strand of OY757922.1, from coordinate 84,235,749 downwards.
ACTAGCTGTAACCAAGCGCTGTTGTCTCTATGCTTAGGCTTTCCATCTTACACACACACATGCATATATATATATATATATATATATATATGGTTTTTGCAATTATTGATTGATTGATTGATTTTGTCAATTCCAATTAAATTTTCTTCTTTGTTTTCTTAGTTTGTAAAAGAGGGACACAGAGAGAAATAGAATGGCTAACAGATACGGAGAGACACACAACCAGCCAGACAGACTGAAAGACAGACACATACAGACACACATATTGGTGCATAACAAATCCCTCGATAGTATCATGGTAGAGAAGGAATAAAACCTGAGAAACATTTAAACTAGTTTAATTTTCATGTGGTTTGTCTGATTATTAAACGAAAATATAAATGAAGTACTTAATTAAGCGTCTCTATAGTGTGTATTATAGTCACATGATAAGATATGACTACATGCGGTATTCACAAAAAAAAAATTGATTGACAGATAGAATTCGGGCCAGTCTAAATAGACGAAGAAAAGTTAGTCAGGATCAAGAACATGAAAGAGGAGAAACTCGTTAACATGCCTACACTTAGATAAAAATTCGGATATTTTGTCCAGGAATTTTTTCAGCATTCTCTGGGATGCTTAATTTTATTTATAAACACAGTCTACATTTATTGTGGTCTTCTTTATAAGCTTAAGCGTCATACATATTGTCGCCTCATTTTAAATATTTGGCTTATATATACACACATACACACACACGCATATATATATATATATATATATATATATATATATATATATATACGAGGGTTGTTAAAAGGTTATATGCCACACCAATAAAAAAGAGATATAGCTGAACATCTTTCTTGTGGCAATACACTACTTCTTATAAAACTAGAAAAGCTTATTCTGATTTTTCGCGTTTTATAAGAAGTGGCAGTGTGTTGCTACAACGGATATTTATCGAAGTTTTTTTTTTTCTCGTTGATATATAGAACTTTTTGGTCTGGTGTCTTTCTTTTATTGCATATTAAACTCCCTGGTTTATTTTAATGCAAATTCATCGTTATATAAAAACAGAAGTGGTATTATCTAAGCCATTAGTGAGGGGATAAGAGATTCCATACCTTCCTCAATGGTATAAATCTGAAAGTTAATGTAATTGAGCAACTGGAGATTGAACAAGCTAACTATGGTGTCCTGTACTGCATGTTAGCCACAATGCCACGGGAACTCTCTCGGATCTTTTTAAATGAACCTCCTGCGTATATATATATACATATACTAGATGTATCGTGAAGAATTTTAATCAAATCAAAGAAAGTAAGATATTTTAACCAAATCACAGAAAGTAAGATATTTTTTGTATTTTATCGGCATTATCTAGCTATCAAAGAATTTTTAGAAAAATGTTATTGGCAGGTTTAAATACAGAACAAATCGAGCAGCTTACAAAAGAAATCAAAATTTCTCAAATTACAAGCTTTGCTGGTCCTAATTTATAGTTTCACTACCTGGGCTCAAACGAAACGCAAAGAAAAGAAGCTAGACGGTAACTACACTAGAATATTACGTGCTCTTTTGACTTGAAATAGGAAGCAGCATCCCACAAAACTGCAACTGTAGGGTTATTTCCCTACTACTTCTTAAATCATCAAATTCGAGACCCTGCTGGAGAAATAAATACGGACTCAATTTAGTTTGTTATGCGTTAGTATTGTAGTGCTGGTTGACCAACAAAGGCTTACATAGGTCAGCTGTGTCCGGACACTGGATATTGGCTTAAGGACCAACCAAGTGCGATGGACGAAGAGATGGATGGCGAGAGAAACAAGTGGCTCAATTTTATCACCAAGACGTGATGATAATGATGATATATATAAATGAGTGTACTTTTGTGTGTGGTCTTTAAAAATTCTACATCATGACTATATATATATATATATATATATATGTCTGTGTGTTTGTATTTGTGTGTCTGTGTGTGTGTGAAAAGTGTTTTCAGTTGAAAACCAAATACTTGAATCCATGAATTTGCACAACCCATCTGCCATTGACAAGATATGAACAGGAGGTTGATTTTTTAGCAGAAAATAGGTGGTTTGAATTCACAGTTTTCCTTTTCCTGGATTGGTTGCCTAAACAAGGCTAACGCATCCACTTAGGCTTTGTCGTTTTATTGCCCTAATAAAAGTCTCACTGTAATACGTTGTTTTGTCTGTAGTACATATATATGTAGAAATGCACGATTTATTCAATAAATAAGCGGGACATTTTGAAAAAAAAAGCAAAGCAATTTGGGTTTTTTTTCGAGATTTTGTAGCATAAATGTCTTCTCTATATTATTTGTGAATTGTTTTATTGCATATATCATTTTAATACAGCAGAAATGTTTGTTTTGAGGCTATTCATAAAGGCACGAAATCAAACAGTGTTCCATGGATTGAACAGAGATCGGTCACCAATGTTTTGTTGGCTGAGAAATGGATATCTACAGAAGAAGGTCTGCTGTGGACCGAGAAACATGTTTTAAACAAAATGATATTTACAAATGGGTTAAAACTGGGTTTGACACCATGGGCGTGTGTCGAAAATGATAGCCAATGGAATGGAAATGCACTGACTCCTTGTGGATCTGATAATCCCTGGAGAGTACTAACAATGTGATTAGAAAAATATCACCCAAAAGACACAACAGACTATATATATATATATATATATATATACATATATATATGTACTGTTTTCCCTTATCCAAGGTCTTGAGTAAAAATCCGGTAAAGGAGTGTAAAAGTAACCGAAAGTAAGTTGACGGTGATACTAATTGGAATTGGTGCAACCGGTACAGTCAGCAAAGGATTGGTATGTTATATACTCATCTGCTGATTCATGCAGAAATATACATATATAGGCTGGATACATACCGATGCAATAATAATTAAGACGCCCGATGATAAAGTCGCAAGAACAAACGACGCACGCAAGGAAGACGCAGGAAGACTTCTTTATAACATATTTTACCTCACATCTTTATTTGTAAGTTTCGAAAGGGTTGTTCCAAGTTTGCGTGAGCGAGAGTGCTGGAGACCGGGGCCTGTTCTGGACTTCGGTCCGGAGCGTGGCCCTGGAAAAGGAACAATGGCAGACTTGGGGCCTTTAATTAGGCACCTAGTTTCGACTAGGCTACCTTCGGGTGGGCGAGCTGCATTTTTGTCTCGTTTGTCCCCCATGCACGGCACTAGACCAAGCGTCTTGTTTAAGCAGTTTACGGGCATACGTGCCCGGACCCACATTTGGGTTCGTGAAACTGCTTTCCTCATCAGGCTCACATTGCACTAAGTGAGCCGATGAGCAGCACAGACAAGCAGGGTTCGAGTCTCGGCTCGTTCCCGACCTTCCCCTCCCCTTTATCACCACTTTAATTGGCCTTCGGGCTTTTGACCTTGTGTCAAGTCGTTTCTGGTTGGAGGCAGCGACAAATATCTGGAGACCGAACATTACTGAAATATTTTGACCCCGAAGTTATGGCCGTCAGCGTTGTGTCTTTCCCGTTCTCCATGGTTGCTCAACCGGAGCACTGGCTTTCGTTACTCCAACTTGTCCATCTCCTCAACTCTACTCGCCTGTCTCCACTGGCTCGTTGAACCCAACTGACCGGAACTCAACTGTCCTCTGTTCAATTCGTCGGCCTTATATTACCTTCAAACTCGCACGCGGTGATATGGACACGCCTCCGCAACTCCTTCCGATATCTAGCGACCGGGATGTGTCACTTCCGTTTTCTTTGGAATGGCCTGTGTGATCGTCATCGAGCGGAAATAACTGTCATCCAGTTCAGAGGCCACTCTCTTCCGGTGCGTCAGTCTATGAGAGTATAATGGGATTTTTTTTTACCTCGTCTCATTTCATCTGCCAATTTCCGCCCACGCGATTTCCTCTCATAACTGCCATCAGAATGTGTCACTTCCTTCCGGTGCATTACCTTGAATGGCAGTTTTGGCCGGGTCAACAAGTCAAAACATAACAGGTACAGGGAATGGAGAATTTAGAAATAAGATGACGAGTACAGACCCTCTAAACTACATCATTGGTGAGATCGGAGAGAATACTAAGAAGAGTCCTGGAGATTTGAGGAGACTTGCTGTCACTCAGACTCCTGTGGAAAACCATCGGCAGACGTTGGTGTGAAGAACTCACTAATGAGTAAATAAATAGTCATGATAATAATGATAATTTTGCCCAAATGAACAAGTGGTATATGCACCACCAATAATCTGTCCTGAAGAATGAGATGTATACATTTCTCAGGGATTTTGAGATACAAACAGATTACGTAATATCGGCCAGACGACCAGACCACGTGATAGACGTAAAAAAAGAGAACCTGCTAAATAATGGACTTTTCCATCCCGGCAAACCACAGAGTATAAATAAAAGAAAATAAAAAGAAGGATAAGTACCGAGAACTTGTTAAAAAAGTAAAAAAAAAAAACTATGGAATATGAATGTCACGTTGGTACTGATTGTCGTAGGTGCACTTGGGACAATCCTCAAAAGACCGGTAATGGGACTGGAAGACTTGGAAATAAGAAGACTATTAGAGATCATCCAGACTACTGCATTACTAAGGGTCGGCCAGAACACAGAGAAGGGTTCTGGAGACTTGAGGAGACTTGTTGTCCCTCAAATTTTAGCGAAAACCCATCTGCTAACGCTGGTGTGAAAAACTCTCAAAGGAGTAAATAAGTAATTATTCATCAAGGCCCGCCGTCAGTCCGAATACCTCTCTCTCTCTCTCTCTCTCTCTCTCTCTCTCTCTCTCTCTCTCTCTCTCTCTCTCTTGCAATCCATCTTTATCGACATTATTCTTGATAAACCCCCTGGACGCCACTATCTCTCTCTCTCTCTCTCTCTCTCTCTCTCTCTTGCAATCCATCTTTATCAACCAACATTCTTGATAAATCCCCTGGACGCCCCTCAATGACTGCAAAGGGGTGATGAATGTGATTTTTCACTGTTTCTTTAAAACTGATGCGTCCATTACAGGATGTTATAGGAGGACATCATTATTTTCGTTGCATATATCAATGTTTTAATTTAGACACATAGTTAAAGAATTTAGAATATTGTTGTTTAACACTAATTCTATTTAACATTATTCATCAATTTGCACGCAAGTAAAGGGCTCCAAGTATTGTTATCTATCACTAACAATTCACATAAACATCAGTCATTTGCTTTCACACAGTTAAATAATCAAACAATCTTATTTCTTACAATTCAATTTAGCGTAATTTAAAATGTCTAACAGTTCTATTTGACCCTTACATAAGACCCAATTAGGTGCTACCACTTCGAATAAAAGTGGGGCTGGGAGCAAGTATAGTGAAGAAATTTTCCATAATCCTTCAAGCTCCAGGGCTAGAGTTGTGCCAACAGATGATTTAATGCCATGTCTAGGACACTCGTTGTGGTGGAATCTTACCCTACTGCAGAAATAAAATTGGTGTATTTTTTATAGCACCAACCGAGTGGGCTGTCAATTTATTAGAAGTTTATAAGACCATTCAATTGTATGATCAGCAATTGTATTAGATAAGAATAATTGATTCAATATAAGTGTATTGTTATATAATTAAGGATTTTTTTATATTAATCATTTTTCGTTAATTATATATGATCATTCAGTTTGGTAAGGCTTTGTGTCATTTGGTGCAGTTTGACGCTCGTGCGGAAAGGATATGACAATCACCATTTGTCATAATAAAACCCAGACAGGAAATGAAGCTGGAGTGAGGATGACGTAATGCGCAGAGGAGATGGTCCTGAGAATTTAAGGATTTTTAAAAGACGTCAATTGGGTATTCGACCGTTGAAAGATGTAGTTAGGTTTTCTACCGTTGGGGTTAGCGGTTGAGTTTTTCGGATCTCGAACGGCAGATATGAATTGAGATCTTAAACATCACAAGATGCGCCACGCGTTGGGGTGGGGGTCAGCATAGTATGGTTAGCATAGACTTCTAAGAATTGTGTCTCTCTCCTCGTGTCACCATGGACCAATGCCAGGAATTTTTAAACCAGTTTGTATTCGAAACGACAGAGTCTGCCTGTAGTTGAATATGTAGAATATGAATTAGAGTGTGTGCGAATAGACTGGGAGACTGGGGTTCAATCGAGTCATACCTAAAACTCAAAAAAATGGTGCTTGATTCCACCTTGCATAACACTCAGCTCTATGAGGTAAGGATCAAGGATAAAGTGGAGCATTCCAGGGAATCGAGCAGCGCCCTCTCCTACATCTCGGCGTAGTAGCTATAAAAAAGGGAGCCTTCCAGTCACCCTCGACAAACGTCCGCAAATTATGTATTAGAATTAATAATATTTATTTAAGTTATAATTGTTTCAAAACAAACCATAAATCACAGATCAGTCGGTTGGACTTAGTATATTATTGCTTTATCTTCTGCATAAGTTTAAGCCCCCATTTAAAAAGGGGGTGTTAATGACTGCATTTTATGGTGAGACTCCACATCTGGAGATCTGGGGAGGGTTAAGTATTTCTTCATAGCCTATACTTCCGGGTTCACTCAGACCTGAAGTGATAGTATCTGTTAGGGTCCCATCTAGGGGTCAAATATATCTGTTTAAACATTATTCTTAATCGATAGGACTGTGTTCCAAAAATATGGACGTACAGAGAACATTATTCTCTCACCTTCAGGCATAAACAAACCCTAATACAGTCGTCATAACTTTAAAATCAATCATAATCATCAGATGCCCTTGGTATAATTGTTATCGTCGCCGGAAATGGACTTTGCGACACGAGTTCAAATCCTGGACGAGACTGATTGTATTTCACATAGCACTGATACCCTTGGGAAAGGTATGAGTCCAATTATTCTCCCTCCAGCTATGGGTAAATAGTAGGGCAGCCTGATTTCTTCAGCTTTGGTGAGGCGACTAGTCTAGGAGAAGGAAAACTCTGAATTGAAACGTGTTAAACTCCGCTTAAAAATTGACCTTGTGTCATATCCTGCCCGAGCGGAGGGGTTGGGTAAATATGATAATCATCAGATTGATTAGTTAATTGAACTTATATAAGTAAAGTAATGTTAGCAACCTTTGTCGAGGGTGACTCGAAGGCTCCTTTTCAATAGCTACTACACCGAGGTGTAGGGTATGGTGCTACTCTATTCCATAGATTACTCTATTTTACTCTTTATCCTTATCTTATAATGCTGAGTGTTAAGCAAAGCGGCCTTACGTACCATTTTTTAAGTTTTTGGATAGAAATCCGGTCTCCCGGACCACTTGCGAACACTCTATACATTAAACCAATGGCCGATTAATTACTCGAAAATAGGCTGATTTCTGTATTGAATAATCCTAAGAGGGTTGAAATGCCTAAAAAACAACTGACTAACATATTTTATGAATATATAACCCAAACAAATAAATCGAATAAACTAATGTAGACTATAAATGAAACTTCATAATAAGCAATAATTTCATAAAACAAAATTTCCCTGCAGTGTCTGGAATATTTAGTTTTTAGAAATAACTAGATTCCAAATTAAAATATCACTTACCTGCTGATTCTCCATCGTCCCAATAAAGAGATCCTTTTGCCTCACCATTTTCATCAACAGCAATGAGAAGATCCATTGCTTTAGTACGACTGAAATAAACAAATAAATAATATGGAATGTTGACCTACAACAGCAAGTGAATTTAGATTTGCTCTATTCGTTAAACAACTAATACAATTAATCTATCTATTCGTCAAGACATATATATATATATATACTTGTAAAAAAAAACTCAACAAACCGTCATATGGCTATTATGAATTCATTTCAGCTGGCTACCAATAAGAAAAACAAAACTCTTCTGACAGCCATCACGCAAGGGGGAGAAAAATATATATACGAGGATCATTAAATACGTTTCCAGATTTTTTTTCGTATTGACACTTTTATTGATAGTACACACATGAAACTCTAGTCCCCTTCGAAGTAATCTCCTCCGGCTGCTATGCACTTGTACCGTTACAACAACTTCTGGAAGGCCCCAGGGATGTTCTCTTGTGTGAGCGTGTCAATGACCTTCGTCACAGCCTCTTTCATCTCCTCAATTGTCTCATAACGACAGCCTCTGAGCTTAGGGAATAACCAAAAGTCACAGGGAGCAAGGTCTGGACTATAGAGAGGGTGAGGAACTAAATTGGTACCCATCTTGCTCAAATAGTTTGTGACAAGGATGCAGTTGTGGACAGGTGCATTGTCCTGCTGGAAATGTCACTGACCCGATTTGAAGAGTGCTGGCCTCTTCCGACGGAATCTCATCCTGAACTTCCTTAAAAACCTCAACATAGTATTCCTTGTTGACTGTCTGTCCAGTGGGAACCCAGTACATGTAGATCGTTCATGTGCTGCCAAAAAAAGGGATCATCAAAAGTTTGTTGGTAGATTTGCTCTGTCTGGCCTTTTGGGGGTCTGGGAGAGCCAGCATGCTTCCGTTGGGAACTCTATCTCTTGGTCTGTGGGTCATAGAAGTAGATCCAGCTTTTATCGCATGGCTTTTTTTTCAAGTTGAAAACAGAATTTTTTTTGCATATCGTTCTTCCCCACGTCCAGATTGTATTTTTAAAATTCACCAGCTGTGACAATCAGGCTTTTGTAGGGTGTATTCCAATTGTTATTGTAGCTGTTCATTTGAACCTGAAATCATAAAAAATTGGTCAGTCATCTCATAAGATGTCTAGAAATAACAATTTTCAAGAGTCTACAACAATTTTAATAGCATGTACAAAAAAGTCTGGAAATTTATTGAATGCATTACGTATATAAACAAAAGTGATGACAAATTGGAACATTCCTTACGTCATTTATTTTTGGATTCTTCTCAACTCATTTCGACCTTAGATCATCCTCTGTGAAAAATGTTTTTGGTAAAAGTTTTTTGAGGGGTAAACATTTTTGGGAGATTTATTTTTAAAAAGTTATTTTTTTGTTTGTTTGTTTGTTTGTTTTAACGGACATTATATGCTAAAAGAAAAGCAACAAATAATGCACAAATGACATCGTATATCAATTTGGTAAATGATTTTTTTTTGTAATCCAAGTGTCTTCACCTGACCTTTCTATATCTGTTGACAGGAAATCCCACAAATGATCTGCTCATTTTGTAGGTATTTTGTAGATAATTATGGGAGGAGTGTGTTTTATATTCGCCGTGACAACTTGGTTTGTCTAGGTGTGTATGTGCCGAGCTTATTTAAAAGCAGTGCCTTTCAGTTTTATGTTAAATCCATTTGGAGCCAGTGTTTGCTAATGTTTTAATCATTTATCTTCTATTATTGTTTTTTTCCATTCTGTCTTTGATGCTACATTTTGAATCGATAATAAATGATCTGTATCGATCTGTTGGTATGTTTTAGAATATGCCGATTATGTTCAGGGTATGACATTAAAATGCATCTGGTAGTGAGGCCTCACTTCTGATTCTTCGGGGGGTTGTAGGATCATTTATGCATTGCTATCTCTTCTTGGTTCCCTTGTAGTATCTATTAGAAGCCCTTCTATACAAACGAAAATTATGCAAGTTAAATAGAAATAATTGATATCATATATCCATGTGTAAATTATCTGTGATAACAATTATTACTTCAAGCAATAAATGGTTATTAATGATTATTGCGATTATATCATCATTATTTTTGGTAATAGTAGTTGTAGTTGTTGCTATATGATTGTTTGCGCTGATGATGGTGATAGTGGTAGTAGTTTCTTTTTTTTTGTTGCTGTTTATAATTTGATATGATTGTAGTAAAAGTAGTAATAATTACTTGGAGCCATATAACAGCATGCAAATTATTGGTGTTTGATCAGAATAATTGGAAAAAAATACACTGTGTTGAAATAACAATTATTGATGGATAGAAATATTTCATTTAGCGACAGACCGATGAATTTTATGACTCTATTCTCTACAGGGGAGTTAGACCCTTCCACAAGAGTAGAATATATATATATATATATATATATATATACTACTATATATATATATATATATATATATATATATTCTATTATATATGAGGGTGTGTACGTGTGTGTCCAGTCAGCCATACTCAAAATTGCTTTGCCAATTCAGTTTGAGTAGTCACCTCAGGCATTTTTTTTATGAAAACGTTCTTAAAGTCTAAGATGCCTTTAGTGAAATGTCCATGTTTCTAAAGTATAACGCAAAACTGTCTATACACATAGTCGATATGTATATATATATATATAGAAACTTTTGTCTTTCTGGTGATAACACTGTCTGTCCAAGCGCTCTGCTCCAAAGATTCAAGAACCTCCTTGGAGGTGTACTGTTTGTGACCATATTCTTTTCTTCAATGCTGGATACGTCAATCACTTGAAGTGACACGAGAGATCGGAACAAGACAGATTTTTTTTTGAGGCAAGATAATACGAATTTTGTCATTTGAAATAAAGTCTACAAAATAGTTCAACTTGAAAAGTACACATGATGGCGTCCACTTGACTTCTCTTCAAGTCAGAATGCAAGACAAGAACATTTTATTGTTGGGACAACGCAAAAATAAAAACTCATGTGCGGTAGATGTAAAGACTAAATGGCCCCGTCGGCATTCCCCAAATGGGACGTCGAACAATCAACTCAACCGAGCAAAGCAGGTAAAGCATGGACGTATGGCCCCCTGAGACCATGTTTTCAAGAACAATTATAACCACCCGTCCCGAATCCTAAGTAGACTGCTCCCCACAAAAAAAGGCACAAGGTATTATAGAAAAACTTTCTCCTAGTGCCACATAAACTAACATCTATTGTCATCACTGTGTTTGTCTCCCGCCTGAGCCTCAAGGTGTGCAAGACTGAAAAGCCCTCTAAGAGGACAAAGTCAAAGCGAATGCATCACTCAGGACGATGTCGGAGAATCAAGCGACCACTATCGTCTGTGACAATAGAGCAACCATCATTTATGTCGGAATGGCATGATACTAACGTTAAGTTGAGCAGATTTCGATCCCTGCTTGAAGCGTCCTACGTGTCAAGTCACACGGAAGAGTTATTATGAAACGAAACAGTTTATCTGTGGATGACAATATAAATGCTCCCTCTGTGGTGGTTGAGCTCTCTGATAAGGGAATTAACGGCTATACTTGTGTAATACAAAGCTCTTCGAACGAATTGAACACTGATATTCGGTAAGGCAAAATGTAAACAAAAGAAAGCTGTTACATAAAAAAGTAAAGTTGGCGACCTTAGTCGATGGTGACTGGAAGGTTCCCCTTTCAATAGCAACCACTCCAAGGTGCAGGGGAGGGCGCTTTTCTTTTCCTTGAATTGTTCCATTTTAACCTTGATCCTTATCTTATAATACTGACTGTTAAGCAGGCGGCGCCAAGTATCATTTTTGAGTCTTTGGTATCATTCGACCTGGGATTGAACCCCGGTCTCCAAGACCATTGGCGAACACGCTACTACTCCCTCATAATTGCCGAGCTAATGTATGCCACATGATGGTTGAGTTGTTTGATACTGATAAGTTGACAGGTTTCGATCCCAGCTTAAAGCGACCTATGTGTCTAGCCACACATAAAAGTTGTGATACAACGAAACAGTCTTCCTGTTGATTACTATATATATATATATATATATATATATATATATATATGTCTATTTATATATATAAATCCTTCTGGTTGAGCTCTAGATTGGGGAATTGCCGGCTACTTCATAGACGTAGTTGCAAAGCTCTTCTGATGCATTCAGCATTACGATAGTCGATAAGCGTATATTTAGAAATATATACGGAAAAAAATGTATTCTCCTAATTTGAGAATAAAAATATCTCTAGGGTAAGATATCTGACGGACGTAAAGTCAGCCGGGTTTCGATTCCATTTTGAAGCATCTCGTGTGTTTAGCCACACTGAAATGTTGTTATACAACAAAACAGTCTGTCGATGGATGGATGGATGTAGGTTTTTTATATTGCGTTTATATTCTTTCTCCCGAAATGAGTAATTGTATAGCAGAGTGGGCTTTTTAACCATGGTTTACCAACTATGTATATATATATACACACACACACACAAACATATATATATATATATATGCGTGTGTGTGCGTGTATATATATATATATATATATAGCGACTCCTCCACAATAGTTTAATAGGTTTGCATTATGAGTTTTTCATTCTCGTAGATAGGTTGCTATACCATGGCTAGAAAGCCCACTCTGCTCAACAATTACTCAACACAGGAGGAATGAAATAGGATCAATACCTTTCCCAAGAATATTAGCGATATGTAAAATGCTAACAAACACACACACACACACACACACACACACACACACATACACATATATATGTATATAAATCATTCTTTTCATCATTATCTATTATGTAATTATTTTTCAAAGGGAAGTTTTTCCCTGTACTCGTTTATATTGGTCATTTTTCTTTAACCTATTTTCTTTACCCTATAGTAACTATGTTGGAATACAATATGCTCAAAGTACAGTGCATCAAAACTATGGAAGATATTTAGGTGTCTTTCCTTTCACCAAAGTACAATATTGCCATTATTATATCCAGTATTATATTAACATTTAATCGACGGAAAAGAAGACAAGATAAACTCATCAATACCAATAGGAACATTTAATTCCTACATAATACATACGTCAAAATTTAGGAATTGAGCATATTTTTAATGAACAAGCAGTATATGAAAGGTACATGAAAACGGTAGAAAGCTTTACTTGTTTATCTTTAGTGTACAATGCCATGTGGGGTTTACGTTTTTATACCGAAATAAAAGAAAGTCTTTCCCATGAACAAAGACGAGAAAAATGTCTTTATTACTGGAAGAACGGAGGCGAAAGAAGCCGATTCAAATTATGAGTTTAACACGTGACAACGAGGTTTCCAATGAAACGCTCCGAAATCAAAGGGAAGGTTATTTATTTTTCTCCCCAAACTTTAATATAATAAAATGATATACCCGCCTGATAAAGCTTTCTTAAATGGTAATTACTATAAACACTTGATGCAACTACCCATGGAATATACTAACCCTCGAGTAATCACTTCACATAATCACAGTAAAGAATACACATCTTCAAGTAGTCTTACAACTCTTGAGAAAAGATAAAAGACTATTCAAAGAACTTCTGTATCACTATGACCAGGTTGGCCGGGGTTGCAGTATACGCCAATTGCATCTCTACAGAGACATAAGACACCCCCAAAGAATGTCATGTGGCCCAGTCGCGCTGAGGCTGCAGAATACACCGATTGCATCTCTGCAGAGAAGGCAAGACAATCCCAACGAGTGTCATGTAGCCCAGTCGGCCGGGGCTGCAGAATGCACTTATTGCATCTCTGCAGAGAGGGTAGGACAATCCCAACGAGTGTCATGTAGCACAGTCGGCCGGGGCTGCAGAATACAACGACTGTGTCTCTGCAGAGAGGGTAAGATAACTCCTACACTTATCTTGGATATGACGCTAAACAACCTGATGCTGAGGTTCCAGTAATGCTGGAAATTTAGGAAATTCTGAATATCCTTTTATTCCGATTGCTCCCAAGTCCACTCTGGCCGAGGATGGTACCACCTAATGGGGTCCTATCGATGGGTCAAAAAGAACTAAACAGTGTATCAATGCTAAGCTGAATTGTTTGAAATAGAACTCTTTTTTACATTTAAACTCTGTTCTAATGTTAAAGAGAATTGCTTGAAATACTCCTATGGACCCCCACATATGGCCAAGTAAAAGCAGGACGACCAGCTCGAACTTACATACAGCAGCTATGTGAGGACACAGGATGTAACCCTGAAGACCTGCCAGAGGCGATGAATAATAGGGAGAAGTGGCGAGAGAGGGTCAGGGATATCCGTGCTGGCGGCACGACATGATGATGATTATGATGATGATATGTCTAAAAGTGTATTTTGCATTAAACAAACTACAATGGTTGATATGCCATTAAACCAAACCAATTTGCGAGCTTCGGAGTTTTATAAAGAACTTGATATATTTTCACGTGTAAAACTATAGAATTAAAAGCTGCGAACGCACCAATACAGTTAATATTTGTTTTGTGTTTGATTTTAGATTTTTTTTTTACGGTGGGTGGCTTGTTATTCTTTCGAATTGAATATATCTGCACGTCGCTCAGGAGAATTTCGTATAAGTTGATTTTAACAAGAATTCAATTTTCCGGCTACGTTGCAATATACCTGAAAGGTTTCCCAAAATATTTTGGCTTTTTCCAAGAGGAAAAGTATAATTTTCTTTGAAGAAAACAAAGTGCACACTAAAAGCATTCAGGCGATTTCGTTCCGAACGTTTTTCGTTTGAAGTTTTACGAGAGAAAGGAATTGGGGCTGAACTTTTAAATCGATACTAATGTTCTCTAATTGATCTTTATTTTTCTGAAGATGATATATCGCTTGAGGTCGTAATGTATTGATTACGCAGCCCTGATGCATAAAGGAAGCCTGAATATTAGATAGATACATTGAAATAATAATAGATATACTATGTGGGTATCGTAGATTTGACTTTTTGAATAAGAAAAAAAATATAGAAAATTGCTCTTTTTTCGTATTTCTATAAAAATTACCGGCCCATTGGCTTAGAGTGTTTGCCAATGGCCCTAAAGACAGGGGTTTCAATCACAGGTCGAGTCATAATAAAGACTCAAAAAGTGGTACTTGATGCCTCCTGGATCAACACTCAGCATTATAAGGTACGTATCAAGGTTAAAGTGGAGCAATTAAGGGAAAGGAGAAGTAACTTCCCTACAATTCGCTGTAGTAGCTATTGAAAAGGAAATTTCAGGTAGCCCTCGACCACGGTAACCAACTTTACTTATGTAATTTTTTTATACATTTTATTGAAATTCGCTAATTACTTAAAAAATAATTTTTTAAAGAAAATAACCGCGTTTTTAAGCTAGTGATCAAACAAACGACTAAATTGTAAGAAAAACTAATATTTCTTCTCGTTAAGTGACTAGTAACCTGTTCATTGGCCTAGCAGTTAGAGTGTTCGTAATGGCTAGGGAGACCGGGTTTCGATCCCAGGTTGAGTCATACCAAAGACTCAAAAATTGTACTTGATGCCACCTTTCTTAGCTCTCAGAATTATAAGGTATGTATCTAGGATAAAGTCGAGCAATCACGGGAAACGCGTTGTGCCCTTCCGTACACCTCGGTGTAGTAGCTATTGAAATGTGAGCCTTCGGGTCACCCTCGGCTATGGATTAAGTGACTAGTTTTATGGAATGATAACTCCGAATTCATAAAACAGATGCAGCTCCCATCAGCATTATGGAGAAGTTATACCAGATGCAATGACAGCTATTGTCCTTGAAACCTTACATTGGGACAGTTCCAAATGTCACGTATGTCACCATCACCGCAACTATTTTGCTCTGTTAGCTGTGGCGGCAGAATACACCGACTGCTTCTCTGTAGTGAAGTAAGACCCTCTGCCCTAACGAGTGTCCTGGATATGACACTAAACAATCTCATAATGAGGCTCCGGTAATGCTGGAATTTGGAGAATGCGAAGTACCCCTTCATTGCCATCGCTCGCCGGTTCACTGTGGCACTGAGTGGTAGCACTCGATAGGGTCCTATCTATATGTCAAATAAAACGAAACTGTGTACTTAAATTGAAAAAACTGAATAATTTGAAATAGAACTGTTTTTGAGATTTAAATTGTTACTTATGCTAAACTGAATTGTTTGATATAGAACTGTTTTGAAATTCGATTAAATTGTTTGTAAATATACCCTATTCTTATACTAAACTGAATTGTTTGAAGTTTAATTCGGAGTTAAATGACCCAAAATGAGTTGATATGCCGTAAAACAAAATAACCAACCAACCAACCAGAACTATTTTACTAGAACAATAACTCCGAATTCAAAAAAGATGTTGCCTGAAAGCAATCCACACTATCTTCAACCTAATCCAGACGTCTTCTGCGATGAAACTGGTGAAAAGATGTTGCCTGAAAGCAATCCACACTATCTTCAACCTAATCCAGACGTCTTCTGCGATGAAACTGGTAAAAAGATGTTGCCTGGAAGCAATCCACATTGTCTTCATCCTAATCCAGACGTCTTCTGCAACGAAACTGGCCCCAAGCTGTATCGGACCTAAATCTTTTTTAGGCAGCATCTGTACAGTGGAAACGGGAGACCTGTTACAGTGGCAATTCTTGATCTTACATACAGCCTTACTCCGGCACTGTTCTATGATCTTCCAAATCTAAATCATCTCATCATTATCAGTATCACAATTTGGGACATATCTTGAAAGTTTATCTGAAGGTTTTCTATTCCCAACCACCACAAAAATGACAAAAAAAGGATCAGCTGCTAAGAAACACCATCTTTGAATTATAGACTTTCATTTGAATTCTACTGTCGACGACTGGTATGGAAAGAAAACCTGTGACTATATAATCCACCATGTAATTTTGTCTATAGATGCAGAGGCTAACAAAGCCACTGTATTTTTCGATATAGGAAAAGAATGTAAATCGAAAGAAATGAGATTCTAATAAAAGTCATTGATTAGAAAGACACATCAGAACTTGACTGGAATCTTTACAAAGATATGAGTCGTTTCTTTTTGTTTTTGATTGTTTTTGATTGTTTTGTTTTGTTTTTTTCCCAATTCTCTACAGGCAAATCTTAAAAAGAATTTTAAAAAAGATAATGATAAGTTTAAGCCTATACTTATAAGTAGAAAGTGTTTATTTATCTGCCCCTTTTAATGACTGAACCATTTGAAATGGGCTCCTAACATGACTTGATCGTTATTAAACTAAACTAGCAGATTATATCTAGTGAATTTGATACTCAACTTGGGCTTTGGGTATCAGTAAATGACGACCACGTTTTATATGCGTCCTTTTGGGGCTCACAGGAGATGATTCTGTGCTCTGGTAATTTTTGGACTTTGAATTTTCATCTCAAATTTTAATAGACATTTCAGTATTTAGCCATCCCCACCGTCATAATTCAGGATATGACACAAGGTCAATTTTTCGATGGAGTTTCACTGGTTTGAATTTCCCTACTCGTTGAGTTGTTTGCCAGACCGAGGCTAAAGAACCCTTTCTTCCCTAGTATTTAAATATATTTCCCAAGGAAATTAGTGTTAAATGAAAAGCATTGGCGTTGTCCACAGTTCCAACTCGTCGATTCCATCATCTACGATGATAACCGTGATGCTAGGTAAGCTTCGTCAAATATCTGTACACCGGAATGGCTTTGAGTACAGTCTATATATATATATATATATATATATATTTGAATTGATAGATTGTGGTGAATCTGACAACCTGACTTATTATATGTAGGAGAGAATATTTGATTTCATAACTTTTTCAACGATATAAGAGTGAAGTGTTATGCAAACTATCGCGTTGAAAAATCGAACTCGGATCAGCTAGTCCATTTTTATGACAAAAACTGTAACAGTGTGTATGTATATCAATATGTGTGTGTATCTGTGTGTGTATCTGTGTTTATGTGTTTGTAAGTATATATGTGTGTGCTAGTGCGTGTGTATATCTGTGTGTGTATGTGTGTATTTGTGTGTATGTGTATACGTGAGTATATGTGTGTATATGAGAATGTGTATGCGTTTTGGGTCTTTGTTTTATAGCATATCAACCATTTTAGGTCATTTAACGCCAAATCCTTTTTATACATGCATTAGATATATGATTTCCTTTCAAACAATTCAGTTTAGCCTATGTACACAATTTAAATGACCCATAGGTAGGACAAAATCAGGTTCGACCACACCGGTCAAAAATGGACTTGGGAGCAATGGCAATGAAGGGGTACTCCGCATTCCACAGAGCTCCAGCATAACTGGAGTCTCACCATCAGATTTCTTGTGTCATATCCAGGATTCTCATTGGGGGAGAATAACTCCGTTACGTAGATGCAGTCGGTGTATTTTGCAACCCCAGCCGATGGGCTGGATGCTTTCGTGTCATATCCAAGACACTCGTTGGGGAAGTCTTACTTCTCTGCAGAGATGCAGTCGATGTATTCTACCTCCCAAGCCGACCGGACACTATATTTGTGTCAGAGTTTGTGTAAAACTGTATATATAAATATGAGTGTGTGTGCAAGTGTGTATGAGCGTGTGCACGTGTATATGTGTGTGTGTACATGTATGTGTATGTGTACGTGTAATAGTGTATGATTATTCATATATATATATATATATATATATATATATATACGTACGCCGGTACGTAGAAATTCCTTGGCTGGTGTTTGGGGGCGCATTTAAACCACTAGGATTGATGGGACCTTGAGTTACTGGTGTGACATCCATCTAGGAGACGGAACCTCTGATCTAAAACCTGCAATCCACGCATTTACCAATCATCTTGCTTTTGCTTGTCATTGGGTTATATTTGCGAGGATTCAGTGAGTGGTATTGGTGTTGTACAACCTTGTGCCACTTAAATCTATCGAAGTACAGATATCTCGATGTTTCTGGATCATTCTTATCTAACCACTTCCCAAAGATCAGTCCCACGGACGTGGTTTAGGAGTCACTGACGATTCCCCCAGCAACTATGCTGAGGGCGGTGATGAGCATTGAGATGGCTGTCGTCTGTTTAGGCAAAGCAGTTGCTATGTGTGTGAGTGTCTGTATATGAGTGTGTGAGTAAATATGTGTGACAATATGGGCGTATACTTATGTATATATTTGTGTGTGCGTATAAATAGACAATGGAATCGAAAGGACGTACTCATGTCTTGAATCATCAGCATCATCATGTCGTGCCGCTAGCACGGATATCTCTGACCCTCTCTCGCCACTTCTCCCTATCATTCATCCCCTCTGGCAGGTCTTCAGGGCTACATCCCGTATCTTCACATAGCTGCTGTATGTATGTTCGAGCTGGTCGTCCTGCTTTTGCTTGGCCATATGCGGGGGTCCATAGGAGTACGTCACTTATGAGCTCGTCCTTGCTTCTCCAGAAGTGTCCTGCATGTCTGGTTCGTCTAGCTTGGATAGTTTTCGTGATGGGAGGCAGGTGGCCGTATAATTGGTGCATTCTGGGGTGTTACTGCCAGGACATGTTCAATTAGAAAATCATAGAGCATTGTGAATTGCAAGCAATACTTGAAAGAGACACTGAAAAAATATTCAGAATGTTTCATCGTTTTTAAAGTTTTTTTTTGTTTTTCTTGTGTATATTTAATCCATATGGATATCTTCCCAAATGTCAAACCGTCTGTCTGTCCGTACGTCAAACTAAAACTCCTATCTTTTTAGTCTATTTCATCCAAATATTCACCCAGTTAACAATACAAGAAAGTTGGGCTTTGCATGAACCTCTCTGATCGCAATCTGCTGATTCTGCCAGATGGGCTGATCGAAGCACCCTTAATTTCGCGTGCAGGCTTTAAATGACCTAAAATGGTTGATATGCTTTAAAACAAAGACCCAAAACACATATACACTCTCATATACACACATATACTCACGTATACACATGCACACAAATACACACTTACACACACGAATATACACACACTTGCACACACATATATACTAACAAACACATAAACATAGATACACACACATATTGAAATACAAACACACCGTTACAGGGTATTGGCAACGAGATCGAGGCTAGTCACTTACAATATTGTCGCCACTGCTGAAAACCTATTCTGCACTTTCTCATTTAGGTTATTTAATACCAAAGCCCTCATTCCAAAAGGACAATAGTGTAACTATTTAACCCATAGGTAGAGGAAAAACTGAGTTGTGACTTTTCCCAAAAGTATGAAGAGATAAAAGTGTCCGCTATAATTCGACTTGAGATCGAACTCACTCACTACGGTGCAGCCAACGATATTAGCCACTATGCCATAGGGACTTCACTGATACATTGCTTTACTTCACTGTTTATTTAGCCTCTACTGATATACCATCAACATCCGCCGCTGATGTTGTGAACCGAATTATAAGAAGAAGATGAATTCGTTTGGTTTCTTTGCATGATGGCATAAGTTGATAAATGATCAGGTGCCCGTGATGTAATGGTTATCGTCGCAGGATATGGACACGGTGATACGAGTTCAAATCTTGGACCTGACTGATTGCATTTCACATAGCATTAATACCCTTGGGAAAGGTATGAATCCAATAATTCTCCCTTCAACTATGGGTAAATAGTAGGGCAGACATGGTTCTTCAGCCTTGGTGAGGCAACTAGTCTAGGAGAAGGAAAACTCTGGATTCAAACCTGTTAAACTCCGCTTAAAAAATTGACCTTGTGTCATATCCTGCCCGAGCGGAGGGGTTGGGTAAATATAAGTTGATAAATGACGAAGCCCATCTCGTAGAAGAGCAGTTTTATTTAACCCATAGCTGAGATGGAAAAGAGAGTTCATGCCTTTCCCAAGACTATCAACCAAGTGAACGTAATAGTGTAACTGGGGTTCGAACTAGTATACTAGAATATCACAGTTCAGCTGTTCAGCCACTACACGATGAGGACTCTCAAGGAAAAGAACATTCAGTCGGGTTCCTTTGATTAATAGTTGGTTGGTTGGTTGTTTTGTCTTATAGTGTAATCCTTTCGGGTTATTTAAAGTCGAATTAAGTCATTTTGATGAAAGTTTCAAACAATTCATTTTAATATAAGTATAGGTATTTGTTTAAACACAGTTAAATGTCAAAACAGTTCTATTTGAAACAATTCACTTTAGCATAATACGCAGTTTAAGCACACAATCACCAGTAAAAACTGATAATTTCAAACAATTCAGTTTAGCTTAATTATACCGCTTTGTTCTATTTGACCCACAGATAAGACCATATCAGGTGTTACAACTCTAGGACAGAGTGGGTTTGGGAGCGATAGCAATGAAGGGGTACTCCGCATTCCCCAAAGTTCCAGCATATATGAAACATTAACATCAGATTGTTTCGTGTCATATCCCGGACACTCATTGGGTGAGTTTTAGCACTCTGCAGAGATGCAGCCAGTATATTCTGCAGTCCCAGCTGACTCGGCCATTGTTTAACGTTCGGGGGTTATTTAATGCCAAAGCCTTTCTTTTAGAAAACACTTGTTATCTAATTTGACACATAGCTGGGATGGATAAACGGATTCATACATTCCCCAAAGGTATTCACTCCTAATTGAACGTAACAGTACCACTGCAATGTGGCAGGAGTAGGAAATGGACGCGGCGACACGAGTTCAAATCCTGGACGAGGCTGATTGCATTTCACATAGCACTAATACCCTTGGGAAAGGTTTGAATCCAATTATTCTACCTCCAGCTAGTGTAAATAGTAGGACAGACTATGTTCTTCAGCCTTGGTGAAGCAACTAGTCTATGAGAAGGAAAACTCTGAATTGAAACCTCCGCCTAAAAACTGACCTCGTGTCATATCCTGCCCGAGCGAAGGGGTTGGGTAAATAGGACTACAATATGGCAGGCCAGTACGTTAGCCTCTACGCCTTATGAATGCTCATGAAGAATAATAATAAGAAGGGTCTTTTTTTGGTATAAAGCCAAGATACTCAATGGGAGCATTTTAAGAGGTATCCTTGCGCCCTAGAGTAAATAACAAAAACACACGTGCTATCAACAAACATCCAAATAAACGAACATGAAAAAACGATTTAACGTAAAAGAGATGACAATTAAAATGAACCAAAAAAAAAAGGAAAAACAGCACTAAATAAAATAAGCTTCAGTATCTGTTATAGCGGTAACAAAGAGTTGTAGCACATTAACACTTAAAAACCAAATGATTGGTCTTTTTGCCGCACATATATCCTGGTGGCCTAAATTCTGTTCAAACACTCCTTATTTCCACATCGCAATTGTCAAGGAACCTTCAAACAGTTAAATAACAGATCATGAAATTCCTGATAATTTTCAGTCAGGGATTCGGCGTTAGGAGGGAAACGGGAATCCGGAGATTCTTCCAGAGAAACTGGAATCTCTGGATTCTTCAAGATAGATTTTAACAGCATATCAACTCGTCTAGTGTTATGTTATGTTTAGAGGTTAAGGAATCGCGTTCATATCTACAATTTTTTATACTGTGGTTTGTTAAGTTTTTTATTTTGGACACAGTCCTCTCAAACACAAATATTTTTTAAACAGACTTATTTGACTCGTTGATGAAACCCTAAAAGGTACAAGAACACCAGATTTGAGTGGACCTGGAAGTAATGGCATTAAGAAGGTACTTCACATTTTCCAGATCTTCAGAACTGGAGCCTCATCAAAAAGTGTTCAGTGTTTTCCCCTGAGCACTATTTTTGTTTGACCTATACAGGGATCGTTAATAGGTACTAGAACTCCAGATTGACCTGCGAGTAACGGCAATGAAGGGGGACTCCACATTTCCCAGATCTTCGCAACTGTAGCCTCACCATCAGATGTTGCTTAGTGTCATATTCAAAGACATTTTTACACAGAGGATACTCTCAATTTATTCTAATCTTTACCGACAAGATATTCATAATTTGGGGGTTAAACTGTTTAATTATGTAGTTCACCTGCCTAGGGAGCAGTGTCTCATCAACCGAGACAGACATCGACACACGACTAGCAAATTCATGGACAGTTATCGATAGGATATCGGTCGTATGGAAGTCAGACCTGACCGATTAAATGAAGCGCAGTTTCTCCCAAGAAGTGGTAGTATCGATACAGCTATTTGGCTGCACTATGTGGATGCTAACAAAACGTACGGAAGAGAAGCTTAACGGCAATTACACGAGAATGCTGCGAGCAATATTAAACAAGTCCTAGTGACAGCACCCCATACAATAGCAATTGTACGGCCACCTACCACCCATCACGAAAACTATCAAAGTTAGACGAACTAGACATGCGGGAGACTGCTGGAGAAGTAGGAACGAGCTCATAGATGATGTACTCCTATGGGCCTCTTCACTGGGACGAGCAAAGGCAGGACGTCCAGATCGAACATACATACACCAGCTCTGTTCCGATACTGGATGTAGCCTGGATCACCTTCCAGGGGCAATGGATGATAAGGAGGTGTTGCGAGAGAGGGTCAGAAATATCTGTGCTGATGGCGCAAAATATTTACCTCTCTCTTTATTGCAAGGGTTCGAAAAGGTTATTCAAGGTTTGCGTGTGAGAGGGAGCTAGAGACCGAACATGAACTGTAATATTTTGACCCCCACTCATATGGCCGTCAACGTTGTGTCTTTCTCGTTCTCCTGATGCTCAACCGGAGGCCCAGAGGCCCACTCTGTGGGTGATGGCTTTCTTTACAGCATCTAATCAGCATCTTCTCTGGACCCCAATTCATCAGGGCCCCAACCCCTTCGGCCTGGTATGGCTTTCCCTACCACAACTCCTCTCTAACTGGAACTCGAACTCAACTGTCTTGATTTCTGTCTTGACTGAGTTATATAATAGTTCAACGTCCACTCGATCGCCCACTCGATCTTTGAAATCGCATGTTTAATCGTCATCAAGCGGAAATAACTGTCATGCAGTTCACATGTCACTCTCTTCCGGTGCGTCAGTCTATGAGAGTATCATGGGATTTTTTAGCTTGTCCCATTTTGTTAGCCAATTTCCGCCCACGCGATTTCCTCTCTTAACTGTCACTGGAATGTGTCACTTCCTTCCGGTGCATCACCTTGAATGACATTTTTGGCCGGGTCGAAGGTCAAAATACAACAATAAACTCTGCTACATAACGGCAAATGAGTTTTAGGATGATCGCCTCGAACATACTTTTGAGAGAATGCAAATTGCCATTATTATTTTGTAACTCTATCTGCGTTTCAAAACTAAAGAGTTTGGTCAACGGTAAATGTGAAAGTATGTTCGTCCCTAACTCATAACGTCATAAGATTTTTTTTTTGAATTGCAAAAATAATCAAAAGATTATCGGAGTTATAATTTATGGGCTGTTCACCCTAGTTTACCATTGTATTAATTTTTTTTCTTATTTGCTAATAAACAACCAACCCAAGAGAAGAAAAAATACCTTGATTCAAAGATCATTCTCTTTTGACGCAGTTAAAACTACGAGTTTCATGCAATTGCTGTTGTCACTTATATATATATATATATATATATATATATTGCTGTCGGCATTTCCAATCGACAATTAAATAAGCTGCCTAGACAAATTGACTTGTTTACTCTAGATTCTATTTTATTGGCGTTTTCGCCATTTTTTTTATCTGTCGGATCAATTTACTTACGAGCTTTACTTTTTGTTTCATTTCTCATATTTTTCAATTATTTGTATTTCTTTACTCATTTTTAATTATAGGTAAGACATTTAATGAATATGTGCATAATTCATTTTCTAATTTTCCATAATAGAGTGGGTATCTATTCGTAGACTTTTATCTCGACATTTTTTTAATTTTCTTTGTTTCTCTGGCCGTCAGTCTCACTCTCTCGCACTCACTGATTTTTCTCTCTGTCTATCTCTTTCTTAAACCTTCCATAAGATACATTTATACACACTTATTGATCATTAATATTTACCAACAGGAAAGTTTATAACAAACACACACACACACACACACAGATAGAGAGACAAGGTACACAGATACCCAATCCCCCAATATATAAGTAATTTATCTCCGATCACTGTTTTATTGCGTTCTATCAGCACGATTTGGTTTGGTATCTTTGTTTAATGTCATATCAACCTTTGTAGGTTATATATATATATATATATATATATATATATATATATATATATATACAAGTGAGTCATATGGTTCGTTATGCAGATCCACCCTCCCGACTAGGGAAGTAGAATCACCGGAATGCACTCACTTCTGCAGAGGGTATGACTCTAAAATAACATTTTACAAATCCATGATTCCCAAGGAAGAGGAAATTGGATACCACCTAGAAAAAATAAGGACACTGCAGACGAAGACCGATATGTAGAGGGTAAGACAGAAAAAAAAAACAAAAAAAAACAAGCAGACCATGGAAGAAAGATTGTTCCAATGAAACCAAATGCTCAAACAGTCAAAAGAATTATCTTGCATTTTCAAGAAAAAACAAAATATACAAAGAGTGAGGGAAATCGTGGAAGTGAAATATTGATCAAATATAATGTTTCTACAAGCCAGGAAAAAAATGAAATCCAATATGAAAGATAGCAATTATGCCAGTGGAGGGCACAGGGTGAGTCCAGTCAGTAACAACCGGATGATAAATACAGAGCTCATATAAAAAAAATAGTGTAACCAGGACTAATCAATTGGCCAAAATTTTAAGAATAGTAAAACTAACTCCATTCAACTGAAACCTGTCAAACAGAAAGAAGAATAAAACAAAAGGAAGCCACAGCAAAATGTCTACCTTGCAGCCCCAAAAATATTCACAGAAAACTTCAAACCTCCAACTAAAACAAGCAATTAAAAGGGAATATCGTAGAGATGGCAGGCCACCTACCATTTCCCCAAAAAGGTAACAATGGCCAGATCCATTTCACAAATTCAAAACTCTTCACCAAATCCAACTAGTAATAACCACGCCTCGGAACATGCTCATTAGCTTTGGTATAGCAAACGATAAAAAACCTTAAACACAATATAACTACCGGGAGACCTGTGTTCAATCCCAGGTCACGTCATACCAAAGACTTTTAAAATGGTACTTGATACCTCCTTGCTTAACACTCAGCGATATAAGGTACGTATCAAGGGTAAAGTGGAGTAATCCAGGGAAAGGTGTATCGCCCTTCGCTACACATTGGTGTAGTAGCTATTGAAAATGGAGCCTTCTGGTCGCCCTCGACTATTGTCTCCAACTTACTTAATAGCGCTATATGAAATCCAAGACTTAGCCTTGTCTCGGATTTGATCTCAATTCGCTGACGCTACTACTATAACCATTATATCACGAGTGTCTTTCAGGGATTTTCTTTTCATAAACATATAATCTGTAATATTTCTCAACAAACGACTTCTGCTTTGTTGAGTATTTCCTAGCCACAGTCACATAGTATCAATGGATTTGATGTAAAGTAGAAGGTCTTTCTAACTAAAAGCATCAATGTCATTATAGACCGTTCTTCCAGCTGCAACACAAAGAGTAATCTCCTATGTATTGAAATACTGATACGTTTTAGTTTACGCCAGGCATTATAAGGAAAATAAAAAGTAGCATTAATGTTTATTTATGAATGGATTCAAAGGATATAGGTCCCAGAAACATATATTTGCTTAACACATTATCCTATATACGCGAATAAATTATTTTATACGTTCATATTGACTCCTTCATATTCAACACTTCCAACAGCCATCAATCCATCGATTTTTGTTAACCTCGCTATTATTTCGGCTTTAACTTGACTAGCAGCAGTTTTTATTGTTTCTAAGAGTTCTTCTTTGCGCGAAAATTGTTCTCTGTCCTCGTGTACCTCTCTTTTGATAATGGAACAGAAATTTTCGTTTAGATTAATATCTGGAAAGGCTGGAAGCCATACCATTAATTTGGTGTCTTTGAAACCATTCTTTTTCTTTTTTGGCAAAGTGAACAACGATCTCCTTTGTAGAAGGTGAAAGAAAATTGTCTTGCATGATAATACTCTTTAGTTTAAAGCTTTTACGTTGTGACCCCTCACATTCAAAAGCCTCCTACAGTAGAGTTTCGAATAATTCTCCGATCTGTCACCTAAGGCAGTTGAATCCACCGACTGCACCACAGCAGAGGGATAAATCACCGAGATCGAGTATTCTGGATATGACACTAGACTACATCGGATGGGAAGGAACCAGTCCTAGGACTTAGGAAAAAAGTGAAGTACATATTTATTGCTAGTACTACAGAGACCACACTGACATTGATTTGTAGTAAGTGTCTGTGTTCCATCATCATCATTATCATCATGTCGTGTCGCCAGCACGGATATCTCTGATCCTCTCTCACCACTCCTCCCTATCGTCCATCGCTTCTGACAGGTCCTCAGGGCTACATCCAGTATCCTCACTAAGCTGCTGTGTGTAGGTTCGAGCTGGTCGTCCTGCTTTTGCTCGGCTATATGAAGGGGTCCATCGGAGAAGTTCACTTATGAGCTCGTCCCTGCTTCTCCAGCATGTCTGGTTCGTCTAAGTTTGATAGTTTTCGTCATGGGAAGTAGGTGACCGTACAGTTGGTGCTTTGTGGGGTGTTGCCTCCAGGACTTGTTGAAAATTGCTGGCAGCATTCTTGTGTAGCTTTTTCTCCATATGTTTTGTTAGCGTCCATGTAGTGCATCCATATAGCAGTATCGACACGACCGCTGCTTGGAAGAAACTGCGTTTCATTTTATTTCTATTTTTTTAATCGGTCAGGATTATGATTAGTTATTTTGGAACTATATAGATGCGCAAATAATTTCTATTAGAGAAGAATAATTGATAAATGTGAATTACTTATGCCAAATAGCAACTCCTGAAACAATTTAACTGAGTAAAAACAAAAGATTGATATTAAATATAATCATTAATGTTAGATTAAAATGTCACCTTGCCCAGTCGGCTGGGGCTGTAGAATATGCCGACTACACATATGAAGAGGGTCAAGACCCCCCAAACGAATGTCCTGGATATAACACTAAACAATCTGATGATGAGGTTCCTGTAATGCTGGAGCTTTGGGGAATGCGGAGTCTCCCTTCATTGCCATTGCTCTCAGGTCCACTCTGGCTTGGAATGGTAGCACTTGATAGAGCCTTATCTATGGGTTAAATAGAACTAACTGCATACATATGCTAAACCGAATCGTTTGAATTAGAGCTGTTTAATGAAACTGGATAGCATGAAATGTTTTTGACAATTAAATTGTACTTGCATTTAAACTGCATACTTATGCTAAACTTAATTGTTTGAAATGGAACTGTTTTTGACAGCGAAAATGTACTTACACTAAACTGATTTTTTTTAATATAGAACTGTTTTTACATTTGACGGTATATAAACAAAACCTGTACTTATAATAAACTGAATTATCTGAATTAGAACTGTTTGACTAAAAAATAAACGGTGTACTTAATTCTAAACTGCGAGCTTATACTATACTCAATTGTTTAAAACGGAACAGTTTTTTGACATTGAAACTGTACTTACACTAAACTGAATTGTTCAATCTAGAACTGTTTTGACATTTAACAGTGTGTAAACAAAATCTGTACTTATACTTAACTGAATTAGCTGAATTAAATCTGCTTGACTAAACTGAATAGCTTAAAATAAAAATGTTTTTCACAATTAAACTGAACTTACATTTAAACAGCATACTTATGCGAAACCGAATTATTTGAAATAGAACTGTTTTCATAAAAGTGAATTTGGCGTTAAATAACCGACAAAGGTTGATATGCCATAAAAATAAACCAAACCACACTAATGTTAAAGTCAGTCTGCCCTACTATTTACTCATAACAGAAGGGGGGTAGTTGGATTCAAACCTTTCCCAAGAGTATTAGCGTAATGGTAAAGGCAAATTTCCACATCCAGGACTTGCAACCTTTTTCTACGACGATAATGATTATACCACGAACAGAATTTGGCTTTACATAATCCACACGGTTTGATATGCCTTAAAACACAAACCAACTAACTAAGTGATTTACTTAGAAAAAATATTTATTTACGAACTATTCACAACATAAAAATTTTGCGACATGTATCAAATAACCCACAAGGGTTAGTTGTCTAAATTTCTGAGACGATGATTGATGATTTTTTTCGGACAATTGTCTTAATCTTCATTGTTATTTCCACAACGTTTCGGCCGATATGTCTTCAGGTGTTTGTCGAACTCGGGAACCTACACGGAACTACGTCGCCTGTTCTGATTCCGAGAGACATAGCCGGATACAAGTGTTAAGTATTCCTGTATTGTTACTTGCTTGCTGTCAGGATTGAACCTGCAACCTTCGGATGATTGTCTCCCTAGAAGCTTAGGGAACCAACGCCTATAATGGTTACGCTATGTGTCCTGCTGAACAATTCAGAGAGAATTTTTGGGACTTATAAACGTAACGTTCTCACTTGACTATGATTATTCTTACCTGTGCTCATTTTCAGATTTTTTTTATCGGCCGAAACGTTGTGGAAATAACAATAAAGATGAAGACAACAGTCCGAAAACACTTAAAGATAAAAACACACGAGGGTTGTTATGCAACAAAACGAATACCAAACAAAACCAAATATAATAATTCTCTGTTTTTATATTACCCTACCGGTGATGCTAAGAATATGCCGACTGAATCTGCCGCAGACGTATGTGAGCTACCCTGAGTTGACACTAAACTGAATCTGACAGTAAGACATATGTTCTGAAATTCTGGGAAGAGTGAAATATCGCTTTATTTTCCGCTACTCCCGGGTCCACTCAGGCCCGTTGTTGTACTTCCTGTTAACGTCACTGTAACCTGATAAGTCAGAGAAAAATTATTAACCAGATTGAAAAGGAAATCTATTTGGATTTTAGAAGAATAGAGAAGTATATTACAAATCTGTATTAGCGAAATGGAATTTTTGAAAAGAAGTGTAGTTAAAGATTATAATATTTTCGATGATAAGGAATTTGACAAAACGAATTATTTGAATCGGTTTCTTTGTTTTATGGCATATCAACTCTTGTAGGTTATCTAATGCCAAAGCCATTCTCCTAGAAGAATAGTCATCATGTCGTGCCGCCAGCACGGATATCCCTGATCCTCTCTCGCCACTTCTTCCTATCGTTCATCGCCTCTGGCAGATCTTCAGGGCTACATCCCGTATCCTCACAGAGCTGCTGTATGTATTTATTGATCGGCCATATGCGGGGGTCCATAGGAATACATCACTTATGAGATCGTTCCTTGTTTCTCCAGCAGTGTCCTGCATGTCTGGTTCGTCTAACTTAGAAAGTTTTCGTGATGGGAGGTAGGTGGCCGTACATCTGGTGCTTTGTAGGGTGTTGCCTCCAGGACTTGTTCAATATTGCTCGCAGCATTCTTGTGTAATTGCCGTCTACCTTTTTTTTTTAACCCCTAGCTGGGAGGATAAGGGATTTCATACCTTTCCCAAGGGTATTTCCCCGAAAATGAACGTAATAGCTCGACTGGAGTTTGAACTCGCTTACTACGATTTTGCAGTCCAGCTCTTTAACCATTTACTCCCCACCATCGCTTTAACAATACCCCGCCCCCGAATTATTTGAATAGAAAAGAAAAAAAGATTGCAGTTATTGTTTAAACTAAAGGAATCAAAAGATAAGTAAATTATTTTGACATATCATTATAATTCGGGACGATTTGATGACGAAAACTGAATTATGATCAAAGCCACAGCAGTCAGTCATAAAAGGTGATTGTGTATGAAAATATGGAATTGGAATTAGCTATTTCCCAAATTCGAATATGGGATATTTTTTAAACAATACTGATACGGTTTAGAATGTTGGGTTTTATGGCATATCAACCTTTGTAGGCTATTTAATGCCAAATCCATTTTTATGAAAATAAGTAGTTCAATCCCTTTTATTCAAGCAGTTATATAATAATTCAATTTAGTGTCAGTACAGTTTCAATGTCAAAAACAGTTTAATTTCGAACTATTCAGTTTAACATAAGCACGCAGTTTAAATGTAAATACAGTTTAATTGTCAAAAACATTTCTATTTCGAGCTATTAAGTTTAATCAGGCGGTTTTAATTCAGCTTATTCAGTTTAGTATAAGTACATATCCTGTTTATTGACAGTTACATGTCAAAACAGGTCTATGATAAACAATTCAGTTTAGTGTAAATACAATTTCAATGTCAAAAAAGAGTTCTATTTGAAATAATTCAGTTTAACAGAAGAAAATATTGATATGATACACGCCAGCAAAAATTTACCGAAACCAATATTAGGAGAAAATTGATATTTCCGTAAACCTTGCCCTTCCCACATTTACGGCATTAAGGAAAACCAGAAAGGGAGACCGTGAAAGGGAAAGAGCAGCACGTAATACGGTCAGCAGTTTCCACGAAGCCCTGAGTTCTTGACCTTGTTCCAGACAGTGCTTGATATTGAAATCGTAGAAAAATGACCATACGCCATTGAAAAAAAGAGGCTTATCGTAAAAAGCACTTTTGAAATACCACTAGGATTGAGAAAAGCAATGATAACCGTCGATGAAGATTGCCTTGCGCCAGACTCTAGACAGCAAAGACAGAAAAACCAAAAACTTATACGAGTACTTGACAGACTGTTAATTCATCAACTGGTCTTTGACTAAAACTTATCACATCTGGGATGGATGAATACATGTATCATTTTGGAAATACATTCTATCGTACGAAAAATTTATTTTTGCGAGCCGTGTTTTGTTCTCTGTGTTTTGGCGTCAACATTTTTTACTGCTTCTTAATACTATTTACCAACCCCTCTGCTCGGGCAGGATATGACACAAGGTCAATTTTAAGCAGAGTTTAACAGGTTTCAATTCAGAGTTTTCCTTCTCCTAGAGTAGTTGCCTAACCAAGGCTGAAGAACCAAGTCTGCCCTCCTATTTATCCATAGCTGGACGAAGAACAATTGGATTTATACCTTTCCCAAGGGTATTAATGCTATGTGAAATGCAATCAGTCTCGTCCAGGATTTGAACTCGTGTCGTCGTGTCCATTTCCTACGACGATAACCATTACTCCACGGGCACCTCCTTTACTGCTTCTTAATTGCTTCTTTATTTCTTTCTTTATTTACTTTTTATTTATTTTTGTTTCTTTAATGGTGTGGTCTCATCCGTCTACTAATCGATCGACGATTTCGATTGACGATTAATCAGTTTTCTGAATTTAAAATAAACAAAACGTGGGTAGTGAAGGGATTAGTCGGGTCATCAGAGACTTAATTCACCAACAGAACTTTCAGTGGATTGGAAGCAGAATCACTCCCGTGTTTGATGAGGGCGGCTGTACCGTCACATCAAATATATGAGTCAAATAAATTATTATCATTAAGGATTTTTGGGGCTATTGTCTTCATCTTCATTGTTATTTCCTCAACGTTTCGGTCGCTATGTCCTCCGGCCTTTTTCAGGTGTTTGTCGAACTCGGGAACCTTCACGGAATTTCGAACTACGTCCTTTATTGAATCCACGGGGGTCGCTTGTTCTGATTACGTTTGCTAAAACCGGATACAAGTGTTAAGTATTCTTGTATTGTTACTAGCCACCTGTCAAGATTGAATCTGCAACTTTCAGACGATTGCTTCCTAAGAGGTTTAATGGACCAACGCCCTTTGAGCGTTACGCCATGTGTTCTGCTGGACAATTCAGAGTGAATTTTTGGGGCTTATAAACTTAATGTTCTTAACTGATTTGGCCTACTACTATTATGCATGATTTTTTTACCGGTGCTCATATTCAGATATTTTTTTCATCTTTGTCTTATCGGTTCCTATATTGTATTCTACTCTATACTTGGTCTATTCCCCAACTCATTGTAACCCAACATATGTGCTGATTCCTTAAGGCGTTTAGTCATCCAATGCTCGGCATTATCAATTATTTCAACTTTATCCCATAAGGGCAGATGGTTTCCCTTTTCTTTCCATATATGGCTGAAGAAGTCCGGAATACATATCGGCCGAAACGTTGTGGAAATAACAATAAAGATGACGACAATAGTCCGAAAACCCTTAATGATAAAAATCATCAAGCTTCGTCTCAGAAATTTAGACATCAAATAGCTTAGTTTAAAAGTATTTCGTATTCAAAAGGATCGAGTAAAAAAGACAAAAATCAATATCACAAAATATATAAATATAAACGTACATTGAATGCAATTCTCCCACCTCAAAGTATAAAATAAATTAGACTGGTTGAGATGCCTTTGAGATGAATCAATATGTATTCATCTTTACGTCGTCGTTAACTTCAACTTCCGGGAGTATTTTACTGTGATTTATTTGTTACACAGCCCTGCATGTTATTCACCTTGACCAGTCGGCCGGGGTTGTAAAATACACCGACTGCATATCTCCCGAGGGGTAAGACCCCCCAACGAGTGTCCGGGATATGGGAGTAATCAATCTGATGATAAGATTCCTTTAATGGTGGAGCTTTGTGGAATGCATAGTACCCCTTCATTGCCATAGCTCCCAGGCCCACTTTGGAGTGATAGCACCTGATAGGGTCCTATCTATGAGTCAAAAAGAACTAAATTACGTTCTTATGCTCAAATGAATTACTTGAAATAGAGCTGTTTTGATATTTTAACTACGTACTAATACTAAACTGATTTGTTTGAAATGGAACTGTTTTCCGCATTGAAACTGTACTTACGCTAAACGGAGTAGTTTGAAAAAGAACTGTTCTTAAAAAACAACACTTATACTATATGAAATTGTTTGAATTAGAAAATTTTGACTAAACTGAATATGTTGAAATAGAAATGTTTTGACAATTAAACTGTGTACTTATGTTGAACTGAATTGTTTGCAATAGAACAGTTAATTTGTATAAAAATGGATTTGGCATTAAATAGTCTACAAGGGTTGATATGGCATAACAAACAAATAAACGTTATCCACTAATCTATAAGGGCTGTTCTTGCTGACTATTTAAAGCCAAAGCGATCCTTGTAGAAGATCAGTTATCGCAAGAATTAACCTATACGTAGGGTATGATAAGATAACTTGGAACACGGTATAAGTTTAAGGATATATTGAAGTAACAAGATACAGAGAAAAGTGGTGGCGTAAGTTAGGTTTACTAGTCAGTCGAATATCCAGTCTCTACGACCGGCTGACTATTCATCCCAACGATGAGACTACTTGGCTCTCGATTCATGTAGGATTTGGAAGAGTCCATCAATGGGTAGGTAACTGTCCCGTAAGAGAGTATTAGTCTGAAAGCGAAAGTATTAACTCGACGGGAGTTCGAAATCACTCACTACGAAATCATAATTGAAGTGCCCGTGGTGTAATGGTTATCATCGCAGGAATTCGACACGGCGACACGAGTTCAAATCCTAGACGTGACTGATTGCATTTCACATAGCACTAATACTCTTGGGAAAGGTATGAATCCAATTATTCTCCCTCCAGCTATGGGTAAATAGTAGGGCAGACTAGGTTCTTCAGCCTTGGTGAGGCAACTAGTCTAGGAGAAGGAAAACTCTGAATTGAAACCTGTTAAACTCCGCTTAAAAAATTGACCTCGTGTCATATCCTGCCCGAGCAGAGGGGTTGGGTAAATATGATAATTGAGCACGTTATCCATAACGCCAGTGGGACTCTTTCAATATAATTCTAACATCAACAATACCAGCATAGAACTGACCCTGTTACAGTGTGGCTTGGATTGTTTATTTGTTTGTAAGTTTGTTTTTTATGTCATATCAACCCTTGTAGTTTATTTAATGCCAAGTCCATTTTTATACAAATAAACAGTTACATTTCAAACAATTCAGTTTAGTGTAAGTAGATAGTTTAATAGTCAAAAACATCTCTATTTCAAGCTATTCAGTTTAGTCAAACAGTTCATTTTAATATAAATATAGTTTTATTTTACACAGTTGTTTTCCAAAAATTCATTTAGGCATATAAAATAGTTCCATTCCGAACAATTCAGCTTAGCATGTATGCGTAGTTTAAATGACAAAATAGTTCTATTTCAAGCAATTCAGTTTAGCATAAGTATGCACTTTAAATGCCAAAGCAATTCTATTTCAAGCAAATCAGTTAAGCATAAGTACATAGTTTAGTTTTATTTGACCCATTGATAAAACCCTATCAGATGCTACCACTCCGGGCCCGAGTGGACCTGGGAGCGATGGCAATAAAGATTTACTACATACTCCCCAAAGCTCCAGAATTACAGGAACCTCACCATCAGAGTGTATAGTATGATATCCAGGACAATCCTTGGTTCGGGGGTGGGGTCGTATCTTTCTGCAGAGATGCAATTGGAATATTCTACGGCGCCAGCCGAATCAGCAAGTTTTGTTTGACTTTTTCTAAGATCATGCCTTTAGATGAGTCATAGGGTTCATCCAACCAAGTTCTGCATTTGCTAAAAAAATTCTTGAGAAATCACTTTTCGTGTCAATTTTCGTTTAATTTATACGTTTCATTTTCTGGTGTGTACGTGAAGACGGTTTTCTGGTTGCGTATATATTTTTAACAAAGGTTCTTTGATTTTTTCAACCTTTCCTCCCTTGTTATCTTCGCAACATCCACTGCTTCACATCTTTTCTTGAATGTCACTCGACTTTTCTTGCTTCTTACCGTTTTAATCATTTCGGAAAATTCTGAATTCTTTTATTCTTGTTGATTAAATTTGAGATTGACCTGTTATCTCTGATCAAGGTTTTCGCAATTTTTCAATGGTTAGAGCTGTATAACAATCAACGATAAAATATCATATCATTGAAATTTATTCAATGAAACATATATATATATATATATATATATATATATATATAACGGAATTACCCGTGAGGAAATGAATAGTGTTGGACTGCAGCTTCTATCTATCTATCTATCTATCTATCTGTGCTTCATCAAACGCTTATAGCTCGATGTCTCTTGACTCTCTCTCTCTCTCTCTCTCTCTCTCTCTCTCACACACACACTGTCTCTCTCCCTCTCTCTCTCTCTCTCTCTCATTATCCGTGTCTATCATTTATCGTTCTTGATTGATCATCGAGACTGTATCCAGTGTCCGTACAAAGCTGATGGATACAATTTTTTGTTAGTCAACCAACTTTTATGTGCCTATGCGTAGGAGTCCATAAGAAAACATCGCTTATGAATTCCGCCTCATTTCTTGAGCCGTGTTCAATTGTTGTATTATGTTATATATATATATATATATATATATATATATATATATATATATATATATATATATACAAAAACAGATACAGGCAAAAACAGGCGGACTCAAATATACAGGTGACTCTTTGTTCAGGTACGAACCGTTTATTAATTTCTAAATTCGGCTCTTCGACACAAGGAGAGAGACACAATTCTTAAAAGTCTTTCGTATCATACTATGCTAACAACACCCCCAACATTCGGCACATCTCGTGGTCCAATCTCAATTTCTCCACACCATGGTCGGAACTCAACTTCTAAACATTATAGTCGGACCCCAACTTCTCAAAATTATGGTTGGACCCCAACTTCTCAACACCGTGGTCGCAACTCAACTTTTCAACATCATGGTCGGAACTCAACTGAATCTTTTTTCAAAATCTTCCAAATTTCCCGCCCATCCCTTCTGGGCATGACGTCATCCACACTTCAGCCCAATTCCTGTCTGGGGTTTATTATGACAATGGTGATTGTCATATCCTTTGCGCCCGAGCGTAAACTGAACTAAGTAACAACACATCTGAACCCTTAACCAGAATAGTTCAAAGCACCAACCAAACTGAATGATAAAATATGATTAATGAAAAATGATTAAAATAAAAAATCATTTGTTAATTATATAACACAAAGGGATTTGTTCGTATTCATTGGAGTGTTTGCGGGATGGGAAGCAAATGGCAACACAGTTGTAATTTTATATGATACTGCTTCAAGGATTTGTTCAAAATAGCACACTGCATTCTTGTGTAGTTCTTATCTAACTTTTCCTACAAGCGTTCCACTTGAGTCCACGTAGTACTGACAAACCTGCGACTTGGAAGAAGTCCAGTTTTATTTTATCATAAATCAGATTTCCATATGATACAAAACCTGTCAATAGCAGTCCATGTCTACCCTACGCGTGTATTGACATTGAATTCATTAGATGAGATGTTGCTTCCAAAGTATCCTAACCGATCGACAATTATTCGAGGTTTGTTACTTTGGGTGAAAATGGTGCCATTTTTTAAAACACAGGAAATCTTTCTTTTTTATCACCATTCCCGATGAAGCTAATACCTTTTACTCTTTGCTCCAGGCCATGTAGTAGGGATTTAGCTTAGGCAGGTGTATTTGTGAGATTCTCGGAATCATCTGCTTAGTTTGTAGCTGACGAATCCCACAGAAATATCACAATACATATATATATATATATATATATATATATATATATATATATATATATATATATATAATAAAAATAAAGAAAAACGTTCATGATGCCAAAAACACACAGCAGGCCTAAAACTTAGAGTATCCAAATGCCCGCTCTGTGGGGTCACAAATAGACTCACTGTATCCACTGCAAAGGGATAAGATCCCTAATGAAAAGAAGAACTCCTGTATATGACAATAAACTACATCTGATGGTGAGACTCCAATTTACGGGAGTGTGGAGTATGGCTTTATTGCCATTACTTCCATGTCCAATCGCATCCAGAGTGCTAGTACCTGTAAGAAAATCATCTATGGGTCAAAAAGATCTGTTTAAAAAGTATCCGTATTCGATAGATACGTGAGCAAAAAATGTTTAGACGCAATACTCAATAATTTAAATAGAAACGTACGGTGAGCGAGATCTCCAAACCTCTTGGCATAGAAAAAACCTAGAAGAGTTAATATGCTGTAAAAATCAATCAAATGATCAATCAATCTTAAATATCTAAATTATGTGCTCTGAGAGTCCGTAACTAATAATAACACAATCGTCGGCAAGAAACAGAAAAGGTGACAAGCCAATTGTATTTTTGGTGTCAGTAATTTTTCACGACGAATATTATTTGTGCCTGCGAAAATCACACAAATGCAGGTGTTTTACCTGTATTTGGACCGTTTCACTTATGTGTATCACGTTTTCAAACGTCATGTCAGTAGGCCAATCTCTCATTCCAAGAACATATGACTAGCCACTTTTTACTCCTATCAGACCTGACCGATAAAATGAAACGCAGTTTCTTCCAAGCAGCAGTCGTGTCGATACTGCTGTATGTATGCACTACTTGGACGCTAACAAAAGCTGGAGAAGAAGCCAGACGACAACTACACAAGAATGTTGCAAGCAATATTGAACAAGTCCTGGCGGCAACAACCCACAAAGCACCAACTATACGGCCACCTGCCTCCCATCACGAAAACTATCAATGTTAGACAAACCAGGCACGCAGGACACTGCTGGAGGAGCAGGGACGAGCTCATAAGGGATTTACTCCTATGGACACCCACATATGGCTGAGCAAAAGCAGGACGACCAGCAAAACATACATACAGCAGCTCTGTGAAGATACGGGATGTAGCCCAGAAGACATGCCAGAGGCGATGAACGATAGGGAAAAGTGACAAGAGAAGGTCAGGAATATCTGTGCTAGCGGTACGACATGATGATGATGATGATGATGTCTGATGGGCACTGAATGTGCTGATATATTTTAAAAGCTAGGTTAGCAGACGATTGTTATCGACATCCTTTTCTCACTAAGCACCCTGTATTTGTGACCTTATGCCATACCTAAGATTAGTTTAGCAAACAAATATTTCTATTTGACGATTGTGTACTCCACATTAAAGATATGGACTCGAAGAGTTACGGACTCAAAGAGTACAAAATATATCTACGATATTGGCCAGGAATATTCAAAGGTTCACAAGTCCTATGATATCGTCATAACAACAGTTAATGTCTTTTGTTTTACGAATGGGATTCCCGTTCTGCAACACTGATGGAAGAAGAGGAACTATGCTAAAGAATGAATTTAATTTGAGCACATTCCAATATAATATCTTGGTCTGTCTCTGATTTTTTTAGCCGAACCTCATATATATATATATATATATATATATATATATATATATATATATATATATATAATATTTTTACTACTTGAAATGCGTTCTTCTCTTTTCGTAAATACGTCTTGCCTCCCCTCCAACAAAACATACTCATTGTTTTAAATGTCAGTTCAATGCTCGCTGTGTAGGTAAAACTACCCTAAGATTAGAGTTGAAGATTATATAACATGTGCCAAGTTCAATTCGTAGACATTCACTAACAACATTATCTGTGTACTCACAAACACATAAGTCTGCTATTGCTGAACACTTACTTTATATATATATATATATGCTGCTGATTTTCTTTGTTATATGCATGGATAAAAATATAGACAAATAAGAATCTTTGACTCTTTAAAGAAATATTGATTCCTTTTCTTACGAAAGAAAAGGCAAGTAAATCTGAAACATTCTTTTGAATCTAAAACAGAAAGCTGACGGTCAAATCACTCTATAAGCATTGTTTTGGTTGGTTCGTTCGTTGTGTTTTATGTCATTTCAACCTTTGTAGGTTATTTAACGCCAAATCCATTTTATTTAAATAATCAACTATATTTAAAACAATTTAGTTCACAGTTCATTTGTCAAAAAAATGACTATTTCAGATAATTCAGTTTAGCAAAAGCGCACAGTTTAAATGTAAGTACAGTTGAGCTATTCAGTTTAGTCAAGCAGTTCTAATTCAGCCAATTCAGTTTAGTATATGTATAGATTTTGTTTACACAGATAAATGTCAGAAAAATTCTATGGTAAACAATTCAGTTTAGTATAAATACAGTTTCAATGTCAAGAAACAGTTCTATTTCAAACAATTTAGTTTAGCATAAGTAAGCAGTTTAAATGTAAGTACGGTTTAATTGTCAAAAATATTTCTATTTCAAGCTATTCAGTTAAATAAAACACTTCAGTTTAGCATGTTTGCCGTTAGTTCTATTTAACCCATAGATAGGGCGCTATCAGGTGCTATCACGCCGGGCCACAGTGGACCTGGGAGCAATGCCAATGAAGGGGTACTCCGTATTCCCCAAAGCCCCGGCATTACTCGGACTCACCATCGGACTGTTTAGTGTCATATATAGGACACTCATTGGGGGGGTCTTACTCCTGTACAGAGGTGCAGTCAGTGTATTCTACGGCCCCACCCGGCCTGGCAATGACACTGGTTTAGAAGTTAAGAAGAGATTAACCTTTTCATCGCTTAGATGGGTAAATTCTTAAACAACAGCAGGTACATTAATCAACCAGAATTATGAGTAGGTGCAGGAATTTAGCAAAGCTTTGTAAATAACAATAAAACATCGTACTAAACTAATCGTCAAGTAAAACTGAAACCACCAGTTCCTGCTTGATCACCGAAGTTAAACAATGATAAACCTGTTCAGTACTTCGACGGGTGACATCTTATATAACAACAGGTTCGGTAAGCAACCTGAAGCCTGTGTGGCATATCTAAGCAAATCCAAGGAACAGCATTGCTAGGAGGGGCTTACGGTCATGTCACGCTAAAATCTGAGGTTCCCGATAGATCGCCGAAGTCAAGCAGTGATAGACGCGTTCAATACTTAGAAGGTTGAGTGTATGGTCTGAGGTAATCCACACTAATCCTCTTTAATACTTTTTTGATACGTTCAAGTTTTTAAGTGTCTGCTTTTTAACAATGAATTTAAACAGGGAAACACTGCAAGTTAATAACAAAATATATCCATTGCTCTCTTTCTTTCTCTTTCTCTTTATCTCTCTCTTCCTCTCCCCTTCTCTCTCTCCCTCTCTCTCCCACCCTCTACCTCTCCCCCCCTCTCTATCTCTCTCTCTCTCTCTCTCTCTCTCTCTCTCCCGACAACGCACAAATTGAAACAGCAGTCAATTTGTAACAACCTAGCATTGTTTACCGCTTACACCGATGTGTAGAATGACTTGTGAACGGGACAGAAACAGCGTCCCAACTTTTTTGTGAAAAGGACAGAAATGCGGAGGTGCCCGTGGTGTAATGGTTATCATCGAAGAAAATGGACACGGCGACACGAGTTCAAATCCTGGACGACACTGATTGCATTTTACATAGCACTAATACCCTTGGGAAAGGTATGAATCCAATTATTCTCCCTCCAGCTACGGGTAAATAGTTGGGCAGGCTAGGTTCTTCAGCCTCGGTGAGGCAACTAGTATAGGAGAAGGAAAACTCTGAAATCAAACCTGTTAAACTCCGCTTAAAAATTGACCTTGTGTCATATCCTGCCCGAGCGGAAGGGTTGGTAAATATGGTTAAACGAACAGGAATTAAAATCAACTTATTTTGGCCGTTGTTCGGTGTCAACCACCGACAGGAAACTATCGAAATATTACACCAATTTGGTGTGGTTTATTTTTTTAACGGTATATCAACTCCTGATGGACTATTTTCATTCGGTTCATTTGCATATGTCCCATTGCAATTTTTTAAACCAACACTTCTTTCATCTGTCAATAAACACATTCATGGACAGTGATGTGCTTTCAAATAGTTCAAGTATATGCTCTCAAGCACTTCAAATAGGTATATACTTTTAAGCGTCTCAAATAGGTACATGTTTTCAAACATCTTATATAGGTATATGCTTTCAAGCATCTCAAGTAG
The DNA here is from genome assembly GCA_963585895.1 of Sepioteuthis lessoniana. NCBI lineage: Eukaryota > Metazoa > Mollusca > Cephalopoda > Myopsida > Loliginidae > Sepioteuthis > Sepioteuthis lessoniana. Next base: position 84,194,345 of record OY757922.1, on the reverse strand, counting down.
GTATATGCTGGTGGACTGGTGCATTGTCCTGCTGGAAATGCCACTGACCCAATTTGACGAGTGCTGGCCTCTTCCCTCGGAATCTCTTCCTCAAGTCCTTTAAAAACTCAAGATAGTAACCCTTTGGCCAATCAACACCGGTGTATTGACTACCTTACTCCTCCCAAACCTCTAATCATCCCTCACAGACTCCCTGTCTTCCTTGAATCTCTAATGCCACTCAAAAACTGATGCTCGATTGATGTAAGATGCTCGAAAAGCAGTCTGAAGTATTCCATACGTTTCTGTGGCATTTTTTTCCAAATTTAAAACAGAATTTTATTGCATATCGTTCTTCTAAAGTGTCCACACGTCCAGATTCCATTTTTGAACTACACCAGCTGTGACAATCCCTGTGACATTTGCTTATTCCTTAAGCTCAGAGGCTGTCGTTATGAGATAGTTGAGGAGATAAAAGAGACTGTGACGAAGGTCATTGACTCGCTAACACAAGAGGACTTCCATGGGGCTTTCCAGAAGTTTTTGGAACGGTACAATAAGTGCATTGCTGCCAGAGGAGATTACTTTGGAGGGGACTAAAGTTTTATGTGTCTACTATCAATAAAAAGTACCCATAGGAAAAAAGTCTGGAAACTTATTTAATGATCCTCGTATATATATATATATATATATATATATATATATATATATATATATATATATATATATATATAAACTGACTCACTTTGAAATGTATGATTGTATTCTTCTCTTTATTTTGAACTGATTTTTTAGTTAATTTTTTAACGGCAAATCAACTCCTTATAGGTTATTTAATCCGCTCGGGCAGGATATGACATAAAGTCAGTTTTTAAGCGTAGTTTAACAGGTTTGAATTCCGCGTTTTCCTTCTCCTAGACTAGTTGCCTAACCAAGGCTGAAGAAACCAGTCTTTCCTACTATTTACCCATACCTGGAGGGAGAATAATTAGATTCATACCTTTTCCGAGTCGCCGTGTCCATTTCCTACGACAATAACCATTACACCACGAGCACCTCCAAAGTTGTATTATGAGTTATTTAATACAGAAATCTAATTGATTGATATCATCTCTTTATTTTGTGCTTTTCTTTACAATTTCTTTACATCACTTTTTTTATTTATCTTTTAATTATTTGTTTGCCCAAAATTGTAGTGATCCCAATAATTAATCAATATCATTCCTAGTAAAAGAAATTGCAGCTTCAAGTAACTATTCTTAATATAAATTATTAATGCGCAGTAATAGTGTATTAATTATTCCTGTCTAATTCAAATAATCTTCAAAATTATCTATTTGATACCCAGTTTGGACATCAATAATAAATAATCAAGTTGTGCTGATAGATCAGTTTTCCTAAGCTCTCTTTCTCTTCATCAGTCCCTATCCTGTAGATGGCATCAAGTATCCGCACAGAGCTGATTAATATGTCTTTATTGGTCAGCTAACATTGATTTGTCTCTGAATACGAGCTCGTAGGTCGACCTCATTTATGTGTTCGTTCTTGCTTCTCAAACAATGCCCAAAATGTTTTCTTCGTCTTACTTAGTTATGCTGAGGTTTTTGGACCTGGCAATAAAAAGTTCTAAAGCTGGATCTCTCCCCCAAATATATTTTAGAGTCATATCCTGCACATTTCTATGAGGGAATATCTTACCACACTGTAAACGGATACAGGCAAACGTGTTTTAAACCTCAACGGGAAGGTAAATATGTTAATGTGTAATAATTTCAGAATTGTTTCTAATGGAATTCATCAAACTTTTGCCCAATTCGCTGGGGCTGTAGAATACACTGACTGCACCTCTTCATAGGAGCAAGACCCCCCCCCCAAATTAGTATCCCGTATTTGACACTAAACAGTCCTGCATATGACACTAAACTGTCTTTCCTGCATATGACACTAAACAGTAATGCTGGGGCCTAGGGAATACGAAGCACCCCTTCATTGCCATTGCTCTCGGGTCCACTCTGGCCCGGCGTGATAGCACCTTATAGGGCCCTATGTATGGGTTAAGTTGAACTAAGGGCATACTTATGTTAACTGAAGTGTTTGATTAAACTGAATAGCTTGAAATAGAAATATTTTTGACAATTAAACCGTACTTACATTTAAACTACTTACTTATGCTAAACTGGATTATTTGATAAAGAACTGTTTTTTGATATTGAAACTGTATTTACACTAAACCGAATTGTTTAACATAGAACTGTTTTGACAAGTAATTATATGTAAACAAAATCTGTACTTATACTAAACTGAATTAGCTGAATTAGAACTGCTTGACTTTGGACTAATATCTTGGGAAAGCCATAATCCCTCTTATCCTTCTATCTATGGGTTAAATCGTACAACTATTGTTCTTCTATAAAGAAGGATTTAGAATTAGACATCCCACGAAGGTTGGTATATCATTAAAAAAGAAACCTAACTAAACCTATTTCATGCAAATAATTGGCGCTCAATTATATGCTTTATTTCTATCTAAAATGATTAATTTTAAAACCGATTCATTTGACCAGTTGTTGGAACTCTGTTTTAACCAGCTCGGGGTCAGAGAGGACTCGGAGGTAATAGCAACATAGGAGGACGCAACAGTTGCAAGGATTCTAGAAATGGGATCTCATCACCAGATGCTATTTAGTACTATACCGAAGACAACCATTTGCTATGGTCTTACCAGATTTTAAGGGATACACCTAGCATTATTCTAGATCTCAATGACAATGCAATATTAAATGAGCCTCTTGGTCCAAATGGTATATTGAATTATAGATAATATAAAAAAAATGAAAACACTCTTTTCAAAACAGTAAAAAAAAGTATGATCAAACTTCTGTATCTTCACAAATGCAAGGGTGAGAGAAAATATTTTTCATGACTGACTCTCCCAATAGAAGACTTTAATATTGTTAAAATAGAAACAAAAAGAAAGAAAAAACAACACCTGCATTTCTTTTGTTTACTGACTTGTCTTCATATATATTTCCATGGAAGGACATTATATTCTATATTTCTTTGTTTTATAATTATTTACGTGGATCAAAGGAAAAGACTCTAACGAGATCATTTTTTTTTTTATTTTCATTCATTTTTTTTTTCATACCACGCTGCTGAGCAATATCTGTAACGATAGTATGTGAATGGGGATAAAAAAAGCTACTGAAAGAAAGATGAAACAAATATTCATAGATAATTATGATTAATCGATAGTGCATGATCAAAGTAATAACGTCTATCTGAGAGAATCAAGGGTATACTAAAGCAAATTTTCCTTCATATAGGTCTCGAGGGATAAATGCTATTGTTCTTCAAATTAACGGTTTATCTGTACGCAAATTTGACATCGTTTATAAGTAATGGCTGAGTGCTTTAAAGCTCTCCATCCAGTTAAGTAGAGAATTTATTTTTATTTTACTCTTTGGAGTGTTTTTCTCATCAGCGAAAGCTGATGGTTTCACGCAGGAGTTTAAGTGATAGCAAGTCTCCAGGACTCTTCCCAGTATTATGGCTGATTCTAATCGTGCTCTAGTTTGTATGGTGTCCACTCGTCCACTTATTTCCAATTCCTCCAGTCTTTATACCAATCCTTTGATGACTGGACCGAGCGCACCAATTACAATGGTACCACTGTCACTTTCATGTTCCATAGTCTTTTCAGTTATCTTACAAGGTCTCAGAACTTAGTAATTTACAAAGCTCTTTGCTTCGATGTAGCACAAGGCCGAATGAAAGGGGCACCTAATGAGACTCGAACTCACTCGTGTAGGTTTGCTAACCGTTACACCACCAGAGGTGCCCAGGTCTAGGAACTTATCTGTCTTTTAGCTTCCTTTCAGTTTTACAACATGGTCTGCTGGAACAATGTGGTCTGTCGGAACGACAAAGTCCACTATTCGGCAGCCTCTCTTTTTTCTTTTTTCTTTTTTTTATTTTTTCTGATTATCACTAGGTGTTATGTTTGGATCGAGATTAGATGATCTACTTCTATCTCAAAATAACAAAGAATTTTGTGTGTCCCCTTTTCGATTGTGCATATACTATTTGTTCGTATGGTTAAATTTAAATTTCTTGCACAATTCCCAGTGGATTACTTTCCCTATCCAGTCGTATCTAATCTTGTAATATTTTACGCTAATTAACTGTGTTCACTTATCTGGTGATGGATCGTTTTGTCTCTATCATCGCATAATCTACACTTGCAATTTTTTCCGTCTTGTCTATTCTTGCTTTGATATAGTTAGTAATTATGACGTTCTTTTTACTGCTTTAAATCAATAATAATTATTTGTTTGTTTGTTCACAATGAGATGGTTTCAAATTTAGTAAATGATTGAATGATTTTATTTGACTAATTGACCACCTGAAAAGTATTGTCACACTGTTTCAGAGTAAACCTGTAATTGAAGGTGTATCCCATATTAACGATGCCCTAAGACTGGTTCAGATGGTTCAAAGTCATACCCAGTTAACTCGATGGGGTGGGGACTTTTCGCTGCGCAGACGCAGTTAGCGTTATTGACAGTCTCAGCCGACAGTCATGTTTACATTTAAAGTAACTGATTCTTTCCTTCTAATTTAATACCAAATTTTGTGAGTCGGCGGTGATTAAAATCTAAATTTGGCTTCAAAGGGTTCATCTAGTAAAAAGTTTGAGAAGCTCTGCTCTTCGCAAACTTTCACCATTATGAACAACTAAGTCGCGTCATACCAAAGACTTTAAAAATGGTACTTGATACCTCCTTGCTTAGCACTCAGTAATATAAGGTACGTATCAAGGGTAAAGTGGAGCAATGCAGGGAAATAAGTAACGCCCTCCCCTACACCGAGGTGTAGTAGCTATTGAAAAGGGAGCCTTCTGGTCGCCCTCGTCTTCGGTCGCCAACTTTACTTATATATCAATAGGTGCCCCATTCACGCGCCCACGTGCCACATCTCAGAAAAAAACCTAAGTAACTGGCATCATTTTCTATGTGAATGTAATTTGTGAAGTTTGATCTTGATATTTTTCGTTTGACATAGTGGCTGAATTGCAATAATCGTAGGTTATATCAGACTTATGGGATAAACTTGTTGTGGGTGGATGACGTCAGCTGTGCTCATTATGTTTTAAATGCTCACAAAAATATTATGAAGAAGTGAGTTTCTTAATAGACGGCCAACCGCTTTTGGCCATGTTGAAGCCAAATTGCTTGTTTCACTCTCCATATGTCAAAATGAGTTAATCGTTTTATTTGTATCTTCGGGGATTGAGTCGTGTTTCTCATTCTTCTTTTTTTCTGTAAGTTTCGATTTTCTACTTAAATAATATCAGTCTTCATGCCTTCAATAATATTTGCCATTATGGATAAATAAATGTAAAAAAAAACATGCAAAGAAAAAACAACTATCAAATATGATGGTTGGTTGGTTTATTTGTTTAATAGCATATCAACTCTTTTTAGGTTATTTAATGCCAAAGTCATTCTCCTAGAAGAACAGTAGTAGTACTATTTGACCCATAGCTGGGAGGATAAGGGGATTCATACCTTTCCCAATGGTATTTGCCCGAAAGTGAACGTAATAGCGCGACTGAAGTACGAACTCGCGTACTACGATTCCGCAGTCCATCGCTTTAACCATTACACTACGAGGACACCCCCTATCAAATATGAGGAGGGAGATCCTCCATGGCATTGGGAAACATATGCTGAGTCGCGACATCATAGTTGTGAGTTCGAACTATTGTCTGGTTTTCATGTCTACTTTCGAATTAATTTTCTTATAAAAGATATAAGCCTCCTTATTCAACCAGCTATGGGTTGAAAATTACCCCTACAGTTCTTCTACATGGATGGATTTGGCATTAACTAGCCCGCAAATGTTGATATGCCTTTAAACAAAGGAACCAAACCGAGACATGAGAATGCGATTTTTACCCCAGTTTACCCGTATCATTCAGGTTGGTTGGTTGGGTTTTATGATATATCAACCCTTATAGGTCATTTCATGCCGAACCTATTTTTATACAAATAATCAGCTCTATTTCAAAGAATTCAGTTTAGCATGAATATGCATTTTAATTGTCAAAGACATTTCTATTTCAAGCTATTCAGTTTAGTCAAACAGTTCTAATTCAAACAATTTAGTTTTGTATAAGTATAATTTTCATCCACACACTTAAATGTTAAAACAGTTCTTTTTCAAACAATACAGTTCTGCATAAGTAAACAGTTTACATATCGGAACAGTTTTATTTCAAACAGTTCAGTTTAGCATAATTACGCAGTTTAGTTCTTTTTTTCCCATAGATAGGGTCCTATCACGTGCTACCACTGCGGGCCAGAGTAGACCTAGGAGAAACGCCAATGAATGGGTACCCTGCATTCCTCAAAGCTCTAGCATGACTGGAACCTCGCCATTAGATTGTTTAGTGTCATATCCAGGACACCCGTAGGTTGGAGGTCTAACCCCTCTGCAGAAGTGCAGTTGGTGTATTCTGTAGCCCCTGCCGACGGGGCAACGTACGGCTCCGATTATCCTATTTACCAACCCCTCCATTCGGGCAGGATATGACACAAGGTCAATTTTTAAGGGGAGTTTAACAGGTTTGAATTCAGAGTTTTCCTTCTCCTAGACTAGTTGCCTAACCAAGGCTGAAGAACCTAGTCTGTCCTACTATTTACCCATAGCTGGAGGGAGAATAATTGGATTCATACCTTTCCCAATGGTATTAGTGCAATGTGAAATGCAATCAGTCTCGTCCAGGATTTGAACTCGTGTCGCCGTGTTCATTTCCTAGGACGATAACAATTACACCACGGGCACCGGTTATTGACGGAGAAAATGGACTCAGTTCAAATTCTGGTCTTGCATATTTTCTTATCACTTAGAGATAATACCCGTTAAAAATGCATTCATTCAACATTTCTCCTGCCTTTCTCCAATCAATCAGAAAATATAAATGATATCTAAATACTTTAAAAAGAAGGACTCGTGGTGATCTGGTTATCAGCGTAAGAAATTGACCGGTGACCCACCTTCAAAACCTAAACGAGGCTGTTTGAAATTCTAACAGTGCTTATACACTTGGGAAAGATAAGGCGTCAACTATTCCCACCACCCCAGTTTTTGAAAAAATAGGGCAGATGCGCCCTTTAGTTGTGATGTGGTCTAAGATAAGGAAAAATCTGAATTCAAACCAGTTGTACCTTGCTAAGAAACTAACCCCACTTCACATTTTGCGCGTATTTGGAAATGCAATCATCATAGAAAAGGATAATACAATTCCGAATTTAAAACCAGCGGGGGTTGGACTTGCGAATCTACTCCATAAAAACTAACATTTATCAAAAATTATATACAAAAACTGCTGCCAAAGAAGCAGTTTTGCTTCCAGTAATGTCTTCATCAGATGATGACCCTGGGTTCAGGCATGGTTTCGGGGCCGAAGCATCCCTACCACTAACCCAGGATGCCCCAGCAGTATCTCACAATATTACCATTGTTATCATGTATCTTGACACTGAATTTGATGTTCTCTTCAATTTATATGATGCACAAAGGCAAACATATTTTTGATAATACAAGCGTATTCTGTAAAATAATTAGGGTGATAATTAATTATATCAATTATTTTATCTGGTGATTAATTATATTAATTATTTTATTGTTTAATTCGATAAAATTGTTGATTGGTTAGAAATCTTTCAGCGGAAGTTTACTCATTGAAGTTAACGCGAGAACAGTAGCACGCGCGTGCAAAAAGATACGACACTCACCTCTTTGTCATAATAAGGTTCCGAGACACGAAACGAAAGCTAAAGAAAGTTGAAGTCATGTCATGTTAAAAGTTTAGTTGAAATTAATTAAAACTTATGATGCTATGATTTAGTGTGATGACGTCAAAACAATGAAATACTTAATCTTGGAATATATATATATATATATATATATATATATATATATATATATATATATATATAAGAATTTGAAAATACTGAGTTGAGTTCAGTTGAGTTAGTAGGTCAGTCTGGTTACACATTGGTACGAATCGGTCAGAGTCAGGAGAAGTGTCTCTCTGGTAACAGCCAAGCTAGGATTTGTTCATAAACTCTTACGAAGTTTTCCACTCCCTCGTGTTGTGTGGGATGGCTAGAAAAATGTTGCAATCAAAATAAAACTTTTCGTACCCGAAACAATGGATTCGCCTTTTGCTTTGGAAGAAGAGTCTAAAGTTAAAATATTCAAGATGAATCACGGAGTTACACTCTAACTGATTTCCACACGCAGCCTTTTAATGCTATTTGGAACTGCCAATTTGTCATCACATTTTTAGCGAGGAAATATTTTGGCTCTCGGCTGCCTTGGCCGATCTTGAATAAATCTCAATTCATTCAAGATAGGCCAAAGCCTATTGTAACGAATTGCCAAATTTTGATAGTTAAAAAAATGACTAGATTTATTATTTTCGATTATACTAAAATCAAATAATTGGATACTGAAGATTTAAAGCATCTCTTGTGAAACAAACCACGCAAATATTCGAATGGGGCACGTGAATCAATATGTTTAACAATATTCAAAATGCACCCATCACCCCGAGTGTCTTTTAAACGTTTTTGACTCGGAACATACCGGCAAATCCCTAACACTAAACCTAATACTTAACCAAAACCCCAATCCTGACCCTGAAACAATATAACAGATGTTACTCGATAATTACGGTTCGATTTTTATTATTTACTCCGTTGCGCTGCACCTCATTTGCTATTGTTCGTTTCTCATTTTAACACAAAAATATTACTGACATTCTAAATTGGCGCCAAAATATCTTAGCGCCAAAGTAATAAGCGCCAAAATGGTGACGCTAAAATATCGGTGTTAAAATGGCGACGCCAAATAGTCCCGTTTCGATTCAATTGACCGTGATTTCTGAGGGATAAACACGAATCAAATATTTTTACTTATGTCAAGGTCAACATTGATTAGCTGATTTTCAATAGGGCCATCCTGACAAATAAAAAGATAAGAAATAAAAATTATTTCGTTATGATTTAGACTTTTCTGTAAATAAAATGCCACAATCATTTTAGCGTGAGTCCCCGTGGACTGCAACATCATAGTAGGGAAGTTCGAACTCTAGTCTCGCTATTACGTTCACTTTTAGACGACTAACCCTGGAAAAATATATAAACTCCCTTTATCAGCCTTGTTATATGTTAAATAGTACCACTGACCATTGGTCTAATGAGTATAGTATTCCCCAGTAGTCTGGGAGACCGGGTTCAATCCCAGGTCGAGTCATACTAAAGATTTAAAAAATAATACTTGATGCCGCCTGGGTAAGAACTCAGTATTATAAGGTAAGGATCAAGGGTAAAGTGGAGTAATCAACTGAAAGGAGTTGCACCCTCCCCTACCGGTTTAGTTGCTATTGAAAAGGGAACTTTCTGGTCGCCCCCGACTACGATCGCTAACTTTGCTTACTGTTCTTCCATAATGATTTTGGAATTAAATAAACCACTAAATTTTGGAATTGAATAAACCATTAAAATAAGAAATCAAGTAAAACAATATTGGTTAGTCAGTTGACATACAAAAAAAAGTAACAGAAGTTACTGGAAGGTTTTGATCTTTCCAACTTATAAAAACGAACCCGACCTTATGAAGAATTTGGGGCACAGTGTATCTTCGTGAATAGTGTTTTACATTTTATATTGGCTGTAGAATTACAGTTGGTTCAGAAATATGCAGATCTCAAAGGTGGCAACTGCTCAAGTAGTTTCTCGAACTTGGGGTATGTCAAGAATATCAGAAATCCGAAAGACATAATCTGCACGTGAAAACTGTGGATGGCCACGGGTGATCCAATGAAGTGATTACCAACGATAGACAATGATGTCACCTTTAACCCAACAAAATGAAACATGGTAGCAAAAAATATCCCGGGCAGTCCGACCCAACAGTCACTGCATATTGACCTGAACACGTGCGAAAGACTCTCGCACAGATACATACACCCACCTACACATACACACACATATATATATATATATATATATATATATATGTGTGTGTGTGTGTGTGTGTGTGTGTGTGTGTGTGTGTGTGTGTGTGTGAGTGTGTGTTTAACAGCTTTTTAATGTCGGTATAAGCGAGTATCTATATATATATATATAGATATATGTATGTATATTTATATATTTTTGTGGAGTATGGGTGCATGTCGTCACAGTTATCGTCTTAGAAAAAGTATACGCCGATCCAAGTTAAATTCTGGTTGAAGCTGTTTGTCTTCCATTTAACGCTAAACTTCTGTAGAAGGGCATGGATTAATCTTTCTCTCTCCGCACCTATGAGGAAGTAGTAATGTCAAACTGAGCCCATTACCCTGGGTGCGGCAACCAGCCATGGAGAAAAACAACTATGAATTCAAAATCAGCACTATTCTGAGTAATAATCTAGACATATATATTTCAAGGAAAGAAGGAAGAAGGGGACGCGCCACCATCGAAGATCAGGTGGATGCATCAATACATTAAAATGAGCAAAGAAAGAATTATCAAAACTGCAGAGAACAGCATTGGTAACATAAGTACAAAGTAAGAACAACAAAACTTTTAACAAGAAATAAAAAGAAAGAACAACTGTATAGATATTCCAAGCGACAAACTTGAAGGCATAGACATGGCTACGAAAAGGAAATCTCAAGAGAGAAACTTAATTTCTGCTAATGTTAACAAAAAATGCCATAAGGACCAAATATATTAAAACGAAACGACACAAGGGAATAACTAATGTAGATTATTCGGAAAGAGTGATGAAACAGTTAATCACATAGCAAGCGAATGCTGCCAGCCCGAACAAAAAGAGTACAAGGCAAAGAATGAATGGTTGCAAAAAGAGTATCGGCTGGGGATTGTGCAAGAGACTGAAATTTGACTATACCGCTAAATGGTATATGCACGAAGCAAAATTCTTCCGATGGAACGAGTGCATAAAATCTTCTGGGATTTTGAGATAGAAACCGACCACTTAATATCCGCTAGAGGATGAGACTTGGTGTTAACTGACTACACAAAAAGAGAAATTGCCGTTTAATGGAGTTTGACGTTCCAGTGGATAACAACCAAGAAAAGAAAACAAAGCAAAAAGATGGACAAATACTTCAAAAGAACAAAAAATCTTAAAGAAACATGTGGATAACGGTGATACTAATTGTAATTAGTGTTTTTGGAATGGTCCCCAAAGGATTGGAAGAAAGACAGGAGGAAATGAAAATCTGAAGAAATATCGAGAACGTCCAGTTTACAGCATTGTTGAGATTTTCCAGAATACTGAGGAGAGTCCTGATGACCTGAAAAGACCTTGTGTCATTCAGACCTAATTTAAAAGACGCCTGATAATACAAGGTGTAAAATATTAATTACAATTGAGTTAAAAAAAAACAACGTTCGTAATTTTTTAACATATCTTTTCAAGCGGAAATGATATTAAAGTGAAAATAAAATCCAATTTACATACTTTTGATTGGCGCAATTATTTTAGTTTTAATGTAAAAAAAATATATCAAATTTAAAGACTAATTATCTTCTACAGGATATTCCAATAAATTCTCATATCTACTTCTCTATTGACCCTTTTGTGGATAAATATGAAGGATTAACTGTTCAACTGATTTTTTTTTATTTATTGGCACTATCAAAGAGACTTGAACTGAAAGTTGACGCTCCAATAATGTTCCTTCGATATTTGGATCATCCTTCACTTTACAATGGTACCAGAATCGTGGCTAAGCGACTGATGTCACATATCATTGAAGTTACAATTCCAACAAGTCGTAGCAAAGATGTTTTTTTTTTTTATTCAAAGAAAAGCCCTGACACCATTTCAGTTTAAGAGACTACAGTTTTCCATTCAACTTAACTTTTTAATGTCACAAAACAAGTCACGAGGTCAAACAGTGTCTGTATGGGGGATTTCATTTAAAAGAAGATTGTTTTTTCTCATGGACAATTATATCTAAGTTGCTTCAGAGTTGGAAGTCCCAAGAATCTTTTTTATTTATACACCTTCTGGGAAACAAAGAATGTAGTATACACTGAAATGCTAATAAAATGTGATTTTAAACACAATTATTTTCACTCTTTCGTATGACTGGTCTACCTGTCAGAAAAAAAATTCACAATTTGTGCAGAATTTTTTTCTTCGTTCTTAAATTGGCAACGTTTTCCTTATTCTGAGATTCATGAACGGCAATAACGTTTCAGTATTCAAGAAGTGTACAGCTTATGTGGCAATTTCATGGAATATACAAATTTGAAATTAGCAATGCAAAATTTAACAAATGATGAAATAACAGTGATTCCATTCTGACTATCGTAATGCAGAATGGACTTATATGATTGTAAAAAAACAAACAGTGCTTCTTATATCACTTTTCATAGTGAAAGCCCAGTTAGCTTGTGACACAGTGTGCGTTTAAATACTTAATTGATATGTAAAAATTCAAATTATGTAATATATGAAAATTAATATATATATATATATATATATATATATGAATATATATATATATATCAAAAACAAAAAGATCCTTAAAATAAGTATAATTTTTATCAAAGCCTAAGTTGACCAAAAAAGCTGATTGATTGTTCTTAAAGGTCAGTTAAGTGCGGAACAATTGTCTTTGATTTTAAAGGTCAGCGAATTCATTTGATTTTTTCTTTGTCAACTAACTCCATCAGTCATAATGATGAAACAGGTCATTTCGTAAAACATATTTTTCTTGTTTTTTTCTTAAAGGTAAATGTCAAAAGGGAGATTTAATTATGCTCCACCCTAAATAAAAGTAGGCTGACATGGTGAGGCTGAGAATTTCTAGTTCGATCCCATTGCTCTAAACCTGTTCCCATTGGTCAAAACATTTAAAAAGTGTTTTTTCCAACACCTGTAAGATATAATCCTGAACTAGGATTCGCTAACCAATGGGAATATGACTCTTAATTGTCTTTCATTGGACAACCAATCAGAAACCTTTTTAGTCCAGATTTTTATCTATAAAAACAGAATGGTAAAACGAATCATCAGAGAGGATGAGGAAAGGGACAAAGAAGAAACTTAAGACTGCCTAAAAAGCATCCCTTCCATTCTAGACCCGAGGCGCTCCGAACAACCTTCAGACTTAACAAAAATTCTAAATCCCAGTGTCATACTAACCGCACCTCATCATCACTTTTGCTCTCACGATATTCTTTTTTCTTTTTTTTGCCAGGAAAGCAAACATCGTTTGCTTGTTATTTATTGTCACACAAAAGTGTTTCAATAAAAACCATATTTGATATTTGTTAACAACGAGTTTTTTTTATTATTTCAGTTGCTAGACAATCTAGCCATTTGTATTACCTGATCATCAGAAGAATACCCGGCTGAATTGTGTTAACACCCTTTCGTGGATCTTTCAAACACAGCGTGGCCACGGAAGGACTTGATAAAGCAAACAGTCGGAAGAAATTGTGGTAGTCGGGAACACAACAGCAACAAGTACTCTAACTAGTAATCACACCACATTGGGCTCCGTAACTTTTATAGGCCCACAAGCTAAGGCTGAGGAATATGCTGACTGCATCTCTGCAGAGGGATAAAATCTCCCAACGTAAAATGTGTCCTGGATATGACACAAAACCATCTAATAGTAAGGATCCAATCCCGAACCTTTAGGGATTATGGAGTACACCTTCATTGTTATTACTCTCCGGTTCACCCTGACCCGGAGTCATAGTATCTGTTAGGACCTAATCTATGGGTCAAATATAACTGTCTTGTCATTTAATGGTGTGCAAAAAATATTTAATAAAATTATGAAAGCTTGACATAAATGCTTGAAACCACTTAATTGTATGCAAAAAAATTAGCTCTGGCTCATTTGAAAATGTTTCCTACAAACTATTTTGTTTATATATATATATATATATATATAATACATGATTTGTAAACGAGATTCAAAATTAAATAACCTACAAGGGTTGATAAAAAATCCAACCAACTTACTTTGATTTTGCAATATATAAGTTTATATATATTGTCATCCATAGACAGACTGTTTCGTTTTATCCGAACTCTTCACTGTGGCTAGACACGCAGGACGCTCGAAATTGGGATCGAAAACCGTCCAACTTTACATTAGACTAAGTTTCAGACCTCTCGGCCACCAAGCAGACCACGTTGGATAAGGGAATTTTCAAGGTATTTATTTTAGCAACAGCAGCAGCAGCCTCTGTTTACATTTTTATACCCTATCGGCTAATTTAATAACCTACAAGGGTTGATATAAAAACCAACCAACTTTCTGTAATTTTGAAATTTCCCCATTTAATAAATTCAAGATAAAATAAAATACATTTGTGGCCGTTTTGAGACCTTAAATTGTTGTGGAAGAGAGTAATGGTTAAAGAGTTGAACTGCGGCCACGAAGTGATTCTGAACTTCAGACGTGGTATTATGTTTCATTTCGAACAAATTCTCTTCAGAAAGACATGAACTCTATTATCCCCTCCAACTATATTTTAAAATAGTATCACAACTGCTTTTCTACAAGGATAACTTTGTCATTATATAACCCATGATAGTTTATATGCCATTAAGCAAAGAAAAACCTATAATTGTATTAAATGGTGATGCAGAAAGGACTTATTGTTTAATCGCAAAATCTCTCGAAAAATAATATTGCTTCCATTAAAATCAAATGTTGTGATTGATAGATTTATGCATTTTTACAACACACAAAATAACTGAAAATTCATTTGTAGCAATCGTGAATATATCAATTATCATTGCAGAAAGAATTTAATTGTAAAACTCTGTTAAAATAACTATATTTCCTTTAGGTATGGGGATTGTGAAATTTTCAACATTGTAATGAAACTCAAACTGATATAAAATATCATTTTGACAGTTGCTTGAGCAATACCTTGTTATAATTTGCTATACAGTAAGGGTATATAATGGAACTTACAAATTTCTAGTGAAATAACTTTGATTCCATATAAATTAAAACATTATGATAGCGAAATTTTAACATTTTCATCATACTCAAGGTAACAAAATACAATCGTGAAATTTGAAATGAGTTATGCAATTTGGTCGGTGGGCAGAGTGTTCACCAATAATCTGGAAGACCTGGGTTCAATCCCAGATAGCCTCATACCAAAGACTTTGAAAATTGTGCTTACTTTCCTTGCTTAACACTCAGCAATATAAGGTACGTATCGAGAGTAAAGTGTAGCAATCCAGGGAAAGAAGTAGAGCCTGCCCCTATACTTCAGTGTAGTAGCGATTGAAAAGGGAGCCTTCTGGTTCCCTCTCGAATACGGTCGCCAACTTTATCTATTTTTTTCATAATTGTAAAATCACTGTTAAAATTGCCCCGTTTTTATAAAATATACATATTGGTTTTGTGAAATTTAAGCATTTTGATGAATCATATCTGAAATCAAATGAATTTGGGGCCATTTTAAATTTGAACTTGGTAGAGAATGGACTCATAATTGGAGATACTATAAAAGTAAAATAATGTTATGGTAAGAATACAATATCTTAATGAAAGTCGAGACGACAAGATGTACATTTACTGCAATCTTGAAATCTGAAGTTGGCTATCCGGACTGGACTAATTATTAAATTTAAAAATACCTGTTAGAATAAGTCTTTCGTTTAATCCATATATTGTCATTGTCAAATTTTAACATTTTAATGTAACTCAAGATGGCAGGAAATACATTTATAGCAATCTTGCATTTTGAAATTACATTGGAAAAAAGACATTCGATTTAATTTCAAAGTCCCTATTAAAAAAACAGTCTTACAATTAAATATCGTGACTGCAAAATTTAAACATTATAATGAAACTCAAGATGACAGGAAATACATTTGTGGCAAAATTAAATTTTTGAAAATGTCTATGTAGAAGGGACTTATTATTTTATGGCAATTTAAAAGCGAAAATTACATTGTTGCCATGAGATTAAAATATTCTAATTATGGTATATAATTATTCAATGAAATTTTCTAAGCAGCCTCTTGAACAATATATTTTTGAAATAGGTGATTTACAAATGGCCATTTTTTTTATTTGATAACCCTTTATTATGAAACAGTACTTCCTTTAAAACCGTCTCATTGACCAAGTGGGTTGAGTGTTCGCCAATGGTCCGGGACACCTAGGTTCAATCCCAGGTTGCGTCATACCAAAGATTTTAAAAATGGTATTTGATACCACCTTGCTTAATACTCAGCAAAATAAGGTACGTATTAATGGTAAAGTGGAGAAATCCAGGAAAAGGAGTAGCACCCTCACTTACACATTGGATGAGTAGCTCTTTAAAAGGGAGCCTTCTGGTCGCCCTCGATTGCAGTCGCCAACTTCTCTTTTTACTTACTTATTTCAATTAATTTCAAATATCATCAAAGCATGATATTTTTGATTTAGAAATTAATATTTTTTCCATTTGAAAACCGTTTTAGCAAAACAGTATTTCTATAATTTTCAAATAACATAAAAGCGTGATATTTTTTTTAATTGTTAATTAAAGTCAATTCTTTAAATTTGAAAACACTTTTAGCAAAACAGTATTTCTATAATTTTCAAATAACATAAAAGACTTATATTTTTAAATTATTCATTAAAAGTTGACAATTTCTTAATTTTGAAAACCCTTTTAATAAAACAGTATTTCCATGTATTTCAATATTATAACAGGGAGAGTTTAAACGTGAGATGAACTTCAAAATGAGATAAAATATTTTTGGCAGTTTTTTGGATAAGAAAAATAAACTTATTAGTTTATCCTCAATAATGATCAAAATTGTAGCTGTTAGAATATCTCTAGAAGAACGAAGATCAGGAAAATTATAGCTGTTAGAATATCTCTAGAAGAACGAAGATCAGCAAAATTGTAGCTGTTAGAATATCTCTAGAAGAACGAAGATCAGCAAAATTGTAGCTGTTAGAATATCTCTAGAAGAACGAAGATCAGCAAAATTGTAGCTCTTAGAATATCTCTAGAAGAACGAAGATCAGCAAAATTGTAGCTGTTAGAATATCTCTAGAAGAACGAAGATCAGCAAAATTGTAGCTCTTAGAATATCTCTAAAAGAACGAAGATCAGCAAAATTGTAGCTGTTAGAATATCTCTAGAAGAACGAAGATCAGCAAAATTGTAGCTGTTAGAATATCTCTAGAAGAACGAAGATCAGCAAAATTGTAGCTGTTAGAATATCTCTAGAAGAACGAAGATCAGCAAAATTGTAGCTGTTAGAATATCTCTCGAAGAACGAAGATCGGCAACATTTTATGACGAAAAATTTTGTGTCATAAAAATTCAACTTCGGCTAAATTTAATATCGGTATGGTTGGCTCATCAAAATTTGTTAAGTTTTCTATTAGTAACGTGTGAATAAAGAAAACTGGATAGTTTGGTTATTCATAGAATAGGTACTTGATTATATACCTTCCATGTGTTAGGAAACCCCTGTAATGGCAACGTTCGTGCAATGAATCATAAATGAATAATTATTAATTATACTCATTATATATATATATATATATATATATATATATATATATATATATATATATATATATATATATATATCGAACTGTTTAATATTTTTGAAAAAAGTTTTAATATGCATGTAGTTCGTCGTGCTGGTACCATATGGACAATATATTATTCGTATTTGTATTTGTAAACAGGTTTATTTTATTTTTGCTTGTACCTTATATTGTGGACATTATTCATATAAAATATTAAAAATATATTGTACTTTCATCGTTTTATATATATATATATATATATATATATATATATATATATATATATATTGCAGATTCTTATGATATCTAAAAAAAAAAATACTTCTTTTAGATATCTATGAGAAGCTTAGCATATGCATAATAATTTTTAGAAATTTATTTTCAGAAGATGTAATTTTTTTGTTTTGCATACAAACGGACACACACATACACACACACTCACACACACACACATGTATATCTGCATATCTATCTATCTATCTATCTATCTATATATATATATATATATATATATAAATATGCATATATAAGTAGCTATGTATGTATTTACTAAACTTGTCCATTATGAGGAGAATGCAATATAACGTCAATTTTTAAGGGGATATAAACAGGGCTGCATTCAGAGTTTTTCCACCTGCTAGACTGGTTGCCAGACCAAGGTTGAAAAACTATTTATCCATCGTCCGTGGGGAATATTTGGAGTCATATCTTTTACAAGGGTATTTCCTCTATATGAAATGAAAACAGTCTTGGTTTGCTGTGTCTATTTACGACGATGATAATGATTACAACTTTTTTTAAATATCATCTACGCTATATATATATATATATATATATATATATATATATATATATATATATATATATATATATATATATACATAAATTGAAATTAGTTCTTATTTTGGAAAAAAATATTTGATATGTGTGTAGTGTAGTAGTGCTGGTAACGTACGCGATATGATTTATCGGTATTTTAAAACAATTTGATTTTATGAATGTTTATATCTTATTTCTCAGATATTACCCCTATAGAATACTTAAGATTTTACAGCATTCACCTATATATATATATATATATATATATATATATATATATATATATATATATATATATTGAATTCTTGTGATATTTTGGAAAAAATTAATTTTAAATATGTATGAGAACCCTGGCATATGCCAAATAATTTTTTAGAAATGTATTTCAAGAAAAAGTATTCTATGTTATATATATATATATATATATATATATATATATATATATATATATATATATATCGAGAGAGAGAGAGAGAGAGGGGCACTGGGGAGGAAGAGAAAGACACACATATGCTTACTAAAATATATATTGAAATTAAACCGATAGTTCACTTTGTTAGCTGTTTTCCTTCTTTCCATGAAATACTTTCATTTAGTTTAGTATAAATACGCTGTTTGAATGGGAGAACAGTTGTATTTCGACCAATTCAGTTGAGCATAATTACGCAATTTAAATATCAGAACAGTTCTATTTTCAACAATTCGGTTTAGCAAAAATACGCAGTTTAAATGCAAAAAAACAGTAAAGTCAAGAAACCATGGTTTAGTTCTATTTAACCCATTGATAGGTGCTTTATCAGGTGCTACGATACCGAGCCTGAGTGGACCTGGGAGCGATGGCAATGAAGTAGTTCTCTGCATTCCCTAAAGCAGCAGCATTACTGGAACCTCACCATCAGATTGTTTAGTGTCATATGTTTTAACGGTAATAACGGATTAGAGATCGAACTCGCATACTAGGTTATCATAGACAAGCACCTTACAAAGTATGCCCCCAATATTCTAGTTGCACAAACAGAATAGGGTCGAAGTTCGAATTTTACCACCAACTTATTCTTTATTCTTCTTATGAATAAGAACTGTTCTTAGCTGAGATAAAAACGCGAATCAGCTGCGATAAAAACAATCAACGAGAATTAGGAAGATGAAAGTTCTAAACATTTTTCTTTTAACATAAAAGAAAAGAGGAATGCGTTGTGAACTTTTGCACACGGCAATTAAGTTGATGTATTGATGAGTTGAAGCCTCACCTTTGCCTTATTTTCACGTGTTGTAAAAAAGATAAATAAAACGCAGTGGGAAACGTCACTGTAAACATATTTTGAGAAACCAACATTTCCAAATAACCTCTGGGTTTCATCTTTTTTTGGGAAGTGCACAGACGTTAGAAACATGGTCCTCCGAGCTTGTTGAAAGATTCAAGAATGGAAATAGAAATGTTGCAAGAGAAAAGACATGTGGTTACGTTTATTTTAAGCCGAGCTGTTATGTACCAAAAACAAAAAAAATCATTTTGTTTTTGCCTTTTTATACATCGTGAGAAAAAATACCATTCCATAGAATTTTGCATCCTATTTTAAGTATATACATCTTTAAGCAAACTTTTGTGCGCCCATACTCATGCATACACATGCACTCACTTAGTGAGATAGATAGATAGATAGATAGATAGATAGCAACACAAATAATTCTTAAACAAGTTACCTCTCTTCTCAAAAAAACAAGGGTTTAAAAAAGATGCAAGCCAATGGACACATACAGTCAGATACTTGGATAAGCACGGATACATATATATATATATATATATATATATATATATGGGGTATATATATATATATATATTGGGTATACATATATATATATATATGGGGTATATATATATATATATATATATATATATATATCACTGTATATGTTTGTGTGTGTGATGACCAATGATCTCAGAGACTACAGTTTGGGAGTTACGAGACACCGTTGACTTTTTGTCTATTCTATTCAAACTTATCTATATATATTTTATCGTCTACAGACAGACTGTTTCATGTTTCACAAAACTTCAGTGTGGCAAGACACGTTGGAGGCTTCAAATAGGGATTGAAACCCGCCTAGCTTTACGTTAGACTTAGTTTCATATACATGTATGCATATATATATTGCATCAGGGTTAAGAAAGGAAGAGTGAGAGAATGAATGCCGATATAATGTAAGAAATTTAACCAAAGGGTCAATTTATTTGGTTGCTGGCTCATTTTGTTTTTAATGATTTGCAGTTATGTAGATTTTGGTAAAATACAATACCTAATATTAGGTGCTTTGATTAACTCATTTCCAACAGATATAATACAATCCAACTATTTTTATTTCAGAAAAAAATAAATTTTCATTGAAAAGAATTTCAGTAACACACACACACACATATATATATATATATATATATATATATATATATATATATATATATCACTGTATATGTTTGTAAATGTATATATATATATATATATATATATATATATATATATATATATATATATATATAAAAGAATTCCAGGCGGGTGTGTGTGTATGTGTGCCAGAAATTATTTCATATATATATATATATATATATATATATATATATATACGTTTACAAACATATACAGTTATATATATATGTGTGTGTGTGTGTGTGTGTGTGTGTGTGTGTGTGTGTGTGTGTGTGTGTGTGTGTGTTCTAATATATATATATATATATATATAAAGTAAAAAGTATACGATAAACTAAAATCATCAGATAAAAATTGTGATATATATATATATATATATATATATATATAGCACGATTTTTATCTGATGATTTTACTCTTTCATTTCATGAAACATTTTGTAATAAAGCCGATATAGGGAGGTGAGGTAATAATTTATTTTTGGTTTTATTCTGCCTGCTCTTCAGACCCTTATTTGAGAACTTTATTTAAAAACTCTTTAAAATGTTTGTTCATTCACCGTGTGTGTCTTTAGACTTATATCTATGACTGTATTTGATTATATATATATATATATATATATATATATATATATATATATATATATATATATCTTACCGATTTGAAGGAGACAGCAGTTAATTCACTCTCTTACAGATACGTATGTACATGTGACACCGATTTGTATACGCAGTCATTAAAATAGTGATACAACACACTTATTCACAACTTCTATTTTTAAAAAAACACAAATTTGAATCTCTTGCTAATTAAATTACACATTCAATTAAACTTTACACGAGATTTCAGAAGTTATTTCTTTAACTGGGACTCAAATACCCGACCGATTGAAAATAGTCAAGTCTAAAGGTCTTCGAATAATGTACGCATCCTGTTTTATGCCTTGGTTATGGCACTAAACAAGAATTAGGAAAGCTTTTATTATGGAGTTCTATCTTTTTCTCAAGCTATACAACGTATCATCTATTTTGAAGTTAGTGGTTCCTAAGACCCGAAAATTTAGGTCCCAATCAAAGATCTTTTAAGCTTTCATAATTTAACGAAAAATATCTTCAACATACGCACTTGCATATATATATATATATATTTTTTTTTTTTTTTTGCATAATTGGTTAGAGTGTTCGCCAGTGACCCTGGAGACTTGTGTTCAAATCCCAGGTCAAGACATACCAAAGTCTCAAAAAATGCTTCCTTGCTTAAAACTCAGCATTAAAATGCACGGATCAAGAGTAAGTGGAGCAATTTAGGGAAAGGTGCTGCGCCGTTCCCTACACCCTGGTGTTGTAGCTATTGAAAAGGAGGCCTTCGGGTCGCTCACAACAACGGTCAGACATCTACTTTCTATGTACTTGCATAGAAGTGTATACAAATAAATGTTCTGATTAGTCATCCATTTAATTAGAACGAATGTAATTCATTTAAAAAAAATATATTCTCTTAACATTCCCTCTTCTGATTATCACTTGTTTAAAAAATCATTTAGATCGCCTTGGTTGACATCAAAAAAAGTCGTTCAACACGATTTAGTTTTATATTTTGCGAGTATCGTAGATATAACAGGAAACAATCTGATGGCGAGGTTCCAATAATGGTGGAGGTTTGGGGATTGCGGAGTACGCTTTCACTGCCATCACTTACAGGTCCACACTGGCCCTGAGAGGTAACACCTGAGTGTCTTATCTGTGGGTCAAACAGAACTAAATTGTGTAATTATGCTAAACTTAATTGTTTGAAATAGAACTGTTTTTACTTTGAAATTGTGTGTTCATGCTAAACTGAATTGTTTGAAATAGAACTGTTTTGATATTTAATTGAGCGTAAACAAAAACTATACTTAATACTAAACTGAATTGTTTGAACTATAACTGTTTATATGTATAAAATATATCTGGCATTAAATGACATACAATAGTCGATATGACATAAATCCCAACCAAACCAAATCCTATATATCTAGTATATATGTATAAAATATATTTGACATTAAATGACCTACAACAGTTGATATGCCATAAAGCCAAACCAAACTAAAGCAAAACCTAAAGAATTTGACTAGTATGACATATATAAATTTATTGACTAATGGAACGAGATTTTATGAAATAATGGGAGATATGTTAATGATTAGATATTTATTTAACTGTATGAAAACAAAGGAATAATATGAAATAATCTAATTAGTATTAAATAGCAATTCTTGCATCCATTTAACTAGGGCAAATAGAACTATTAATGTTAGATAATATAACATATTGACCCTCGACCGTGCTGTCAAATAACATTATATATATATATATATATATATATATATATATATATAGGCCTCGTAAAATTCAGAGTCGTGACTTTTTACCATATTTTATTTAATTTTACTCTATACTGGAAAAGTATACGATACTGCACTGCAGTTTTTGTCGTTATATATATATATATATATATATATATATATATATATATATATATATATATATATATACCAGCATACATACACACATTCGTACACTCATAGACAGAGAGACACACACACAACGAAACAAAAGTAGAATTATTACTTCTCTAACTGAAAATGCAATGGTATGAATATTATCAGAGGTGCACTTAAAGATGTTCATATTATTTTGGTTTGGTTTCTTTCTTTTTTTTTAATGGCATGTCAACCTTTGTGGACCATTTAATACCAAAAGCACCCAAGTAGGAGAAAAACAGAAGCGTTTTTAACTCAATGCTGAGGAGGGGATCATATAATTTAATGAGCGTAATTGCGTGACTGGAGTTCGTCCTCGTTTATATTGATGTAGCAGTCCAGCACGTAAATCAGCTCACCCCAGGGTTCCCGCCGACTATATCAACTCGATTCATTCAGTGAGCTTCATTTCTCTCTGTTTATTTTCCAACTAACAACTATTATCACCGTCAATTTGATATTCAACAGCTTTTTGTGCTCTCTGGCAAGATCCTGGTATTTGTTTATCATTTTGTTTCTTTTTGTTAAATTGTCACACTATTATCTGCATCGACAGTACTTTTCTTCTTGATAGTTGATTTTGAATTGACTCTCAAATCCCAACAAGAAGTCCAGACCTAATGTTAATACAGAGTTGAAATTAACTTTAGACTTTTTTAGTTATTGTGGCGTGATCAGGAAATGCGATGCCTGCAGCATGTTCAGCAGTGAGGGGTCGGTCGGTTAAGCTATTTATCCGCTAGGGAAAGAAACACAGCAGTAAGAATCGTCTCTTAGCGTTTGAAACTTTCCTTAGTTAATATATCTCCGTTCAGTTTCTGAGGCTGTGGAGGCCGGAAGAAACTGATAATTGAATCAAGATAGTAACTGTTTCATTTTTTGAGGGACAATTTCTTTTAGGCTCCTTGATTTTTAGTTCTACGTTTATATCAGATCCACCACTAGAGAAAACAATCTGTGATATTTGCGTGTGTAATTGATTTAATAAATACAGTTCTACAAATACGATTAATTCTATTTCTTCAAATTGAGTGAAAAGTTTATTGATAAGCAAAAATTACTGTCTCTTTTTCTAGTAGGAAAAGGTAATATTATTTAAAGCGTAAATATGCTTCCTCGTGAAATAAACAATTTGATAGTAGCTTTTAAAATCTAAATTATATATTTTGTGTGCGTAAAAGATCTTTGCGTGTTTAGAAATTTACTTAGCCTTTTTCTTAGAAAGAACGCAACGATGTATGAATATTTCACTCATTGTGACTCGAACTCTCTCTTGTTGGTTTGATAGTCTAGCTTAGTAATCATTACATAACCTGAGATCTTTATGTATCTATGTTGCTAGGTAGGAGGGGAAATACATTTATTCCCAAGACGTAAATGTAAGGTAAGTTTATGATTAGCATTAGGGATGGTAAATGTAAGTATTAGCGTCGCTGTTGATGAAAATGTAAACACAAGATTTTCGCTTGTGAAAAATGAGTCATCGATTCTTAAATAAAATAAAGATTTAAAATAACAGAATGTTAGATTTTCACTCAAGAGTTGAGTAGAAATAGAATTTAATCTCTATTTACGGAAAGGTTTATCTGTTTCATCGTTTTATATAGGAGCTTCAGATTGGCTCAAGATTTGATATAAAATGTATTTATTCTTTTATGATTCTCATTGGTAAAAAAAAGTTTATTCAACAATCTCGAAAAAAAAAGATTGCTTAAATTATGTTGAATTTTGATCATTAAAAATTTGCAAGGCAATTTAAAAATTATCATTTGCTATCTCAAATAATTCAAAAACGGGCCTCGTCCCTGACGGAAGCGATGATAGGTCAATAAATGCGCAAACTATATGTATAAAAATTACAGTTTCTCGAGTCTACATTTTCTATTTGTTTGTATGGAAATCAATTGAAAAAAAAAAAAATATATATATATACATATATATATATATATATATATATATATATATATATATATATATATACTGGTGTTAATAGAATACCCAACTGCCAACTTCCGCCCCAGGTGGCTGATACTTTAAATGATGACCTCTGCAAAACCGATTATGGATTATTCAACCAAGGGTATCATGCTGTCAAGTTGTCTTTCTTTTGACTGCTGATTTTTTTTTTTTTTTTTTTTTTTTGATAAGCCATTAGCATTTCCTTGTCATTATCAGCATCATCAAGGTATACCAAAAGCACAAATTCCTTTGACCCTCTATCTTGCCACAAGTTTCGATCATTCATCGCTCTAATGTCCGCACTGAGTAGATGAATTTAAGTCTTTGCTTGTTTCCTAAAAGTTATGTGTCCGTGTGTAGTAGTTCATTGAATAACTATGCTTATATGATTGGACGTTTAGCTGCTGTTTTGTTCGGAGCTGCTTGCAGGATTAGTTTAAAACAACCTGTTGAATTATTGTGTACTTTCAATCAAGCGTTTATCTCAAGTATTTCCTTAAAGCCCAAGTACAGTAGTCAAAGAGAAGTACTTACATGGTTATGGGTCTCAGAAGAATTACCGTTCTTTTTATTTGGGAGGTCAGATTTCTATATGGTCGATAACGTATCAATATATTATGTGCATGTTGACATTTCTTTCAGTTGAAGAGATATATCAACCGAGGTAATGTAAAGTTGTCGACCGTAGTTGAGGGTGACCGTAGTTAAGGGTGACCCGAAGGCTCCATTTTCAATAGCTACGACACCGAGATGTAGAGGATGGCGATATTCCTTTCCCTGGATTGCTCCACTTTACCCTCAATAAAGTAAAGTATGAAAAGGATTGCTTCACTTTACCCTTGATTCGTACCTCATAATGCTGAGTGTTAAGCAAGGAGGCATCAAGTACCATTTTTGGCATGACTTGACCTGGGATTGAACACAGGTCTTCCGGGCCATTAGCGAACATTCAAACCATAATGCCAAACGTACCTTATATTGCTGAAGGTTAAGCTAGGACACATCAATAACCATTTTTTGGAGGTTCCTGTGGTGTAGGAGGTGCCCGTGGTGTAATGGTTACCGTCGTAGGAAATGGACACGGCGACACGAGTTCAAGTCCTGGACGAGATTGATTGCATTTCACATAGCACTAATACCCTTGGGAAAGGTATGAATCCAATTATTCTCCCTCCAGCTATGGGTAAATAGTAGGGCAGACTAGTTTCTTCAGCCTTACTGAAGCAACTAGTCTAGGAGAAGGAAAACTCTGAATTAAAACCTGTTAAACTCCGCTTAAAAATTGACCTTGTGTCATATCCTGCCCGAGCGGAGGGGTTAGTAAAAACAAATAACCATTTTTAAAGTCTTTGGTATGATGTGATCTGGGATTGAACCCAGGTCTCCCGAACCATTGGCAAACACTCTACCCTCAAGGCTAATGAGGCCTGCCAAGCTCTAAGAAAGGTATAAACCACTTTATTCCTACAGCTATGAGTTAAATAGAAGCATACACAGATGGATTTTGGCATTAAATATCCTACGAAAGTTGATATACTATTAAGCAAAGAAATCAAAGAGATTTTATATCATTTTTTTCTTTCAAGATACGCTCTTTATTGAATATAAAATAGCTTTTAAAACTTTATTTACAATGGCTGACGTATATTAAACATGTTAATCCAAAAAGAAGATGTTTATTTCAAAATTGTTTAATAGCTCAAGCTTAATAATAATCACAACTCACTGACGTCTTTCAGTGTTTAATATGCTCTGTAAAAATGGTAAAGTCATGATGATAAAAATCAATACGGCGTTTATTTATTTTTTAAAATTTATTTATTAATTCATTTCCATCTATTTCCCCGGCGGTTTTATAAAATATCAGGGGTCGAAGTTCCACCGTACGGACTTAAATATTGCATCTTGCTAAATATCGCCTGAAACCCTTGACAGTCTCCTAATCCGAATTGATGATAATTTGAATTTAAATTCAATATGGCAGGTGCCAACGTAAATCAGTTGCCTCCAGACAGATTCAGGTCAATATTAGCATCTAATGGTCGCCAGTGCTTTCGTTGATTTAAACATGGACTTTGCAATTGGAATAGCCAGTCTTTTCTCCCTTGTGTCTGCTTATTTCAATGGTCACATTCTCCTATGATTATTATGAACATTTTTATGGTTCGTTTAATATTGTTCTTCTCTGTCAGATCAGCTTTATTTCTTATTAGTATTTTAATGAGAAATTCTATCGTATGTGACCTTAGTCGAGGGTGACCCGAAGGCTCCCGTTTCCATACCTTTTCCATTGACGACAAGTTTTTAAGACAAGATTAGCCGGTTGCAGGTTTTGATCAAAGTGTTGGGGAGGGTGCTTCTCCATTCCTTGGATTGCTCCACTTTACCCTTGATCGGTACCTTATAATGCTGAGTGTTAAGCAAGGCTGCACCATGTACTATTTTTTAAGTCTTTGGTACGACTCGACCTGGGATTGAACCGTGGTCTTCTGGACCCTTGACGAGCACTCTACTCATTAGGCCAATGGCTAAGATCAAACTTCATCCTAGAACCAATCTTTTTTTTTTTTCATTGCTCGGATCCCTGCTGATAATTATTCGACCGTTCATTAACGACGTTTTCTTTTATATTTCTATTTTATTTGATGGATCATGGTCAACTACTGTTTTAATTTACTTGTGTTTTTCTTTTCTCGATACACATATTTAGGTGCAATAACGCATATGCAGGTAAGTGCAAGCAGGTCTATATTAGCATGTATGCATACAAGCGTAGCATAGATGTATGTTAGGAAGGGCCAATGGTATTATGGCTAAAGTACCAGACTGCGGCCTTGAAGTAAGCAGGTTCAAGTTCCAGTTGCGCTATTACGTTCCCATTCCGTCTAATATCCTTGTAAAATGTATGAAACCCCTTAATTCTCAAGATATAAGTTGAATAATATCACTGCAGTTCTACAAGAATGTCTATGGCATTAAATAACCCACTATGGTTTATATTCGACAAAGAAAACAAACGAAACCGTATTGGCATATGCAGGGGATTTAATCGATACGGTTGTGTGCTTGCATGGGTATTATTGATATATGTATGTATGTAAATGGATGAGTGAATAGTTGTATTAAAAGGATGGCTAAACCAGTTTATTATATTTTAATCAGATTGTCATATTTTAATAGATGATAAAATGAAAAAGATGGATTTCTCGATGGGTATGAAAGGGTTAGTTTTTTGATAAGCACAGTCAAAACTCAGTTGACAGGTTATCATTTTTAAGAGTGCTTTAGTTTTATGAGGTCAGCAGGAAAGGTGTGGGGATCTTTTTCGGAAGCAAGTGGCCAAGATATTCAAGGAAACAATCAAGAGCTGTCCGGATGAGAAGCAATACTGATTTTGCTGCCGGTTCGATCTTCCTCCGTCTGCTGTGGTTGCTCAAAGCATAAACAGGAGAGTTAGGAGTTGATAGTAGAAAAGAATGAATGGGAACAAAAATGATTTTGCTGTCTGTGTCGGGATAGAAATCGATGCCTAGGTTTATGTTTCGAGACGCCAGATAGCCCCTACATTCGGCCTGAATTAGCCCAAAAATCTGTGATCAATAAAGATCGCGTACGCGGGTATTCCCGGAATTTGTTTTTATTTCATTTTTTTTCGTGTGAAGCTGATTTGTAGCTAGCATGGTTTCGACCAAAACCTGCAACCTACTAATCTATCTTAAAAACCTGTCGGCTAGGATTGTAGAATTAACTGACAGCGCTTCTGCTGAAGGGAAACCCTACCAGTAATGAGTGTCCTATTAATGACACGAAACGATCTGATTGCGAGGCTTCAGTCCAGTAAATGGCAAATGTGGAATACACCTTATTGTGATTACTCCCAAGTCCACACTAACTCGGAGTGATAGCACTTATCAGGATGCTATACGAGGGTCAAAAAGAATTTCTACTATTCTTAAAACCCTTTAACTGTGCGCCAGTTAATGATTAATGGTACGTAAAATCATACAGAACTGTCTGTATAAGGTAGTTTTTACTTGAAACTATTTAACTATGTACAAATAATTAAGATTTAATAAAATTATTGCAAAGAGATTTAACCATTTAACAGTGTGCCAACGAATGAATATTGCTGAATAGAATTATTAGTGTTAATTCACAATACTTGAAGCCTTTTAAGTGTGTACAAACAAAAGATTGATATTAAATATGTGTTATATAGATAATAGAATGGATATGATACACAGAATCACTAATGTTAAATAGCAAAACTTGAAGAAACCATTTAACTGTTAGCAAATAAATAAGTTTTAACTCGTTTGAAAATGTTTGATAGTACCAACAAACTATCACTTAGAAATTATGTGTATAAGCAGGATTTGGCATTAAATTATCATTAAGAGTTGATATGCCATTAATTCAAATATCCTAACCAATTCTTTTTTTAATCTTCACAACGTAGAATTGGGTCGTTTAGCGCGTAAAACTGTGTAGGATTCAACGAAAGATTGCCTAAGTTTTTTTATCACAACTTTACTCATGCCATCGGTCTATGACAGCGAGGACCGAAAAAGGTTTTGTCATAAACTCGTACCAATGAGTCTTTTATGTCGAGAAACCAACGTATGTATATCTCTTCATCTCCAAAACTAAGTCAAAATTGGGACTCAAAGTCGGGTCAATATTACTAGTATTTGTCACGCCCCCACCACCAAAAGGGGGAGTGTGGCACAAGGCCTTTTTAAGGTATGTTAGGACGCCAGGCCGTAGCCTTGAAACGCCCGGAATTCCCCCAAATCGCTCGGGCCTCGATGACATTCCACTAAAAAAAGGCAGTAGGCGATAAAACCAGCCCCTCCGAATTGGATAAATAGACGGTCCCCTGATGCTCGAGGATGCCGGTCTTAGCGCGTGTGATATGAATGCTAGCTTCCTTGAATCTATATCTGACAGCCAAGACCGATTGTCACCGAAACCAAGACACACCCGCCCTGATTCATGTACCCGTGAACATGGCCGCCCGAATTGTTTCCCAACCTAGCAACGCCCAGACTGGACTCTAGGCTAGCACAAGTATGAATACGGGTCACTAGTACAATGTTACAGAGAAAGTAAACCTTTTCTCAGGATGGTGCAAAAATTTCTATGATCCCGTCCGCATTCCCTTTCAGTTTGGCTGCAGACAGCATACAATAAAACTTGCCCCTTTACTTCATTTACTCAATGGGATGGATACCGCTTGAAAAAAAGACCGCCTTTTTTAAACTATCAGAAATTTTTTGATCGATAGAAAATCAAGCTTATTTATTTAGCCATTTCTTCTGCCACGTGGAAGATGCGACACAACGTCAATTTTGCTTGTTTGAATTCTGAGTTTTCCATCTGCTCGAGCGGTTGCATAATCAAGACAAAAGAGAACAGTCTACCCTACTATTTACTCATTACTTAGGGGAAAAGAGTTGGATTCATGTGTTGCCCAACAACATTAACGTGAAAGTGAAAGACAAACAGCCCCATCCAGGTTCCATTTCTTACGACTATAACCGCTACACCCCCAAAATAAGACGTAGCCCCTAAAAATAACTTTTTCTTCTTACGCAATTAGTCAGCGCTTAAACTTTTATGCTTTTCAATAGCTCCATTAATAAAATTATATTGATGTTACTTTTAACAGGTAAGCTATGGCAACCATCATGTCTTTTATTACAATTTCAGTTGCTTTTTAGCGGAATTTACTGACTTTCAGAGAGGTCCCCGTGACGTAGTGGCTAACGTGCCGAATTACCACATCGTAGCAAGCAAGTTCGAACTCTACTAGTGCTTATGTTTTTAATCTCAAACTAATGCGTCAATTGCGTTTAATTTCGAACTAATAAGGCCACCCCCTAACAAGTGTCCTGGATATGACAGTAAACAATCTAATTGTGTGAATTTAGAACTGCTGGAGCTTTGGAGAATGCAGATTACCCCTTCAATGCTATTATTACCTGGTCCACTCTGGCCAGGAGTGGTAGCACCTGAAATAGTCCTATCTACAGGTCAAATAGAACTAAACTTCATAATTACGCTAAAGTATAAACTCTATTATCCTCCCAGCTATAAGTTAAATAGTATCACTGTTGTTCTTCTACAAGGATGCTTTCGGCATTAAATATCCCACGAAGATTGATATGCAGTTAAACAAAGAAATCAAGAAAAATCAGACCTTTAGTCAAGGACTGGAGATAAACAATATGAAAAGAAAACAACTAATAAGGTTGAGGAAATGCTCTAAATCACGATTGTTCACTCTCAGTATGATTACAAATGTATAACATCAGTACTACCGATTGAGCTACTCAGCTATTATAGTTGACAGAAGGTCAAATCGAGATTAAAAGTGTTATAAAGCCGAGAGAAGAAATGACAACGGCACTTATTTATAAGAATATAAACTCCTTTATTACGAAGCGTCAAATTGTTGAGTGAAAAAGAGCAAAAATGTCCGACTCCTATGATTGACACCATATCTTCTGAACCCATGTTGAGATACATATATTCAGAACATTGCTTTTTCGTCTTCTTTCATTGGAGCCGGATACAGAGTCGATTCCTCAACTCGAGGGCCGTCCTCTTCCCCGATATCGAGTCTACTCTGCTGAATGCTCTCCTAGACTGACCACTGGGATTGACAGCTTTCGTCCTTAGATGGCCAAATCTGACGTGGGTGTAGAATACATCGACTGCTTCCTTGCAGAGAAATAAGACTCCCCGCCACCAAGAAGTGCCCTGGATATGACACTAAACAATCTGATGGTGTGACTTTAGTACTGCTGGAGCTTTGGGGAATGCAGAGTACCCCTTCAATGCCATTATTTCCAGGTCTGCTCTTGCCCAGAGTAGTAGCACCTGAGATGGTCCTATCTACAGGTCTAATAGAACTACACTTTATAATTACTCTAAACTGGATTGTTTGAAAGAAATGTTTTTTTTCATTTAACTGCGTGTAAACAAAAAAATATTTTTTGTGCTAAACTGAATTGTTTGAAATAGAATTGTTCATATGTATAAAAACGAGTTTTGGCATTAAATAACCTAAAATGTTTGATATGACATAAAACCCAATCGAACAAAACCAAACCCGGCATTATATACTTTCTGGATGCTCACACATTTTCTTTCCGGTGCAATTCACCTGATTCACCCACGCAAGTCACATAGCTCTTCTGCTATCCCTTGTTTACCGGAAGACACAGATGTATATCCTGTTTATGAAATCCACACATACCTTGTGTTAAAGGTCAATATGTAACAAATTCACATCTTCGATTTCCCTGATCGCTCCGCGGCATAGAATTTTTTTAGGATACAAGTAGTATAACAGTGTACAGAGCAGTGGTGGTGGCGCTTCAGAACAAGAATACGAAACAGTGTGAAGTAGTGAGAAATGTAGGGTGTTTGCCAAAAACGCGAACATCTTTACTTCATCGGTAGCACTTGTCCGTCCCCTCTTCTCCATAACTATCGAAGCAGGTGCCATCAATCTAGATTAGTGAGATCGATAATGCTCTTCAGCTGATGGAGAGCAACAAAACTTCAAGAAAGGATGGAATAAGAACAGAAATGAAGGGGGTGCTGGGAAGCAATTATGGAAACCCCTCGCTGTAAGTTTGAACCGCTAACTGAAGGAGAGGGAAAATTCCCTAACGTTGGAAGAAGAAAGAATAAAGAAGATCAGAAAAGCAGTCATCCCATTTGCCTCTTGTCTCACCTTTACAACCAGTTCACCAAGGTCATATTCGATCTATGGGTCAAATAGATATGTTTGATGATTTACTATACTTGAAACAATCTAAATGTGTGCAAACAAATGACTGATGTCGAATTGAATTAGTAGTATTTCATAGCAATACTTGGAATCATTTAACTGCGTAAAACGAATGAATAATTCTAAATCGAATGATTAGTTTTATCATTAAACGTATTCGGGTTTTTGTCTTCATTTTCATTGTTATATTCACAACGTTTCAGTCGATGCATCTTCTATAGGTGTTTCAGGTGTTTCAGGTTGGCCTTCTTCAGGTGTTTAATGCCGAACACGTAGTTCCAGTGTTAGCAAACGTATTCATAGAATACTTCGAAGAAATGCCATGAGGTTCTACATCACTAAAGCTATCAATGTGGCTTAGATAAGGAGATCATACAGTCATTCCCTGGCCTCATCAGTAAGACGATCGAACAATGGTGGGTCGTTACAATCAGATTATTTATATAGTTCACTATGGAGAAAGAACACAATAAAAACATTATCCTTCCGATATGAATTAATTATACATAGAACAATGATTCACGCTATGTGTATATCAAGGATCAGCCTTCATAAGACATTACTATCCATAAAATGTAAAGAAAAGAAACGTTCGTTACCTACAACATCAAACAAAACCTATTAGTAGCGATAGTGATGAATATCAAGAAGAAATTAAGAGTTTCAAAGACAACTTCCGTCTCAACAACTACCCAGAGAGTATAATATCTGTTTCAAGAAATCTGGATCAAACGACAGAGATCAATAAACGAAAACTCACTATAATCTATCTGTTCTTAGGAGGTGCCCATGGTGTAATTATGCCAAACGTACCTTATATTGCTGAGGGTTAAGCTAGGACACACCAATAACCATTTTTGGAGGTGCCTGTGGTGTTGGAGGTGCCAGTAGGAAATGGACACGGCAACAAATCCTGAATTAGACTGATAGCATTTCACATAGCACTAATACCCTTGGGAAAGGTATGAATCCAATTATTCTCCCTCCAACTATGGGTAAATAATAGGACAGACTAGGTTCTTCAGCCTTGGTCAGGCAACTAGTCTGGGAGAAGGAAAACTCTGAATTGAAACCTGTTAAACTCCGCTTAAAAATTGACCTTGTGTCATATCCTGCCTGAGCGGAGGGGTTGGGTAAATAGGATAATCTATCTGTTCTTCATCAAAAGTCTAACCGAAAAAGGTCAAAAGATATGTACGTGGACCACAAGTTTCTAGATTTTTTCGTATGGGCACTTTTATTGATAGCACACACATGAAACTCTAGTCGCCTTTGAAGTAATATCCTCCGGCTGCAATACACTTGTTCTACTGATTCAACAACTTCTGGAAAGCCTCATCGAAGTCCTTTTGTGTGAACATGTAAATGGCCTTCGTCACAGTCTCTTTCATCTACTCAATTGTCTCATAACGACGGCATTTGAGCTTAGGGAATAAAGAAAAGTCACAGGAAGCAAGGTATTGACTATAGGGTGGCAGAGGAACTGTCTTTATGCCCATCTTGGTCCAATAGTCTTAGACAAGGATAGAGTTGTAGACTGGTGTATTGTCCTGGTGGAAATACCACTGATCCGATTTGAAGAGTGCTGGTCTCCTCCGACGGAATCTCTTGCTGAACTCCCTTAAAACCTTAACATAGTAACCCTAACCCTAACCCTAACCCTAACCCTTTGGCCAATCGACTCTGGTGTATTGACTTTCTTACTCCTCCCACACCTCTCATCGTCTATCACAGACTCCTTGCCTTCCTTGAATCTCTTATTCCACTCAAAAACTGATGTTTGATTAATGCAAGATGCCCCAAAACCAGTCTGAAGTATTCCATACGTTTCTGTGACATTTTTCCAAGTTTAAAACAGAATTTTATTGCATGTCTTTCTTCTAAGGTGTCCTCACGTCCAGACTGCATTTTTGAAATTCACCAGCTGTGACAATCAGGCTTTAGTAGGGTGTATTCCAATTGCTGCTGTAGCTGTTCCTTTAAAACTGAAATCATAAAAATTGGTCAGTCATCTCATGAGATGTATGGCAATAACATACTTAATTTTTAAGAGTCTACGGCAAAATGAGCTAAGATAAAAAAAAATCATTCATAATAGTTATACGTAGTATTCCATAGGATTATGAAGACATTCTCTTTGAATTGTCCAGTTAGACACATGCCACAACGGATATAGGCGTTTAGTTAAAAGGTTTCTAAGTGAAATCATCTGGAGATCACAGTTTCAATCCTGACAACTGGTAAATAACACCCAATATTCATTATAGCTAAACACAATCTACACCATTGTATTAAATAAATGCTTCGGTTCGAATTTTTACGTCTGCTCCAGAGTCCGACATGAAACACCGGAAGAAGGCGCAATTTACGGTCAGTAAAATCCACAGTAGAAATGCTTACCATGATGCAAGTCACATTCTTTCCTGGAAAATCCTCACCTTATGAACGAGAATAATTTAAGATTGATATTTAATTGTCATTTTTCAGTACATTTGTAGATTATAGTTAAAACATTGATATTTCAACTGAGTATAAATTTTTCATTTGTTTAAATTAACCTATTTACCAATAGCTGGTGGGGGGAAAGAGTTGGATTCATGCATTTCTCACCGGCAATATCGTGAAGTGAAACGCAAAAAGCCTCATCCAGGGTTTGAAACCGAATCAGAGATTTCATTTTTTTCTTTACGTAACGCACAAACCCATATATATATATATATATATATATATATATATATATATATATATATATATATATATATATATATATATATATATATATATATATGTGTATGTGTGTGTGTGTGTGTGTGTGTGTGTGTGTGTGTGTGTGTGTGTGTGTCTGTGTGTGTTCACAGTAATATTGAATTTAACTTAAATATAATCAAGAATGAAATATAAAATTACGAATCAGAATTAGAATTATTTTTAAAATAAATTATATAAAATCTACAGCCATTTTTTTCTTTTGTTTTGTTTTTGCTATTCCTTTTTTGTTTTTGTTTTTTCGTTTTTTTTTGGGTTTTTTTCACTTCGTTTATTCTACGTATCCCATCGGACATATTGAGGTAATAAATGCAAATAACATTTTCCTAATCGGTTGTAATAAACCGCTTCCCCTGGAGGAGACTCAAAACAAATAGTATCTACACGAGACAAAAGACAACTTCTCATACTCCTCCAAACAACTTCTTTCACTTTAATTATATTTCACTGCAAGATGATTGGCTTCTCTCAGGTTCTGATGTCTATAGAGATTAGTTTTAAACAAACAGCTCATAAATTCAAGAAAATAGAGAACTGGACACAATCAGACGCATTCATTGTCATGAAAAGACTGTATCTATGGTGTTTGCGATGTCTAATACCAGTGATAGATTTTTTTTTAATAGATTCCTACAGCAGATTACCAGGCTAACTAACAATTGACTCTGAAATAATTGGTTCCGATCTAAGCAGCGATGAATGTGTTCGCTACTTGAATGGGTGACTCCTTAGATACAGTGAATACTGTGGACAGTCGACTGCGTTCCACGTCTTAGATTGCTTTTGAATATAATAACACACACACATACATATATATGTAGGGTTGTGTACATTAGTTTTGGTTGCTATTAAATTTACCGATATATATATATATATATATATATATATATATATATTGATAGCACACACATGAAACTCTAGTCCCCTTTAAGTAATATCCTCCGGCACTTGTTCTACCGTTTCAACAACTTCTGGAAGGCCTCATCGAAGTACTCTTGTGTGAACGTGTAAATGACCTTCGTCACAGCCTCTTTCATCTCCTCAATTCTCTCATAACGACGGCATTTGAGCTTAGGGAATAACGCAATGTCACAGGGAGCAATGTCTCGACTATCGGGAGGCAGAGGAACTGTCTTGATGCCCATCTTGGTCAAATAGTCTGAGACAAGGATGGAGTTGTGGACTGCTGCATTGTCCTGGAGGAAATGCCACCGACCCGATTTGAAGAGTGCTGGCCTCTTTCGACGGAATCTCTCCCTGAACTCCCTTAAAACCTCAACATAGTCACCTAACCCTTTGATCAATCAACTCTGGTGTACTGACTTTCTTACTCCTCCCACATCTCTAATCATCCCTTACAGACTCCCAGTCTTCCTTGAATCTCTTATGCTACTCAAAAACTGATGCTCGATTCATGCAAGATAGTCCAAATGCAGATGGTCCGTCATATCATGAGATGCATGGCAATAACATACTAAATTTTCAAGAGTCTACGACAATTTTAAATGCCTGTACAAAATAGTCTGGAAACTTATTGAAGGCCCCACTTATATATATATATATGTGTGTGTGTGTGTGTCAATATAGATCTTTATCTATCTATCTATCTATCTATGCCCGTGGTGTAATTGTTATCGTCGTGGGAAATGAACACGGCGACACGAGTTCAAATCCTGGACGAGACCGATTGCATTTCACATAACACTAATACCCTTGGGAAAGGTGTGAATCCAATTATTCTCCCTCCAGCTATGGATAAATAGTAGGACAGACTAGGTTCTTCAGCCTTGGTCAGGCAACTAGTCTAGGAGAAGGAAAACTCTGAATTAAAACCTGTTAAACTCCGCTTAAAAATTGACCTTGTGTCATATCCTGCCCGAGCGGAGGGAAAAAAAAAATCCGCTTAAAAATTGACCTTGTGTCATATCCTGCCCGAGCGGAGGGGTTGGAAAATAGTATCTATCTATCTATATATATATATATATATATATTAAAACATTATATGTTTGTCACTACCTCACTTGGAGGGTTTGCGGCAGACCAATGATGATCAATTTGTCCCTCAGTTAAAATCATTACTACACACAATAAAAAATTCTTATTCGACCAAATCACCAACCGTCCCTTCGATTTCCGTTTCCTTCTGCTACACATCGCTACACATATATTCATAAGGCAACCTTAAATCTGCCATGTAGCCCATGTATTATAATAACACACACACACATACTAATAATCACATATACAAGCACACACAACAATATATAATATATAATCAACACACACACACGCGCACATATACACACACATATTATATAATCAGCACACACACACACACACACAGAGTTATACGCAATTTTAATGTGAGTATCTTTTTGACTGTATTTTTCGATTTTTTCAATTTCTTTAAAATATTTCTGTTTCTGCCTGTCGTATATAGACTGCATGAAACCAGTTGTCACAGATAAGCAACCATACTATTAAATATATAAAAAAATAATATATACTTATATATATATATATATATATATGTGTGTGTGTGTGTGTGTGTGTGTGAGTGTGTGTCTGTGTGTGTATGTGTGTGTGTCTGTGTGTCTGTGTGCACGCGTGTGTGTGTGTGTGTTTGTGTGAGTGTGTGAATATTGCTATGAATATTTTTATACTTTTGAATTGTGATACTATAATCTATGTGCTTCGGCGAATATCCCAGGAATAACAAGTCACAATTTCAAACTACAAATAACAGACACACACACACACACACACACACGCACGCGCGTGCACACACACACACACACACACACATGATGCGTCTTGGAACTTTTTGAACAACCATCGTATATATATATATATATATATATATATATATATATATATATATACGATGGTTGTTCAAAAAGTTTTCAAGACACACCAAGAAAAGAAAGCCATAATAGAACATTTTTCCTTAGTAAAATCCCACTATGACTTCTTATATGACAAGAAAAACTGATTCAGATTCCTGTCTTAATTTCTTTGCAGGTAAGTCCCATACAAAGGTGAAAGGTGTCCAACAAATCTAAAAATTGCCAAAATAAGGCCCCTAGTAGTCATAAAAAAAGGTATGACCCCTAAAGATAATCCACGAGAACATGGAAGTGATATTTGCTGATAACTCCTCTTACAATGCTACCATAAAGAATTCGGCAACCGAATGTAACCGGGGCAGGAACAGCACATAAGATGACCCACAGTCAGGTCATCCAAGCGCATCAACCACTGATGAGCAAGTTCATGCAATTCATTATAATTTAAGATGATAGACATCTTACCGTCCAGCAAATCGCAAAATTCATAGATAATTTCATATGTTCCCTTTCGGTCTGTTTAAATTGAGATCTTGGTGACGAGCAAGTTACGTAAGAGACTGTATTTTAAACGGTTTATAAGACTGTATTTTAAGTAAAAACCTCTGGGACTTTATTTCAAGTTACAGATTATAAAACATTATTTTAAACGGCTAATAAGACTGTATTTCAAGTAAAAAAAATCTTAGACTTTATTCCAAGTTACTGATTATAAAACTGTATTTTAAACGGCTAATAAGACTATTTTAAATGGCTAATAAGACTGTATTTCAAGTAAAAACTTCGACTTTATTTCAAGTTTCTAATTATAAAACTGTATTTTAACGGCTAATAAGACTGTAATTTAAACTGCTAGTAAGTCTGTATTTTAAATAGCTCTAAAGACTGTATTTCTAGTATAAACTGTACTTTAAATTACAGCTTGAAAATTTAAAAAACTATTGAGACTTTTTTTTAATAACCAGACTGTTTTTACGCAACAGATTATATGACAATCATAAACGCTCATCAGACTACATTTTAATACACAGCTTTAAAACTGTCTTCTGAATAAACAGCTTATAAACTCTTATTTTTGTTATTCAGTCTAATGTGATATTAAACAAATAAAGATGTCTAGAAATACAAGTTGTTACCTGAGTGAATCATTTAATATATGCCAAAGCATGCTTATACTATCTAAATATGACTAAATGGTAAAGCAGATTGTGATTTTAGCCGTGGTAAAACAACCACTCAAGGAGAAAGAAAACACTGAATTCAAATTAGCTGTACCCCGTTGAAAAATGTGCATTGTGCTGCATCTCGATTGTGGTGGAGGGGTTGGGTACACCCCCCAATACAATTGCTACTCGATGCATCTAAAATTTAACTTTGGATACAATGTTTAGAAAAAGAAAACTGTTGCTCTTATACAAAAAGATTTCTGTCGGTAAGGCCAAGAAAATGCAGATCTTACCCCTTACAAAAGGGGGGTACGTACCCCCAAAAGAGTGTTTTTTTTTT
Organism: Sepioteuthis lessoniana; assembly: GCA_963585895.1. Lineage (NCBI taxonomy): Eukaryota > Metazoa > Mollusca > Cephalopoda > Myopsida > Loliginidae > Sepioteuthis > Sepioteuthis lessoniana. The sequence goes on along the minus strand of OY757922.1, from coordinate 84,154,102 downwards.
AGATATGACACAAAGCTACATCTAATGGTGAGCTTGCTATTCGAGAGATTTGGGCAGTGTGGAGAACATCTGCATTGACATTACTCCGAAAGATCTAATAGATTTGTTTAGATATTACTCGAATTGGAATACGTTCCAAAAATTCTTCTGAAACAACTACACAAAACCGTAAATGTGAACGTTATCTCGTAAACTTCTAGGAATATAATAACCCAAACAGGTTGGCATGTCGTTAAAATCAATTAATCAAACAATCAATTTATTCTGGTGTCAATTTAGGACAATTGTGGGTATCGTGGTACTTGACAAATTCATCAAATGAATGAGGCTAATATTTTCCGAAATAGAGGCTCGAATCAATTTGTCAAATAAGAAATATTAGATATATGTGTATATAGAACCCGAATCGACTAGTTTATTGGCGTTGAAATGAGAACTGAATTGTTTTGAAAGAACGACAGTTCTGGTGCAATACTACTCGCAAAAATCCGTTTTTCATATAAGCCAATACGGGTTTGAACCATATTAACTTTAAACGTAAGGTTTGACTCCAGCCATGACACCGGATTTTAACTTTCACTTATATATTCAATCTTGATTTCCAATTTGAGCCGAAAGATAATGCGATGGCAGCTCAAGACTCGCAAAACCCTGAGAAGCTTGGTCAGTTAATTTCCAGTCATAACGAAAAAGGTTCATTTTATTAAGCGAAACTGATTTTCACTTATATGGCGGAAATACAAGAGGAATCGATCCACAATGGGAAAGAAAGAAAGAAAGGGAAAGCTAGAAAAATATAAGTAGAAAGAAAGGAAGAAAAAAAGAAAGAAAGAAAGAAAGAAAGAAAGAAAGAAAGAAAGTGAATAGATGAATAGAAAGAAAGAAAGAAAGAAAGAAAGAAAGAAAGAAAGAAAGAAAGAACTACAGGTATGAAAAATGAAAAGAAAGAAATGCAGAGTATAGATTAATAGAAAAAGATAAACATATTAAATAAGAAAGAAAGAAAGAACGAAAGAAAAATGGATGAGATATAAGAAACTATAGAAAATGAAAGTTGGAAAAAATGGAACGAAAGAATGAAGGAAAATATGGAAGGGAAGTAAAAATTTACGGTTAATTGAAATCTAGGGGGAAAAGACAGAAAGAATAAAAACAGAAAGTCCAAGGCTCTTTGAACAGAAAAGAAATTCCAATTAAACAGAGAAGAAAATACCAAAAAAAATTTGAAAGAATCAATATTGAAGAGAAGGAAAACCAGTCAATAATGACCCAAAAGCAGACATATCATTCATATATATATATATATATATATAGGGATACGTGTACGTTGGCGTCTGCCTCTTTAATTCATGGGGGTTGAGAAGGACACTAGAAATCCGAGGAGTAGATGGAGGTTTGGCTGAAGGGCGTTAACTCCGACATCGTTGGGAGGAGAAAATGGTCCTTATATTGGCAAGTGTTAATATCCTGGAATTCATTTGGCATTTGCTGTCATTCGGTATAAATGCATTTAATGAAAATTTTTACTGAAATGGAAAGGGGACGCCCATTCGATTAGGAAAAGTGGTACAAGCTCGCCTTTTATTTGACATAAAGGCGAGCTAAACTGTACGCATGCGCGTTTCCTGCCGCGAAACGCCGAGTGAAATGTGGAGAAGAATAGACGGTATAGATGTTTAATGAAATAGTTAGGTGATTTTAGAGAGCATTTATATTTGTAAAAGATACAAAGAGGAGTGTTGAGTATATTGAAATATGTATCTGGCGAGCTTGTATCCGGAGAAAGTAACGAGCTAAGATAACCAGGGAGTTATGATCCTCATAACACATTGGTATAGGTCTACTAGGCTAGCTGGCAAGGCATTGACACATGGAACAATTTTTTGGTAGGATAGATAGATAGATAGATAGATAGATATTAATACACTGGCAGAGATTGGTACATACTTACATACAAGAATGGACACGTACATATGAATGAACTACATTTGATACGTAAACAGGTAGCCGGAAATAAGTAATGCTGGTTTATTGGGTTTAATGGCATATCAACCTTTGTAGGTTATTTAACGCCAAATCCGTTTTTATATAAATAATCTGTTCTATTTAAAACAATTCAGTTTAGCATAAGTACAAAGTTTAATCGTCAAAAACATTTCTATTTCAAACTATTCAAGTAGTTATATGTAACAATTCAGTTAAGTGTAAATATAGTTTTAATTTCGAAAAACAGTTCTATCTCAAATAATTCAGTTAAACATAAGCACGCAGTTTAAATGTAAGTACCGTTTAATTGTCAAAAACATTTCTATTTCAAGCTATTCAGTTTATTCAAATAATTCAGTTTAGGATTAGTATGCTGTTAGTTCTATTTAACCCATAGATAGGGCCCTATCAGGTGCTACCACTTCGGGCCAAAGTGGATCTGGGAGCAATGACAATGAAGGGTTACTCCGCATTCCCCAAAGCTCCAGCACTGCTGGAACTTCAACATATTGTTTCGTGTCATATCCAGGACACTCGTTTGCAGTCAGTGTATTCTACAGCCCCAGCTAACTGGGTAAGGAGAGAAGTGTAGACTTTGATAGATAGATAGATTGATAGATCTGACATAGGTATTAATACACTGACAGAGATTAGTACATAAATACATACATACAAGCATGGACACATACATAAGAATGAACTAAGTTTGATACGTAAAAAGACAGGCGGAGAGACGTAAGTGTAGATTTTGAGAGATAGATAATTATTTGTCGCTGCCTCCCACCAGACGGGACTTGACACAAGGTCAATGCCCGAAGGCCAATTAAAGTGGGGATAAAGTGGAGGGGAAGGTTGGGAACGAGCTGAGACTCGAACCCTGTTGGTCATTCACCCACTAAGTGCAATTTGGGTCTAATGAATCAAGCAGTATCATGGATCTAAATCTAGATCCGAGCAGGTATGTCAGAATATAGCTTGAACTAGACCGTGAGGTCTAGTGATATACAAGGGGTGCATAGGAGTTTTTAAAAAAAGCAGCTCGCCCACCCGAAGGTTGCCCACCCGAAACGGAAGGCCTTTCAGCCTCGAATTTACCATTAATCAATCTTTCATCCGGCACGGATGCCAGATGGCCTCGGTAAAAGGCCGGGGAGCGATTTTAATAGATAGATAGATAGATAGATAGATAAACTAGTATAAGTCGATAAACAGACAGGCAAATACAGGTAGGTGTATACTGCGATATATATATATATATATATATATATATATATATATATATATATGCGTGTGTGGGAAGTTTATATAGAAAGATATCTAAATAGTAAAGAAATCAGATAGATGAATAAATAGATCTATCTATCTATCAATCTAGCTATGTTTTTATGTAACATACTAGCTTAGCTTGAGACGATGAACTTAGCAGATCCAATGCAGTCACTAGATTACATCAACAAAGTGGTCACACAGAAAAGAGAAAAAATATAAGATGATGGTGCGAATATAATTCATTGCCTATGGATCGAGTGACAGATATTTCCGTTCGCAGATATTTCCGGAAAAAAATAAAAGTATGTAAGTTCCGATAACCAGCCATAAATAGAAAATACGTGAGGCGAAGAGGATATTCATACTTCCACATAGGACTTGAAAAGACAATTTTGGACTGAAGGCAGAGATCCGCTGGTCGCTCAAGCGAAGGGGAGTGATCCGCCAGCCTCTCAAGCAAAGGGAGAGACCTGTGGGTCACTCAAGCAATTTGTTGCGTGTGTTCTCCGGCCGTCGCACTTCTTCACAAAATAGGTCACTGACACAGAAGAAAGATATGTGCGAACTATTTCAGACTTTGTTGCTACTATATACAATCGTCGCCGTCGAAGAATAAAAATAAAAATTATATTTTTATATATCTACGAGTTTTTCGATGTTTGTCCAGCGGTGCGATAAGTGACATTTAGAGAGTTATGTTAATTATATACAATTATTGCTGCAGAATTTCTGTCTCTAAATATCTATAAAGCAATCATTTTGTTGGTTGATTGTTTGGGTTTTATGACATATCAACCCTTGTAGGTTATTTAAAACCAACTCCATTTTCATACAAATAATCAGTTCTATTTCAAACAATTCAGTTTAGTGTAAGCACCGTTTCATCGTCAAACAATTTTCATTTCAAACCATTCAGTTTATCAAACAAAAACAGCTACATTTCAAACAATTCAGTTTATTATAAGTACGCAGTTTAAATGTAAGTAGACGGGTTAATTGTCAAAAGCTATTCAGTTAGTATCAAACAGCTCTAATTCAAACAATTCAGTTTAGCATAAGTACGCAGTTTAGTTTTATTTAACCCATAGATAGTGCCCTATCAGGTGCTAGCACTCCGGGCAGAGTGGACCTGGGAGCGATGACAATGAAGGGGTGACCACATTCTCCAAAAATCCAGCAATACTGGTACCTTACCATCCGGTTGTTTAGAATCACATGTACGACACTTTTTGTGGGGGGACTTACCCCTCTGCTGAGGTGCAGTCAGTACATTTACTTCCGAGCCGATTGGGCAAACAATAATTTGGTGATTTATTTTATATGTTCTGTTGACGTGAAAGATGCTTTCTCATAATTTTTCACGACTGTGTAAACCAGTTTCCTTGACTGGTATAATAATTACTCTCAAGCTGCATTCGCATGTGAGTTCGTGTATCACATGATGCTCCATATTCCTGTCCTTGTGCCACAACTAAGTAGAGCTTTGAAAATTATTACCCATCTTCTTGTTTAACTAATCTCTTTCTCACACAACACACACTTTCACATACTCTCTCTCTCTCTCTCTATCTTTCTCTTATCACTGTAACCCGCTTCCCTGCCTCTCACTCTCACACACACACACTCACGCACACACACACATGCATAGAGAAATCCTCTCTCTCCTGTGTACCCTGTCTCTCGCGCTCACACACATACACTCTTTAGCTCTCTTTCGCTCTTTCTCTCTCTCTCTCTCTCTCTTTCTTTCTGTATATATATATGATAATTATAGATAAATATATATTAGTCAAGATGAAAATATCGTGAAGAAACATTTTTACATCACGGTATCATAGATGCTAACGCTTTTACAGCATGAATACCACACTTCATTTCTTTTGAATGAAAATCTAACATTCTGTTCCTTCAAGTGCGTATTTTATTTCAATATTGCTTGATTATTTTAAATTGAACGAAAATAGTATTTATTTAGACATGCTTGTTCTAAAATGACAGAATTTCTATGCCGGAACTTCTTTTAGCCGTATCTGCATACATATTGTCACATCTATAAACATTCTCTCCTACATTGGGACATACTCACACAAATTATTTTACCCACAAAATATATCATCTAGATTAAAACGATGCAAACCGCTACACTGAATTTATGAACTTTCTTATAATGTAAATATTAGAAAATATTTACGCGCTAAGTAATATTATTCTCTCTTATTAGAAAATAATTTCTAACGTTTGTTGTATACATATATAGGTATAAAAGAAGAGAAGACTGAGCTCTTTAGCTTTGGTATGGCAACCGGTCTTGGAGAAGGAAAACTCTGAATTCAAACATGTAAAACTCCGCATAAAAATGACCATGTGTCACATTCTGCCCTTGAAGAGGGGTTGGGTAAATACATGTTTCGATGTCACAGTTCCGCACTTTAGAAATAACGCCATGGCCTCTGCCCAATTTTCCTAAAGATGGATCCAAAAGTAGGTTAAAAGCTTTCCAATTTGATACAAAATGCATCGAAGGGATTTACTTTTCAAGCAGAATGAGTTAAGAGCTTTGCAATATTTAGCAAACAAGATGTACAATTCGTCAACTCCGAATGCTTTTGTCAAGATCATGAAGGTGACGAACCACACTGAACAGTCGGATGCCGAGCCCACCTGATACTCTCCGAGGTGCTACTCGTTGAATTATTTTTACGGCTTGTCCTTTTACAGATTGTCCTTTAAAAATGATCTTTGAATAGAAAGCTCTATCTTCACAGCAGAAGCCCTTGCAATAGACCTAGCTCTCAACATCACCTCGAAGAGTAAATATAAGAAATTTATATTTTCAGACTCACTCTCTGTCTTGCTATCATTAAGAAAGAAAAATCTCAGAACCCTCTTATCCTTAAACCGTTGAGTAGATTAGACTCTAAGTCAAATAGAAAAGAAATAATTATATTCTGGGCCCCAAGCCACATTGGAGTGAGAGGGAATGAAAGAGCAGACTCGGTAGCCAAATCAGCCATAGATCTGACGCCCGATAAATCCAGGACCCCATATACTGACCTGAAACCAACGATTAATAAATTCCTTCACACAAAATGCCAACAACAATGGAGCAATAACATCCACAATGAGCTCTTCGAAATTCAGCCCACCTTGGGAGAGTGGAGACCAGCATCGAGAAAATCAAGAAGAGAATAAGTTGATATATCCCGATTGTGAATTGGTCATACAAGGCTAACTCACTTTTTCATTTTGAAACAGGAACCACAACCACTGTGTTTGACCTGTCTAATAACTTGCACGGTTAAACACATTCTCATTGAATGCAAAGCTTTCGCTGTCATCAGAAAGCGATTTTTCAAAGTTAATAGTTTAACCGATCTAATCGATAACGTCAAAATAGATGACATTCTGTCCTTCTTGAGAGAGACAGAGTTGTACCAAAAAATATGACAACTTAAAACTGGTTAATCTTGTGCAAACAAATGAAATCCTGCAAATAGAAAATTTTACCTACCTTAATATTCGTTTTGAAATCTTTGGTTGAATATGTATGTATATATCGACAGAATTTGGCGTTAAATGACTTACAAGGGTTGATATGCCATAAAATCCAAACAACCAACTAACCAATAGACTTAGAATCAATGATTTAAAACCTAACTGACTTTGCCTGATCGTTAATGTTCTTGCACCTCGAGTTAAATTTCTTCAACCATCTGGTTCCTGTAATATTATCAACTGCATCTTCAACTTTTGCACAACAAATATTTTTGGCTCCTGCCTTGGCATTATAGCTCTGTTTGAAATCGTAATTAGACTACGTTGCACGTTCATCTCTACGGCTTTTAATCACCCACGGAGTGAAGCAATGTACTGCATGTCCACGCACTAACTGCTACGGTACAACCCACTGTGGTGAGTTGTACCATTTCATGACTTTAACCGCTTTGATCACGTGATATACGCGCAAATACTAGCATATATCAAAATAGTGTAAAGCATTTGACTAGTTGTATTTTATGGCTCAAATTTGGAGCTCATTCTCGAATTTAAGATTGTATAATCTAAGCATCAATCATACTAGCTTAGATTCCTCTACGTTATACAATTAATACCTTTTTGAAAAATTCTGCGTACTTACAATAAACCATCGAAGTTTTCTTGTATATATCAAACTAATAAGATTATTGTATTTATTCTCTGCGGTACAACAGACTGTACTACTAAACGTCTTCATTACTATTATCCTCATGTTTTGACTAAGTGAACAAGATTAACAAGAGGATGATATACAATAATCAAGAACGCTTGTGGCTGACACGGCCAATGGGAGAAAGGTAGGCATGGCTCCAGCCGCTGCAGCTGAAAACCTGGTCATTATTTGGCTTCTTGAAACTGATCCATGTTTTATCATTGCTCAACCACAGATTTTTAAAGTTAGATTAGTTTGGTCTCTTTTTTTAATGATTTATGATACTCCCTGGATTAACTAATGACAAAGACTACATTATAGAAGGAGGGTATTGGAATCATTAAACTTCTATGTAGGTCTTACTAGGATTTAATTCCTATTTCAAATAATCATTGTACTTGCAGTGGGACCGAGAAAACGACAAACAACATTCCTTGGGGAGGATTATGACACGCATCAGAGAAAAGGGTGTTGACTCTCAACTACAAATGGTTCCATTTCTGAAGCTCTGACGTGTGTTGGCTGACTTCTTCATGCTATTTACTCCCAGGTTAACTCTGAATCGGTTAGTTTATTCGGCTGGGGCGGTAGAATAGACAGACTGCTTCCCGTGAAAGGGGTCAGACTCTCCCAATGAATGTCCTAATGATGACATAAAACAATATGATGGTGAGGCTCCACTCTTGGAACTTTACGGAAAGCACAGAACCCCCTTCATTGATATCACTCCCTGGTCCAATCTGTCCCGGGGTGGTAGCACCATACTGGGTCCTATCAATTGGTCAAAAAGAACTATTTGATATTTAAACTGAGTGCAAATAAATGACTCATGCTACATTTGATTATTTCAAAGAGAACTGTTTGACCATTTAACTGTATGTAAACAAACAACTGGTTATTAATTAAATCGTTAATGATTCATAGCAATACTTGGAAACATGTAAGTGTGCACAAATTAATAAGTAATCTTTTATTGAATAAGAAGAAATAAAGGTAGCGACTTTAGTCAAGGGTGACACGGAGGCTCCTATTTCAATAACTAATACACTGAGCTGTAAGGAAGAGCGAAACTCCGTCCTATAGATGGCTCCACTTTACCCCTGATCGTTACCTTATTGTGCTGAGTGTTAAGCAAGGCGGAAACAAGTACCATTTTTTGAGTTTTTGGTATGACTTGACCTAAGCTTGAACCCCGGTCTCCCAGACCATTGGCAAACACTTTACTCATTAGGCCAAGTGTTAAATGGCAAAACTTGTAACCATTTCTTTCTGTGTAAACGAATGATTTATAACGAATGTGATTATAAATGTTATATAGCAATAATTGTGACTTTTTAACAGTGTAACTTGACCTGAGATAGAACCCTGGTTTCCCAGACCATTGGCGAACACTAAATAACAATAATTGAAACTTTTGAACAGTGTAACTTAACTTGATATAGAACCCTGGTCTCCCAAACCATTGGCGAACACTAAATAGCAATAATTGAAACTTTTTAACTGTGTAGATACAATAGCAATGATAGAGTGCAAATTAGTTTTAAATCATTTATAAATGAAATTGCCGACAAACTAATCTCTTACGTATCATGTATGTATATTCAAATCAGTAAAAACAGGTGACTGATGGTAAATTGTTACTGTTACAAAGCAATACTTGTAACCATTTTACTAGGTGCAAAGAATGAGCCTAGATTCCTTTTGAAATATATCTACAAAATGTTTAAAAATCTGTTGTATTGTGGCTTGTACCACGTTACTTCCGACAGAGGCAAAAACGAGATAAAAACAGAAGCAGAGACAGAAGAGCTCTGAAGGACGTCGGTCAGTAAAAGAGCAACTTCAGACGTAACATCTTCAGCGAGAGACTTACTCTACTAGTCGGAGGTGCCCTGGTGTAATAGTTATCGTCGTAGGAAATGGTCACGGCGACACGAGTTCAAATCCTGGACGAGACTGATGGCATTTCACATAGCACTAATACCCTTGGGAAAGGTATGAATCCAATTATTCTCCCTCCAGCCATCGGTAAATAGTCGGGTAGACTAGTTTCTTCAGCCTTGGTAAGGCAACTAGTCGAGGAGAAGAAAAACTCTGAATTCAAACCTGTTAAACTCCGCTTAAAAATTGACCATGTGTCATATCCTGCCCGAGCGGAGGGGTTGGGTAAATAGAATAATACTAGTCGGACTGTACCACTTGTTTTTATAAGTAATTAATTCTGTTTCATCGTGTATCGTTTCCTTAACACGATACGACCAAATCATATATATGATATATATGTAAAAACAGGATTTGGCATTAAATAACTTGCAATGGTTGATATGCCATAAAACCAAACCAAATAAAACCATTACTCCCGGGTTCACTCTGAATAAGTTTGGTAGAACCTGTCAGTATCCTATCTAATGGACCTGTTTATTATAATGGTGTGTTTATTTGAAAATGATTGCAAAATGCATTTCTAGCAATATATAATAAGATATCATCATTGTTAAATAAAATTTGGCATAAAATAACATAATCAAACGTTAAGACATCGTAAAAACAACCAGCGAAATAACCAAACAACAAACAAACCACTCAACCATCCTGTAAAATAATCTCGTATGAGCCTCATCTACCGTATTTAATGTAGCGCGTGTCGTGCGACGGTTAGCTTATTAGAAAATGGTTTGCGCCAATCAAATTCAAATTGTGGTCGAAAATATTTGCAGTTCCTGGTGGTCTAATGCTTCGCGTAAAGGAATACAGCTAACTCATATTTTCAGTAGTTGTATGGATTAACAGTGGCTTGAGTATAAAACTAAACTTTATCCCTTAGTTTGACTCAAGTTCTAGAGTTCTGGGGAGTGTGGAGTAACTCTTTTGATTCCATTACTCCCAGGTCCATTCTGAAAATGAGCCATAGTCCTAGTTAGAGAGGTAATTTACTAAGCTTTTTTGCTTAGATGTAGCACAAGGCCGCATGAATTGGGCACCCAATGAGAATCGAACTCAGTCGTGTAGGTTTGCTAGTCTACCTTGCTAACCATTACACCACCCGAGGTGCCCTGGTCCTAGTTAGAGAGTCATCTATGGCTGAAGTAGAGTGGTTTAAAATATTATTAATACTAGAAAACATACGCACTCTCCGGCGGGTACAAGTATTTAAGTTTTAATGTAATAAAATATATCAATTTAAAAAATCTAACGAAAGTGTATAAGATAAAATATTATGGTTATTTTTGTTTTATTTTAATTGATTTCTGTGTAGAATTATAGATAGGATTGTTTTTAATACATTCTGGAATACAAGAAATATGTAACAGCAAGTAATTATTTATTGAACCCGATTTTGTTAAAACCAGTATGCAAATTACCCAAACCATATACGAAGTAAATCCTTATTTTATAGTGATATATAACACTCAGCAGAATTCAATACACATTAACAACATAGTCTTGCTCCCCCCTGGTTTTCTAGGTGCCTTCAGGCGTTCGTGCTGGTTGGTTGTTATTGACTTGATTCGCCTCTTCCCAAGGGGCCTTTCTCTCAGGAAATTATGACTTTGTAGGGCTGAATTCATTGTTCGGCACCTGAGGTGCTCTAATATGTAAAATGCCGAAGGAACCAAGCTTCTTTTGAAATATCCACGTATGAATCTCGATATGTGCATGGCCCTACACAATAAAATAACCTTGTGTCTCATCCTTGGCTTGGTGGGAAGTCTATTAAATCCCATTAATAAAAAGGGCTATTTTGGGTCAAATCAACTCAGTTTGGTTTGTATAGCGACATCAAGAGTATATAAAATGCTAATTAAGATTAAACAATTATTATTCAATCATGATTGATTGGTTTGGTTTCTTTGTTTAATGGCATATCAACCTTTGTGGGTTATTTAATGTCAAAGCCATTCTCCTAGAAGATCAGTGGTGGTACTGTTTAACCCATAGCTGGGAGGATAAGGGGGTTCATACCTTTCCCAAGGGTATTTGCCTGAAAGTGAACGTAATAGCGCGACTGGAGTACGAACTCGCATACTACGATTCCGCAGTCCATCGCTTTAACCATTACACAACATGGAGAACAAGCATTGTGTGGGTGTAAACCATGGCCTATAAAAAAACTAGCAATGCGTGGATGTAAGGCGTAACCAATGGAGTACAAACTTTGCGTGGGTGTAAACCATGACCAATGGAAAAAAGCAATGCTTGGGTGTAAGCCATGACTAATGGACAAGGAGCATTACGCTGATGTAAACCATGGCTGACGAAAGAAAGCATTGTATGGGTGAAGAAGTGTGTGCAAGTGGGTCCTGTGGGAGTGTTAAAACATTATAAATTCTAGAATTTGGGCTAAAATCAGTTCCCGCTGGCTGTTCTGACTCCCGACAGTCCTTTGGTGAGTGTGAATTCTCTCTGTCTTCTATCCTGCTCTACACATGCGTCACCGTCGACGAATAAGAATATAAGATTTTATTTTTATATATACGTGTTCCTCAGTGTTTCTGAAGATCCAGTGGTAGTATACTACACTACTCTTTGGTATAGGAATGGACCTGTGAAGAATAAAAAGGAAGGTGGGGACACTAGACTCCCGAGACCTTCAGAACTTTAGCCTCACTGCCGTATGCAGTTTAGTTACACATCCAGAAGACACGGAAAGATTGAATTATTACTATCTGGTATAAAAGAAACCGCATTAATGTCAGGAAAAAGACTGTATCTCCGAAATATTGTCAACTTAAAACTATTAAGTCTACAGCTTCCCAGATAATAGAAAAATACGATTGAATAACAAGTCAAAAATTAATAATGACAATATTTCATCTAAGAAACTTGGTCAGCAAGTCGACGGGGCTTAGAATACGCTAAGTGTACTCCCTGCAGAATTGTAAGACACCCACAACACAAAAAATGGAATATCCTGGGTATGATACTAAACTGCCTCTGATGGTGAGGTTGTAGTTCTGCAGATCTAGAGAGGGTGGTGTACTATTTCATTAGAATTACGGTCGGGTCTGCTTTGGTAGAACTTGTCAGGATCCCATCTCTGGTTAAAGGTAGAGATTTAGCCACCCCTCCACAGGGAGCAGGATGTAACACAAGGTCATTTTCAACTAGAGTTTAGCTAATTTAAATTCAGGGTTTTTTTTTCTCCTAGCCTTGTTTACAAGGAAAAGTTAAAGAGACTAATATGTGAAAATATAAACAGCCTCGACTAGGTTTTCAAACCGGTTCGCTGTCTCCGTTTCCTACGACAGTAACCACTCCACTATGATTATTTTCATCTATAGCACAAACAGATCTGTTTAAAAATCGTTCTTATCTGATAGGACCGTGAAAAAAATTATCCTGAAAACAACAACACAAGAAATGTAAATATGAACGCACGATGAAAGCGATTCCCTTACCCACGAAATGAAATAACCCTAAACGGGTTGTCATTACATTAAAATGAATCTATCCATTAATCATGAAATTCAAACAACTTAATATTCGTGATGCTAATATATTTTTATCTAATAAGTTGGGACAATTCATGATTATTAAATCTATTTCCGGTCGTAAAAAACAAAAGAAGGCGTTGTATGAAATATACTCGATACTGATCACCCCTTTATAAAAATGGAATAGTCGTAACGGATGACATTTGTTCAAGATATAAGCTCGAGTATTAGTTTGCATTGTTTTTCTAAAATGCAATCAAAGTTGAATAAAGCTTACCTATAAATTTATTCTTGCCTCTATTTTCATTACAAGCAGTAAATAAAAAAACAAGACAAAAATGAATAAACCCGACACTTCAATACAAAATAACTGACAGTTCAATTCTATGCCGTCTACTGCTATGAAAGCAACCGACTGATTTCCTTGTTTAATGGCATATCAACTTTAGTGAGTTAATTTAATGACTAAGTTATTCTTCTAGAAAAATAGTAGTACAATAATCGTAGCCATAGCTGGGAGGATGAAGGAGTTCATACCTTTCCCAAGGGTATTAGTTTGGAAGTAAACGTAACTGGGTAACTTGAATTCGAACTCACTTCGAGACCGCTATCCCCCAAAGTATTATGATAATATGCCCGTGGTGTAATGGTTATCCTCGTAGGAAATGGACACGGCGACACGAGTTCAAATCCTGGATGAGACTGATGGCATTTCATATAGCGCTTATACCCTTGGGAAAGGTATGAATCCAATTATTCTCCCTCCAGCTATGGGTAAATAGTAGGGAAGACTAAGTTCTTCAGCCTTGGTGAGGCAACTAGGCTAGGAGAAGGAAAACTCTGGAATCAAACCTGTTAAACTCCGCTAAAAAATTGACCTTGTGTCATATCCTGCCCGAGCGGAGGGGTTGGTAAATATGATTATGATATATTATTTTTAGATGGTTTGACTCGGTTTCTTTGTTTTCAATGGTATATCGATCTTCGTGGGTTAATGATAAAACCATCTTTGAAGAACAGCAGTGGGACTATTTCACCCGTTGTTGGGGAATAAGGGTGTTCATGCCTTTCCAAAAGTGAAAGTAATAGCATAACTGCAGTTCGAACTCGCTTACTTTAAAGCCGTAGTCTAACACTTCAGCCATTACGTCATGAGAACTCCTACTTGAAAGCAACCGAATCATATTTACCAAACCCCTCGGCTCAGGCAGGATATGACACAAGGTCAATTTTTAAGCGGAGTTTAACAGGTTTGAATTCAAAGTTTTCCTTCTCCTAGACTAGTTCCCTCCGCAACGCTGAAGAACCTAGTATGCCCTACTATTTTACCCATAGCTGGAGGGAGAATAACTGGATTCATACCTTTCCCAAGGGTATTAGTGCTATGTGAAATGCAATTAGTCTCGTCCAGGATTTGAACTCGAGTGACCGTGTCCATTTCCTACGACGATAATCATTACACCACGGGCACCTCCCGAAAAATGATTATGAGTTTTTATAACGTTACTCCTAAAACATTGGGACAATTTCAGATTTGTTCACCGACTCCTCAAAAAAGAAAATATTGGATAAAATATAAAGAAGAAAACTGCAAAGGATCCCAGAATTCATGTAATGTAATTGTACAACTTCTATATATTAGATGAAATACTGCACATAATATCAACAGAAAGCAGAGATTTATGTCTACAGCAACATCTTAGATTGACGGAAAACTTTATTATAACTCTTACAAAATTATTAATTAACATGATTCTTTTAAGATATTTGGACAATTTAGTGTTATTATGTCTACTTCTGTCTGGTATCAAAAATAAGTTAAAAGCAAACGAAATTTGAACTTAATGACGAAGTTGATTTTTCCAAGACATTTGGAAAAATTAAGATATTTATGTCTCGAAAATAAGTTTAACAGAAAAGAAATTAAAGCATTTCCATAATCAGGAGTTTTCTGAGACATATTCGTTTAGTTAAGATCATTTCGTCAACTCATATCTAAAAACAAAATACAGACAGCTAATTTAACATTGCAGTAAGCTACCACAAATATATGGCCTTCCAAAGATTTATAAGGATGGTACTCCATTGAGACCCATTGTCAGTAACCAAGGTTCAGTGTGTCACCCATTGAGATGCTTTCTTGTGGAGATAATCAGCGGCCTAACTGGTAAGTTCTTATTATTTCAACCCCTATCTAAGATCAAAATATTTTTTTAAAGTTAAAAATGTATAAACGAAGATTTTTCTCAGACATTTGGACAACTTCAGATTATGTCTGCTCCTGCCAGACATCAAAAAAAATTAAAGACAAAATAAATTTTAAAATTCCTAATTTAGAGGGTGTTTTTTTTTAAAGATATTTCCACAACATAATACTTCTACTCCAAGCAGACAAAAAAAGTTAAAAGAATTGGTAACACTTAAATGGTTTATAACTGATATCTTTTTCTTTTGTTTTGGGTGAGGTATATAACTTATTACTATAATGCTGGGTTGTACACAGATATCTGATAAAACAAAAGATGATAAAATTAAAAACAGAGATATTTTATCTCGGAAATCAAATAACCAAAATATTAATACCTTCTTCTATTCAGACAAAAATATATAGTTGCTGAAATAACCCCCCCTTAACTATTACCCATACCTCCCAAACCCACCATCTATTTCCTTAATTTTATAATAACAACACTTCGCTCTTCAGTTATAATCATCATCGTACATAATAGAAACCATCATAACTAATTCTAACTGTTGTTGTAATCCTTCATTATTTTCACTATGTACGTACTATTATGGATAACTATAATAAACGCAACATATCATTAACACAATACAAATTATTATTGCAATCTAACTCAAATCTCTTCCCAACATAAAATACCATTACTGTAAAATATTCCATAGTATATCCTATTTACCAACCCCTCCGTTCGGGCAGGATATGACACAAGGTCAATTTTTAAGCGGAGTTTAACAGGTTTTGAATTCAGAGTTTTCCTTTTCCTAGACTAGTTGCCTCACCAAGGCTGAAGAAATCAGTCTATCCAACTATTTACCCCTAGCTGGAGGGAGAATTATTGGATTCAAACCTTTCCCAAGGGTATTAGTGCTATGTGAAATGCAATCATTCTCGTCCAGGATTTGAACTCGAGTCGCCGTGTTCATTTCCTACGACGATAACCATTTCACCACGGGCACCTCCTATTCCATAGTATATTGCAATACATTATATCCGTACTCCATGACATTTATGTGATTTTGGCCTACCATACAACACTCGCTTAAATATGCTCACAAAGCAAATATTTTCTTTATTTCCATCGACATGCAATGATGATGTTTCGTTCCTTAGTTATAATCACCTACACATACAGAAATAAATAAGAAAATTTCCCGCCCTTACTGTTTCTATATTGGATGCATTGACGTCTCCCATCCGGTTAAACAATACATTGCGATTATATTCACATACACATACACGATACATCACTTTCACAAACACACACAATAATACGTAACTATAACCAACACAAACAGACACAGACACGCGCGTGCGCACACACACAAGCACACGTAAATATTTCTACACAATCCCAACGGTTTTTGATGGTACTCAATAAGTTTCCAGACTTTTTGTACAGGCATTTAAAATTGTCGTAGACTCATGTAAATTCAGTATGCTATTGCTATATATCTTATGAGATGACTGACCAATTTTTATGATTTCAAGTTCAAATGGACAGCTACAGCAGCAATTGGAATACACCCTACTAAAGCCTGATTGTCACAGCTGGTGAATTTCAAAAATGTAATCTGGATGTCAGAACAATTTAGAAGAACGATATACAATAAAATTCTGTTTTAAACTTGGAAAAATTGCCATAGAAACGTATGGAATACTTCAGACTGCTTTTCGACCATCTTGCATGTATCGAGCATCAGTTTTTGAGTGGCATAAGAGATTCAAGGAAAGCAGTGAGTCTGAGAGGGATGATGAAAAGTGTTGGATGAGTAAGGAAGTCGAAACACCAAAGTTGATGGGCCAAATAAAGAATTTCATGGATAAGGACCATCATGTGTCTATCGAGACAATAAGTGCACAGTTTGATGTTCAGTACGGGAACTGAACACTCAATTATTCACGAGGAACTGAAGATGCGTAAGATTTGCGCAAAGTTTGTCCCAAGGGTGCTCATAGAAGATCAGAATGAAAGACGTTGTCCTGACAGCAGGGAGATAGTCGAATCCCGCAGTTATTGATGCTCTGGTGACCTGCGATGAAAGCTGCTATGACCCAGAGACCAAGAGACAGAGTTCCCAGTGGAAGCATGCTAGCTCTCCGAGACCCAAGAAGGCCAGATAGAGCAAATCCACCAACAAACTTTTGATGATCCCTTTTTTGACAGCACTGGCATGATCTATATGCACTGGGTTCCCACTGGACAGACAGACAACAAGGAATACTAAGTTGAGGTTTTAAGGGAGTTCAGGAAGAGATTCCATCGGAAGAGGCAAGCACTCTTCAAATCGGGTCAGTGGCATTTCCATCAGGACAATGCACCAGTCTACAACTCCATCCTTCTCAAAGACAATTTTACCAAGATGGGCATCAAGACAGTTCCTCACCTTCCCAATAGTCCAGACTTTGCTCATTGTGACTTTTGGTTATTGCCTAAGCTCAAGGAAAACTTAGAGTCTGTCGTTATGAGACCATTGAGGAGATGAAAGAGGCTGTGACGAAGGTTATTGACACGCTCACACAAGATGACTTCCATGGGGCATTCCAGAAGTTGTTTGAACGGTACAACAAGTGCATTGCAGCTGGAGGAGATTACTTCGAAGGGGACTAGAGTTTCATGTGTGTACTATCAATAAAAGTGCTCATACGAAAAAAGTCTTGAAACTTATTTAATGATCCTTGTATTTATGGATTTTCGATTTATTCCTTTCATTTTGTTATCTGCTAGAAGATTGCTGTTTGTAAAAACTTCATGGAACCAAAGGTCGCTGAAAAACTTTCATGGCATTAGATAAATAAATCCAATATTTATTTATTTATTTATTACTATATATATATATATATATATATATTGGTGGCATTAAGCTGTTTGTTTGATTCGCTAGGTCTCAAGGGATTCCTAACCCCAGGCAATACCTATTTTGCAAGGCTAAGTTCTTGGTTTAGTGCCTGAGGTTCTCTTATATGGGGAATGTCGAGGAGATCAAGCATATCTTGAATTGACAACGCATGTCTTGATTTGTGCTAGATTCTGTACTAAACAATTATCTGGTGTCGCTTTTTGGCTAGGTTCGAAGTCAGTTAAGGGCCACGTTGACTTTGCACAAAAAACTACATTACACACTGATATAAAATTATGGGATGATAATTAAAAGATATATACCAATGGCAATCATCTTTATATTTTATTTGCTTCTTCGATTCATTAAAACCAGGAAAGGGTCGGAGGAGCAGATCATTTTAGGAAGCTGTGTTTGTTCTCTCGTTTTTTTTTTTCTTTTTTTTTTTTTTTGAGAATTTTTCTGGATTTCGTGGGAATGGAATTTGCAATCCTCCTTCCACACGGATTTGATTTTTCCTTCTTCTAGATGTGTTTCTTAACCAAAAATAAAGTGTCCCGTCTGTTTTTCTATTTACCCATTGCAAGCAGAAGTAAAGAAAATTCCTCTTACTTTTCTAAACGATTTTAAGATAGCGTGAATACAAAGTTCTTCGTCCAGCTTTTGAAATCAGTTCGCTGACTCCATTACCTACCACAATAACCGTTGTACCAGTCACGCTCTATTTAAAACTGAATCACCGTAAAATATAGCGAGACTTTAAATAACTATGATCTTATTATAATTCAAAAAATATCCCTGAACGCGGCTAAAAAAACACCATTTTGAACCAGATTTCAAACAAGCTATACTGAAAAATATTTTAGACTGTACTAGTAGATTATTGTTTTGCGACTTAGAATATATTACCGGCAGAGAGTCCAACCGCTTCCCTCTATAAAAGGTTGTAATGAGTATTGTTACGCCGTCCTGTGCAGGGTACCAAATCCACCAGTTAATGCCGTACACCGCCGTTGGCTGTAGTTTGCCGAACGCTATTTAATGTCACAGATATCACCAAATCCCAAGCAGAACCACATTTTAAAGCTACAAGGCAACTTCTAGGTGAATTATTAAAAGTCAACACAGCCCACTTTCCAGGTTTCCCCCTCAAATACAACATCTTCGACAAACACAATTCTTCCACAAGAAAATATGGACTCTAAACTACCGTGTTTGAGTTAACAGGATTTATAACAATATTCTTTTATTGCATAAAAGAAAGTAGCGAAGAAAACAAAACAATTCACGAAAAAGTCAGGAGCGAGAAAGTCTTTCTGTATCCCAGGGGAGTCTGCACTAAAATATCCGTATCTTGGACTAAGCCCCTCATAAAATATCTGTTAATGGCGGAGGGTGAGAAGGTAGTTCGACAAAGGTAGACACGGTCCGCTTTCCAGCAGAATGTGAGATTTAATGGCAGAGCTCGCTCCAAATCTCAAGTTTATCATTTTAGTATGAATGCAGAAGGATAACGTTGAATACATTTAAATTGTATGTGCACTTGGGGTTTTGTGAAGTTTATTCTATTATAGTGGACAAGTATTTTCTTTGGGTATTCCTTTAACGAGTCTTACCATACTTCGGACTTTGAACTCATTCAAAAGATAAGTTCTTTCTTTTCTCTCTGCGTTCTCTGTGCGGCATTATTTTCGAATTTGGGTTTCTTCCGTATCCCAAATTACGTCTTCACCCGGTGATGAATAAACGGCAACTAACTCATCTTCCGAAGTCTGGAAATTCACCACGTGCTGATTTTCTTGGCGGGCTCTTCTTCGGTACCAAATGTGGTGGAAGGCCTACCCCCCCCCCCGCCGACATACACATGGCTTATAGAGAGTGAGGCTCTCCCATGCCTACATTACCCAGCAATGATAGAGACGGTGGGAGAGAAATAGAGTCTTTATTTCCATTATTCTGCTTACTACTATCGTCCTCTAATTCTTACCTGTTACCATCATCTGCTGGCGGCCAAATGTATTGGGGTGTCATATTTTCTCGTCACAGTATTAATAAGATATATATCATGCTTCATTACGGGTAAAATCTGACCACGTTTCCAACCCCAATTTTATGAAGTTGATTATTTGAAGACATTTGAAAACATTAAAACTGTTATATGTCTACTCCTCACAAACATTAGAAATACGATCATGACAAAAGAAATTAAAAACTCATAAACTGACATGATGATGTAAAGTCTTTTTTAAATTTAAATTGATAATACCTTTTTTAGGAATAGAAAATAATTAAATCAAGTGTTTATTCAAACTGATTTTTTTTTATTTTATAGGTTTTCTGAGGGTATCTGAGATCTAGGCTGCATCTGATGAGAAAGTTCCAATTTTGGATTCTATGTCATTACTCCAAAATCCACTCTAACCTGGACAGGTAGTACCTGTTAGGGTATCCTTCAATGATATTAATCGCAGGTCCACTCTATTTTTATATGACTGTACCTGTTAAAATCCCATCTACGTGTCAAATATATCTGCTTAAAAATAGTTTGTGCTCGATAAGACTGCGAACAATAACTCTTTAGAATCATCGACTAAAAATGTAGGAATAATTAGTTGAAACGAGTTGGTTGGTTGGTCGGTTGGTTGGTTGGTTGATTGGGTTTTATGGCATATCAACGTTTGTAGGTTATTTAACGCCAAATCCATTTTATACAAATAGTCAGTTGTATTTCAAATACTTCAGTCTAGTATGAGTACTCAGTTTAATCGTCAAAACATTTCTTTTTCAAACTATTCAGTTTATTCAAACAGTTTTAATTCAGTTAATTTTGTTTACACACAGTTGGATGTCAGAATAGTTCTATATATAACAATTCAGTTTAGTGTAAGTACAGTTTTAATGTCAAAAACAGTTCTATTCTAAATAAATTCAGTTCAGCATAAATACGCAGTCTAAATGCAAAAATCAGTATCGTGAAAGAGGTAGGGCTTAGTTCTATTTAACCCATAGATAGGACCCTTATAAGGTGCTACCACTCCGGGCCAGAGTGGATGGCAATAAAGGGGTACTCCGCATTCCCCAAAGCTCCAGCATTACTGGAACCTTACCATCAGATTGTTTAGTGTCATATCCAGGACACTCGTTGGGTGGGGGGTCTTACCCCCCTGCAGAGAAGCAGTCGGTATATTCTACAGCCCCCCAGCCGACTGGGCAATATTTGAAACGAGCAAACTGCGTGTAAAATGGTAGATATTAGATATGAATACCTGAACCTATACAACTGCATGTAATATTTTTTGCCTTAGATAGGAATACCTAATGTCTTATAACAGAGTGCAACAACGTCTTAAGAAGTAATTACACAAAACAAATATGAATCTACAATAAAACGAAACCAGCTAACTTAGACGCATAAAATAACCCTAGAGAGGTTGTGTTCGCCAATGGTCCGGGAGACTGTTTCAATCCCTGGTCGAGTCATAGCAAAGACTCAAAAATGATAATTGATGTCACCTCGCTTAACACTCAGCATTATAAGGTAAAGTTCAAGAGTAAAGTGGAGCACTCCAGGGAATGGAATAGCGCCCTCCCCTACACCGCAGTGTAGTAGCTATAGAAAAGGGAGCCTTCGTGTCACCCTAGACTAAGTTCGTATAAAGAGCTCCGTCCCACGCTCTCTTTTAAATAGAATATATCTTTTAGCTTTTATATTTTACTATCCCTCTCGGTGTAGCAGAGTGTTCGTCTCACACACACCATCGATAATCCACTCATCATTACGAGAGGCAGATGGCATCTCTCTTTCGCGATAGCCACTTCTAACCTTACATTAACAGCCTGGTATCGTGATAAGAGAGAATCTATTTCGTTTCAACCGTTGACTGACCAAAAGAAAATCCATAAAAAGCGTTTATTTTTTTAAATGTTTGTTAATGCAACCTTTTCTTGCCAAGAAAAAAATTGAACTGAATACCTATTTAATATATATTTTTAGTTTGGTTTGGTTAGATGGCATATCAACCATTTTAGGTTATTTAATGCCAAATCATGTTTATAAATATATATTAGATATATATTTTTTGTATACTTAAGTCAAGAAATTTAAATAGGTTCAAGTATTGTTATGTATCACTAGCAATTCAATTAAACATCAATCATTTGTTTACACACAATTAAATGATCAATCAGTTCTATTTCAAGCAATTCTATGGAGCATAGGTCATTTGTTTCCACACAGTTCCATTATCGAGCAGTTCTGTTTAACCCATAGATGGCTCCCTTTTCTATAGCTACTACACAGTGGTGTAGGGGAGGGTGCTATTCCATTCCCTGGATTGCTCCACTCCGGGAACTGAGTGGAACTGGGAGCGATGGCAATGAGGAGGTACTCCACATACCCGAGAACTCCTGCATTACTAAAGCGTCACCATTAGATTGTTAAATGTCAAAACCTGGACGTTCGTTGGTTGTAGACTTACTCCTCGGCAGAGAGGGCAATCGGTGTAATTCAAACCCCTAACCGACTGGGCTGATTTTCTATCTAATTCAATTGAGTTTTCTTGGTTATCTGAAATTAACGAACGTGTCAGAAACCGATAACTTCATGATATATTTGGCGAAAAAGTATTAAATGAACTTCAAATACGAATAATTCTAAAGAATCGTAATAATAGTTGTCTAAATTTCTGAGACGAAGCTTGGTGATTTTTATCCTGAAGGGTTTTCGGACTACTGTTTTCATCTTTATTGTAATTTCCACATCGTTTCGGCCGATATGTCCTTCTTCAGGTATTTCTCGAACTCGGGAACCTTCACGGAACTTCGAACTATGTCCCTTATTGAATCCACAAGGGTCGCCTGTTCTAATCCCGTTAGCCATAACCGGGTACACGTGTTAAGTATTCCTGTATTGTTACTCATCTGCAGTCAGGATAGAACCTGTAACCTCCAGATGATTGTCTCCTTAGAAGCTAAGGGAACCAACGCTTATAACCGTTACGCCATGTTCTGCTGGACAATTCAGAGTGAATTTTTGGGACTTATAAATCTAATGTTCTTTCTTGAGTAGAATTCCTACTATTATGTATGATTTTTTAACTGTGCTCATATTGAGATTTTTAAAAAAATAAATACGCCCTTTTTATATGATAATGACCATCATACAACACATAAGTAATAAAGGCAAATACTGCTTATGTACCATCATCATTATTAATTTATCGTTATAGCAAAGATTTCTGTATCTCTCGCTCTGTGTCCCTATCATCCCTCGTCCCGACAAGTTCTTTAGACTGCATCCAGTATCCGCTCATAGCTAACGCTTGTAATTCTTTGTTATTCTGTTAACACTTGGGAGACGACATGCTGGAATCCGCAAGAGAACATCGCTAATGAGCTTGTCGTTACTTCACCAGCAGAGCCCAGAATGTTCTGGTTAGTAAGATAGGAGGTAAGTAGCAGAACA
Source organism: Sepioteuthis lessoniana (assembly GCA_963585895.1). NCBI lineage: Eukaryota > Metazoa > Mollusca > Cephalopoda > Myopsida > Loliginidae > Sepioteuthis > Sepioteuthis lessoniana. The sequence continues at coordinate 84,130,677 of OY757922.1, read as the reverse complement.
GTTGCTATTTTGAGGTTTACTGCTTCTAGCAATTGTTCAAAAAAGCACGTAGCATTTTGTGAAATGACCAGCTATCTTCCTCTCCATTTGCTTGGTTAGCGACATAGTGCTGGATCCATACATTAGTACCGACCCTAACACCGCTTGGAAGAAATCCTCTTTACTTTTATAAGAGAGATTCGATTTTCACAAAATCGACTACCAATTCATATTAGTCCTGGCCTGCTCTATATGTACGTTGACATTACTTTCATTAGATGAGATATTGTTACCGAGTATGTGAACAGGTCAACTAATTTCGGACACCATTCACTTGAAGTGCAGACGGCTCCTTCCTGTTTAAAACACATAAACTCTGTTTTATTTGTGTTCCCAAAGAAACGAAAGCTTCTTGCTGCTTGCTCCAGGTTATGCAGTAGAGATTCGGCTTGGGCAGGAGTATTTGCGAGTCCTAAACTTTAGCAAAAATAATTCCAGATTTTACATCTTTTATAATAACTATCTTAAGACCCATAATGTAAAATGTAACAAGGGTAAATACTACTTACGAATGAGTAAAATAAATCTTAATAAAGATAACCTCTACTTACTTTATTTTTAGTAATGCCCTTCATACAACTGACATATGATATAGGTAAGTACTACAAGCCATTGTAAAGTTATATTTGTAATAGTTTTCCGTGTCCATTGGGCTAAACTAGGTTTAACAAATCTGTGGCTTTTTAGCATAATGCCAGAAACTGGGCGAAACCAAAACGAAGCTTTCTACATTGACAGGATTTTGTAACTAAATGAAAAATGCAGATAGAAATCGATTGACAAAGTAGTGGGAAGGATAAGCTATGGTAGAAACAAATCGAAGAAAAATAGTGAGAGGGAAAAAGATAGGAAAAAAAAAGAAGGAACGAATGAAAGTGTTTGATATATGAAACGGTGACAGCCGCTTTCGTATGTTGTCCGAGTGGTTTAAGAGGTAAAATACAATGGAGGTCAAATGGTTAGAGACAGCGTGACTGGTCAAGTAAGAAAGAAAGAAAGAAAGAAAGAAGCCATAAAACTAATCATGGAGAAAAATAAAAAAAACACAAAAACAGAAAAGAACATGAAATAATGTTCAGGGTAATAATACGGAAAGAAAGAAAGAAAGAAAGAAAGAAAGAAAGAAAGAAAGAAAGAAAGAAAATGCGATAAACTAAAAGAAATAGAAATAAGAAAATAAAGAAAGAAATGGAGTAAAAAAACAGACAAAGAATGAAAGAAAGGTAAGAACAAATAAGAAAATAAAAACAAACAAAAAACCATACAAACTAGCAGAGAGAAATTGAAATAACGAGAAGTCAGCCAAGAAAGAAAGAAAGAAAGAAAGAAAGAAAAATCTAACAAACAAACAAACAAACAAACGAACAATGTGTCTTGATCTTCGACTGTAATTATGGGACATAGAAAGAAAGAAAAAAGAAAGAAAGAAAGGTATTTCACAAAATGTAGAAAGAAAAGAAAAAGGTGAACGAAAAGTATTGCACGAAAAGAAGGCCATCAATCTAAAAAAAAAGAAAAAAAAAACATCAATGTACTTACTGACATGGGAAAAAACAAAGAATTTAGATATATGAAAAAAAAATTTTGTCGATGTAAATGACTTATGTACAAGACAAAAAAAAGACATTTGAGATGAACAAATTAAAAGAACAAAAAAAATAAATAAAAGATTACATCTAAAAAAGAAAGAAAAGAGCTGGGATGGATACAAAAATGAAAGGAAAAAAAGAAAAAAGAAATAGAATGGTTGATGTAAGAATGAAGAAGTAATAAGAATGGGAAAATGATAGGCCGTGACTTGAGAAAGAAAAAAAAAAAGAAGTCTGACGCCTTAAGTGACGCAAAGAAAAAGGTGAAAAAATACTAAATACTTTTCAATAAAACAACTTCACGAAGATATTAGGAAACATCAAAAGACCCAGAAAGGAGATTCCAGAAATGAGCACACACACAAAAAAAAGGAAAAACGAAAGAGAGGTCCTATTTACCCAACCCCTCCGCTCGGGCATGATATGACACATGGTCAATTTTTAAGCGGAGTTTAACAGGTTTGAATTCAGAGTTTTCCTTCTCCTAGACTAGTTGCCTAACCAAGGCTGAAGAACCCAGTCTGTCCTACTATTTACCCATAGCTGGAGGGAGAATAATTGGATTCATACCTCTCCCAAGGGTATTAGTGCAATGTGAAATGCAATCAGTCTCGTCCAGGATTTGAACTCGTGTCGCCGTGTCGATTTCCTACGATGATAACGATTAATTCAACGAAGGAGAGTAGCACCAGGACAACCACAATTAACGCCATGTGCGAAATAGACATATAATGTTCATTACGATAGAACTTATAGAGAACATAGGAATCTCGAAAACACGTAACGACTTCTTGTTCAGGTACGACACCTTTTTATTAACTTTGAGTAAAAGGTTTCGACATAAGGAGGAGAGACACAATCTCGCTAGGCCGTCTTATTCATTTGGCCCCTATCTCGTGCGGCACCCACGGCGCGCTAATTCGTCTCGCCTCAGCGAGCCCCAAAAGTCGACCGTCTTCGTCCAGTGTCTAGTCTCAACTCTCTAACTTTCTTCAAATCTCCCACGAACCTCCGCGCGCTTCCGGTACGTGACATCACCCGCACCCTGTCACCCCGTTCCGTCATCTCGAGCTATTGTGACATCTCTGAGTGGCACGTCCGCCCCGCGCGTGCGTTACCACCTACATGAAGGTTTACACCTATGGGCTGAGCCGAAAGGTTCTCAGCCAAACTAAACTCAAAGGCATGAACCGAAATCCCTTGGCCATTACGTTACAAAAGTACTAAATCAAATAATGATAGAAAGAAAGGAAAAGTAAGAAATATGGAGGGAATCGCTTTAGCTTAATTGCTAACCATATATACCAACCCCTCCACTCGGGCAGGAAATGACACAAGGTCAATTTTTAAGCGGAGTTTAACTGGTTTGAATTCAGAATTTTCCTTCTCCTAGACTAGCTGCCTCACCAAGGCTGAAGAACTTAGTCTACCCTACTATTTATCCATAGCTGGAGGGAGAATAATTGGATTCATACCTTTCCCAAGGGTATTAGTGCTATGTGAAATGCAATCAGTCTCGTCCAGGATTTGAACTCGTGTCGCCGTGTCCATTTCCTACGACGATAACCAGTACACCACGGGCACCTCCTTAGCTTAATTGCTAACGTGTTAGACTACGACATCGTAGTACAAGAGTTCGAACTTCAGTCGTGCTACGTTCTGTCTCGGACATAACCTTGGAAAAGGTATGAATATTCTCAGCTATGGGTTATATAGTACCACTACTGTTCTTCAACGAGCATAACTTTGCCATTAGATAACCCAAGAATGTTTATATTCCGATAAAACAAAGAAAAAGGAAAAAAAATAAATAGAATCATTATTGTAACAATGAAGAAATAATATGGAAGAGAAAAGGATAGAATGAAAATTTAAAGAAGAAGGAGAAGAACACTGACATAAACAACTCTAAGAAAAGAGATTCCAGAAATGAGCAAATAAGAAGAAAAACGAAAGCGAACTGCACCAGGACAGCCTCCTCAAACGAGTTAAAGAAGAAAGAAGAAAAAGAAATAAGATATTAAAAAGAGAGAGAGACTGATGCTCTGAAGATATATATGAGGCCATCTACAGAGGTCTGAGGTCCTACGCCAAGGTTTTTTTCATACTTGCCCAGTCTATTCGAAATTCGTCTGAAATTCGCTTATCTCGTCCTGTCTCGTCTCGGCGTACCTAAGCGAAATCCATGATTGATGAGAAACAGACTGGCTATCTTTCCCGATAGGGCTAAATATGCGATCGATCTCACAGCAGCCAGTAACCCCTTTTTAGAACAGAACATCTCCAGACACACATGCCATCTTTAACTCGAACTAGAGTGCAGACAACGTCACAACTACTACTTTTTACAATCGACAGCAGAAGTAGTGGTACCATGGCTCCAAGGAAAGTACACTCAAGGAACAGAAATAAATGGCATATATATATATATATATATATATATATATATATATATATATATATATATATATATATATTAGTTATCTGAAAAGCGGTGAAATGTCTCGCTATAGTTTGCCCCATACACAAACTACAACAGCCCCACCGTCGAAATTTAAATAGCTTTTTCCGTTTTCTTTTTCGACAAGGCAGCCCTTGGTGCAAACGCATATAAATCGTACTGTTACCAAATTATACCATATATATATATATATTTGAATGCTTCAGTTCCAACATCTTTAGATGTAAGCACATTATGTTCGTTGAACGTTTTCTTAGAGTTATTAATGTTATTTTCTCATACAGGCCATGCCATTTTCAATATATATATATATATGTGTGTGTGTGTGTGTGTGTGTACGTGCGT
>OY757922.1:84116243-84121243 GCA_963585895.1 Sepioteuthis lessoniana | reverse complement strand
TTCAGAATTTTTTGGTCTTTGTTACAGCATTAAGCAAATTATATATTCTTTGTCGTTTCATTTCTTGCTCATTCATATTGGGCCGAATTTTTTTTAAAAAGTGCTTCAATAATAGAGCTAATAATAAAAATTTAGATTTATTCGGGTTTTTTTTTTTTTTTTTGTTTGTTTTTTTGGTGGGGGATCCAAAATTGGACTAAAAAAACAAAAAAAAAGTTTTAAATAATTATTTAATATTTTGCTTCCGAAACCTGTAAAAAAGAAAATTTATGACCGCGTTAGTGAAAATTACTCAAGTTATGGCAATACAGAAATGTATCAATTTTTCTGAAACACCCAGTACATTTCAAATGATATATATTTTTTTTACTATTTAATGTTTCACATGTTTTTCTTTTTTTTTTTTCTTTTTTCATTGCATTGTTTTAAACTAAATTCAAAGGAGCAAGCAGAGTTCCATAAGATCTATAATACGACTGAACTCACCCGTTCTACGATGGTCGATGGAGCGAACGAAAGAATACAGGTGGCTTCTTTACGCCACTTTCATTGATTCTGAGAAAGTCTTCGATTGCGTAGAGATTAATCAAGTGTTAAGTTCTCTGGAAATGCAAAGAGTCAAGTCACAGTACATCAAACTGCTCGTACCTCTGATATAGCTTGGTTGTCACCACTCATAACAATCCCAATCGGTAACGGCATTAAGCAGGGCGACAATCTACGAGAAGCTGCTCGCCGAATGCCCCGAAATGGTCATTCGAGACATTGCGTGGGAGTTGGGAATCAATATCAACGATAAGCAATTTACTTATTTCCGTTGTGGCTAAAGTGTCGGGCTGCAACGTCATAATAAATGAGTTCGGACTCCAGTTCTGCTTTAATGTTCCCTTTCATACAATCACCGTTGTGTTATATAACATATGACATGGATTTTCGGTTCGTTCCTAGTGACCCCGTGTGCTTTGACAGGCTGTCACACTGTGATGAGTAAACAGGGATATGGCAGCACGATTAGGGCAGTCCGGTACAACAGGTGTATAATCGAAGGTGATCACGTGATGAGAACCACGCGGTGAGATTTGGACAGAATGTAGAGAATCACGGACGCGCAGCCGATCAGTGGGTTAGGTCGTCTCTGACGAGCTTCCAAAGGGGGTGATGGCTCCTGGAAGAAGGTATGGGAAGAAGTCCTCTCTCTGAGTATATGTCTCTCCATCTATCTCTCAACTAACAACAAACTGTGGGCTCCTTTAGAGAATAAAATGAGATATATATTTTTATAAACAAGTGTATTTCGTTCGTTCATTATCGTTCATAATGTTCCTCGTTGTTCATAAAAAAATAAAGATGAGTATACAATACTTGGGAAAGGCCTGAACCCCCTTATTCCTCAATCTTTGTGTTAAATAGAACCAGTACTGTTCTTCTACAAGGATAGATTTTGTAAAAAATAACCAGCCTCGAAACAAAGAAATTAAACCAATCATCTCCGAATCGCAGCAGATACAGTGCTTATCGCTGATACAACTAATCAGGTTCAGCTGATGCTAAAGAATCGAACTTCATTCACCAGCCTCAAAATAAACACCACGAAAAGTAAATTCATGCGTTCGAAAAATATAACACACATTTGTTGGAAGCGATAAAATTGAAGTTGTGAAGCAGTGAATTTACTTAAACGGATGGTGAATACAGGGTGGAACGATAAAATGGTCGTCCTAAAGAAAACAACACTACAGCTTTATTTTAAAAGTTTTATTGAAAAAATAAATTCAGCTATCTTGATTATGTAGTAAAGCTGACATCTATCCAATGTAGTCGCCTTCAGCCTCAATCACCGCCTCGATACGGATTTGAAACTAGGAGCATGCCTTTTCTACAAGCGACGCAGGAGCTCGGCGAATACTCGGCGGATGGTGGCGATCAGGCTGGCTCTGATGTTGTGGGAGGTCATGTTGGTGATGTTCTCGACGTATGACCAAACAAAGTAGTCCAGCGGGTTAAGGTCGGGGGAGGAAGGGGCCAATGAGAGAAGGGTTCAAAGTCGTAGCACTCCTTCTGGAGTCAAGCCTGGGTCTCTTTGGACTTGTGGGTCGAAGCAGAGTCCTACTGCCACACCCAGTGTCTGCCACCGGCCACCTGATTACACCAGGGGATCACCACACTCTTCTGCACATCCAGGTACACTTTGGTGTTGACTTTCAAGTCGACTTCGAAGATGTGAGGGGGCATGATGTGGCCCTCACTTGAAACCACACCAAAGACCATAACCGTTGCCGGAAACTTTGTTTTCATCACCCGGGGCACGTCCTTGTTATTCATGGCTATCCAGATTTGCATTTTCAGGGTGCTGGCAATGGTCCTGTTGTCATAACTTGGATCGGTAGAGAGCATGTGTTGTACTTTCAGACATGATAGAAGGCTCCTATCGCTTTTGGGATTTGTACACAACTGCCCAACTAGTAGATGGTTTACAACAAAAAAAAAAAGAAAACCGGTTTTCATTAAACGGAAATGGGATCATGTCGTTTTTTCTAGGGCGAGAATTTTATCGTTCCACACTGTATGTGCCAAGACATAGCTGCGGAAATCTTTCGGAGAAAAAAATCAAGAATCCAGGATTCTAAGACGATAAAAGACGTGATCCAACCAAATTTAAAGAAGGAACTATGAGCCAACCTCTTCAATAAAACTGTTTTGCCAGCAATTGTGTACGCAAGCAAAATGTATACTACCACGAAGTAGGAAGGACAGAGACTGGTTACGACTTCGAGGGCTATGGAAATATCCATGCTGGGAATATCGTTGCGTGAACACATCCGAACCGTTGTAATTCAAGAGGGGAATGGAATGAAGGAATTGATTGAAGAGTATCGAAACAGAAGTTCCGCTGGGTCGGACACACTGCAAGGTTATTGGTCAACCCGTGTTGTTATTGAGTGGTATCTTAGAGACCAGCAACGACCATCCCGAATACCTCCACTAAGATGGAAAGATACAAGTATCAAGGGATTCGTGACAATATGGAGAAGAAAAGTGAGATCGAGAACAAAGCAGATGTGTATTGTGGCCAGCGATGTGGAAAATATATGAAAAACTGTGCAATAAACGGCAAAAAGATGTTCCTCAAGAAAATATTAACACGTCATTTGTGGAAAAAAACTTTCTAATGTATGTATATTCTGTAACCCTCCACCGTGAGAGGGTGCGATTCAAAGCCAGCAATTCTGTGGGTTTAACGAATTTGAAATGAAAGACTTCTTTCGGCAATACCGATGGCCTTAGACTTATCAAAGAAGTAAATTTTCCTTACTATTTACCCATTAGTGGAGGGAGGATACTTAGATTCATATATTTTTCCAATCGTATTTTCCCTACGTAAACAGCCTCGTCCAGGTTTTGAACTCGTGTCACTTCGTCCATTTATTTCGATAGTAACCAATACAAAACGAGCGCCTCTTTAAATGTGACGAATATTTAGTTGATTACCCACCAAATCAGAATTTAACACAAGGAAATTCTTTAGTTGGGTGCTACACTCGCATTGAGACTCATGCGTATTCAATTGAAAAAATATTTGGTCCCCAAGGAACTCCACATAATTGAAGTGCATACGGTGCTACGACTTGAACTCAGCCCTCCAAAGCAGGTATTGCCGAGGGACCAAGCAAATCAGGAGTACAGCTCAATACCATCCAGCCGAGGTGCACAAGGGCGGAAGGTATATCGCGACTCTCTGAATTCTATGGGTGTATTTATTTACTAAATCTGCTGTATTAACTGACGATATTTGTGGACAATAATGTTGCGAAGGACGTGTCTGTGGTGTAATGGTTATCGACATAGGAAATGGACACGGCGACACGAGTTCAAATCCTGGACGAAACTGACTGCATTTCACATAGCACTAATACCCTTGGGAAAGGTATGAATCCAATTATTCTCCCTCCAGCTACGGGTAAATAGTAGGACAGACTGAGTTCTTCAGCCTTGGTGAGGCAACTAGTCTAGGAGAATGAATACTCTGAATTCGAACCTGTTAAACTCCGCTTATAAATTGACCTTGTGTCATATCTTGCCCGAGCGAAGGGATTGGTAAATATGATAATGTAGCGAAGTCTGCGGCGGCCCCTATGCTCCGGGTGGCTTTCATTGACTGAGAAAGGAAACATAAAAACAAAAAAGTCGACATTTAGTGTTAGAACATGTTCTAATTTATTCCTGCGTTCAGTCTCTAAGGCAGTAGAAATAATAAAAATGGGGGGAAAACTGACACTACGTGCTTCGTTCGCTTATAAAGAACTATTCTAGTATTCTTGCCCTCCGTTTACAGCGAACGTTCGTCTCCTTGCATCTCAGTCAACAAATAGTAAAAAGAGAGTGAATTATGTAATCCGTAATATATATATATATATATATATATATATATATATATATATATGTGTGTGTGTGTGTGTGTGTGTTTGTAATTGGGCAACAGTCTTTCATTTAAGCATGTTTGATTAAATAAAGACGCATGTTGTCTATATAATTTTATTAAGATCTTTTCCAGTTTCCTGAGAAGTATCTTGTTTTCAGGATGGAATTGGTGGATCAATTTACCAAAATTGTCTCGAGCGCTTTCGGACAATTTTGGTAAATTTATCCACCAATTCAAATCTAAAACCAAGACACTTTTCAGGAAACTTGAATGTATTTTAATAAAATTATATAGACAAAATCTGTCTTTATTATTTAATCAATCATATATATATATATATATATATATATATATAAAATTTGGGTTAGGGAATTTTGAGGGTTTTTCTAAATCTTCATTAGAAATTTTTCGTTATTTATTTCTCTGAAGATGCAGATGTAATATTTTAAAAGATTATAGCTTCTGCTGAAATAAATGCTATTACAAAGAATGAGTTACTTTTAAAGGATTATTTTGTGTGATATGGACAGCTATCAATAGGCTATCGACTATATGGAAATCAGACCTAACCGATAAAATG
>OY757922.1:84041243-84111243 GCA_963585895.1 Sepioteuthis lessoniana | reverse complement strand
AGTGGAGGGGTTGGTAAATATGATAAACAGAAAAAGTCGTGTTCTTTTTTATTTTAATGCAACGGAATAATAAAAATACAGTTGATTACAATCAAACATTTACAAAAGAATCAAATTTTGGCATTTACCAACATATAAGTAATTTATATGCGGTTAAACAAATTAACCGAACCAAAATATGCTTGCCCAGTCGGCTGGGGGGAGGGTAGAATACACTGACTGCATCTATGCAGAGGGATAACCCCCCCCACGAGTGTCCTGGATATAACACTAAACGATCTGATGTTAAGGTTCCCAGTAATGCTGGAGCTTTGGGGAATGCGAAGTATCCCTTTATTACCAACGATCCCAGGTCCACTCTGGCTCGAAGTGATAGCACCCGATACGGGTCCTGTCTATGGGTTAAATAGAAATGACGGCATATTTATGCTAAACTGAATTGTTTGACTAAACTGAATAGCTTGAAATAGAAACGTTTTTGACATATAAACCGTACTTACATTTAAACGGCGTGCTTATGCTAAACTGAATTATTTGAAATAGATCTGTTTTTGATATTGAAACTGTACTTACACTAAAATGATTTGTTTAATGAAGAACCGCTTTAACATTTAACTGTTTGTAAACAAAATCTGTACTAGATGAACTAGAACTTCTTGATTAAAGTGAATAACTTGAAATAGAAATGTTTTTCATTTAAACTGTAATTACATTTAAACTGCGTACTTATGCTAAACTGAATTGTTTGAAATGGAACTATTTTCATAAAAATGGATTTGGCGTTAAATAACCTACAAAGGTTGATATGCCATAAAATCCAACCAACCATCGAAAATATGCAGTTCTGGAAATATGGGTATATGCTGTTATCGTTCATAACGAATATTCTCAGGTCCCCTCTGACGTGGAACCGCAGTTCCTATTAGGATATGAGTCGAGTATATCTGTATGAGATAATCAAGTGCTTTTATGTTTAAAATGCTTGTTTTTTGTTTAATCGCATATCAACTTTCTTGGGCTATTTAATGCCAAATCCATCCTTCTAAAAGAACTATAGTGGTATTATTTAACCCATTGCTGGAAGGATAAGTGACTTCATACCTTTCCCAAGGGTAATTGTCCCAATGTGAATGTTACAACGGGACTGGAGTTTCAAATTGCTTATAACGATTCTGCAGTCCAGCGGTTTAACCATTACACCACGAAGACAACCTCTGTTCAAAATGATTCCGAAGAAACAGAAAATAATTGTTAAATTTACTTCAGCATAAAATATTGTAAAACCAATCGATCAGCCTGCTAACAAAATATATAAGTATTAATATTTAATCTATTAGATTGACAAACATTTGTTGAGAAATTGTACAAATTCGAAAAATCTAATACTTTTGATTATTGAATGGTTTTGTTTGGCTTTGGTTTCTTTGTTTAATGGCATTTCAACTTTCATGGTTTATTTAATGCCAAATCCATCGTTTAAAAAAAAAAACAGTGATACTACTTGACTCATAGCAGGGAATCATTAGTTGGGATGAATTAAATTGTATAACAAATTTTTGTCCAAGTATAGTGATTGTAAAAAGGCAAAAAATGAATCACTGCTGGCATATATCTATAAAATAGTACCTCTCCAATTTTTCTTTTATAAAAGATTAATTTTTATCTAAGCCAAAGCTTTATTTTTTATTTGTATATGTTCACTGTAGAATCAAATCAGGTTTTATTAGATATTAGTTACCAAATAGAAGTTGAGAATCAAAACAGGTATTATTATTAGATATTATTTACAAAATGTTCCAGCCTTGAGAGTTATGAACAAAACTAGTAGGAGGACGAACTATAAATGAATCTATTAATTGCACCTCCCTGTCTGGTGTAAATTGGGTCATCCAAGTCTGTATATATTGTACTGTGACGACACCAACTAGAAGACTGTAACTTTACTAGCAGAAGTTTATAATTCTGCGGGTCTCAAATGGACGTTTGTTCGACTACTATACCTCATAACCTTGTACACTACCACCGTTCTAACGGATCTATGCGTGTAGCATTACGTTGTAAGTGTCACTTGAAACTCGTGATAACTTCCACCAAAATGAAAAAAAAGAAGAGACGAACATAAAAAACACTGCCTTGGTTCGTTAATGCCAAAGTTTATTCGCTATTAAACCCTTTTTAGTAGTTGTCGAGAAGAAAATCGTATGAAAAATGAGTCCGTGTCGTTTGTTAGACAGAGATAAACAAAGCGTCCTGAGAAGAGAGAGGGCAAACGCAGACCTTGAGGTTAACTTTCTCGTTCTCTGCTGTAGTTTTTGCACGTGTTTTTTTGCGGGGTCTTTCCTCACAACTTTGCGCCTGGGTGCAAAACCGCTTCACAGGAGCTCACCCAAAATTAACAGCGTAATTTTCGGTCGTCTTTACATCGTCGTGGCTAGAGTTCAAGTGTCTTCTTTACATCGTCGTGTCTGATTTTCTCACTGACCTTTTCCTCTTTTCTACGCTGTGTCCACTCCCCTAAAGGTTTTTCCGTTTGAGGTTCTTCCAGCCAATCAGAATCCGTCACTGATTTGCTGCTGAGTCATTTCTGATTTAAATCCGAGTGTCCGCTCCTAATTCAGCCTAGACTTTTTCATTCGTTTCTCCTTTATAGTTTTTCTTTTTCTCTATCTCTTTGCTTACCTCGTTTATCTTTCTCGTATATCTTCCTTTCCTTTCCACCGCCCCGTGATCAACCAGAAAATCTTGCATTGGAAACAACTCATAATCAACAGGAGTCCCTTAGACCAGCAAGGGAAGGACGAAAGAAAAGAAAGACAAGAACAGTTCGACCAAAGACCAAAAGTCGGATTAATTTTTCCTAATTCGACAGTATATCAAGCTTGTACCCACAGTTGGGTTCTCGCTTACTGTCTGGTTTTTTCCATGTTGTTCGTCGAGTTAAGAAAAACTAGTCCGACAGTTGATATCTAATTGAACTAAAGTTGTTCTTTTTTTATTTCATTTTTTTTCTTTTCTTTCAAACTGGTCGTATCACCCAGAATATATTGGGAATATGATGACCCCTAAATAAGTGTGTACAAATAATAGATTCGTTAGGAAGTAGTCCTAACCAAAACTATGGATATGTCGGAATTAAAATATCCAGCATTATATATATATATATTTAAGCAACTTTTTATAAAGAGATTCAGTGCCGTTTAGTAAGATAACCAGATTTCAGATCCAAGCATTAAACAATCTACCTAAAGCAAATTAAACTGTCTGGATCGTTCTTTGATCCCGACTATAAATCCAAATATAGTTTTATGTACAACTCGTCAACAAAATCCATGTCCATTACTGTTGAGGAAGACACTTCTAAGTTCATGTACTGTTATCTTTTCAAAAGGAATTTTATTATTTCCAATTCTATCTAAACAAAATAAACAAACGGAGGACAATAGACAGCGAATTAAAAAAAATACCAAAATGGCGGAAAGTATGTTGGAAAAAATTAACCAGAGTAAAAAAAAAAGTAGCAGTAATAGAGGTAATAAGAATTGTAAAAAGTGTGAACATGAACACAAATAGAGAATATAAAATATTTTTTCTCCAAGTACCAATAAAAAGAATAAACAAAACAGCAGACACTATTTACTTGATTATTTATTTACTTTTTTTTTTTTGTTATCGTTGTTGACTATTTCTCAGCGGCGTTTCAGTGTCTTCAATGTTTCTATGTGCCAAACAACGTCAGACTGATTCCATAATCCAACAGACATGGTCACAGGAATTGTCACAAAAGTGAGTAGAGTGCGTTGCTTGTTAGAGGGATGTGAGGACCGGATAGGTTGGAAAAGTCGCAAGGAAAAGGTCGCAAGAGAAAAACTGAGATTGAAAATGACATTTACCGCTTTTCTGAATGAAGAGTGCAAAAGTAATAAAATAATGGAATCTAGGAAATTCATATCTTAGCATTTGAGCATCAAAAGTGAAAACAAAATGTGGCTTCACATTTGCTTTCTGTGTAATTATCCAGTAATGAACAATAAAGGCTCAGATAGATAGATAGATAGAAAAAGACTCGGTTTGATAGAAAGAAAGAAAGAAAGAAAGAAAGAAAGAAGGAAGAAGACTAGGATAAACAGAAACAGGCTCTGATAGATAGATAGATAGATTGATAGATACTCGGTTTGAAAGAAAGAAAGAAAGAAAGAAAGAAAGAAAGAAAGAAAGAAAGAAAGAAAGAAGACGAGGATAAACAGAAACAGGCTGATAGATAGATAGATAGATAGATAGATAGATAGATAGATAGATAGATAGATAGATAGATAGAAAAAGACTCGGTTTGACAGAAAGAAAGAAAGAAAGAAAGAAAGAAAGAAAGAAAGAAAGAACAGAAACAGGTTCTGATAGATAGATAGATAGATAGATAGATAGATAGATAGATAGATACTCGGTTTGAAAGAAAGAAAGAAAGAAAGAAAGAAAGAAAGAAAGGAAGAAAGGAGACTAGGATAAACAGAAACAGGTTCTGATAGATAGATAGATAGATAGATAGATAGATAGATAGATAGATAGATAGATAGATAGATAGATAGAAAAAGACTCCGTTTGAAAGAAAGAAAGAAAGAAAGAAAGAAAGAAAGAAAGAAAGAAAGAAAGAAGACTAGGATAAACAGAAACCGGTTCTGATAGATAGATAGATAGATAGATAGATAGATAGATAGATAGATAGATAGATAGATAGAAAAAAGACGAGGATAAACAGAAACAGACCCTGATAGATAGATAGATAGATAGATAGAAAAAGACTCGGTTTGAAAGAAAGAAAGAAAGAAAGAAGTCACTGTATATTAAATAAAAACCTATATATTTAGCTCTCATATGTCAAATAAAACTGTTGGATTTTTTAAATGAGTCCCATCGGACTTTGAAAATATTAATAGTTAAGATTAAAATGAAACATTTACAAATAGATCAAATGTCTCCTTTAAGTAACCCATAAGGATTTGATACATCGTTAAACAAACAAACTAAACCAAACCTGTTTGCCCAGTCGGCTGGGGCTGTAGAATGCACCGACTGCTTCTCTGCAGAGGGGTAAGACCCCCCCCCAACGAATGTCCTGTTTATAACACTAAACAATCTGATGGTGAGGTTCCAGCAGTGCTGGAGCTTTGGAGAATGCGGAGTGCCCCTTCATTGACATTGATCCCAGGTCCACTCTGGCCCGGAATGGTGGCACCTGATAGGGCCCTATCTATGGGTTAAATAGAACTAACAGCATACGAATTCTAAACTGAATTGTTTGAATAAACTGAATAGCTTGAAATAGAAATGTTTTCACAATTAAACCGTACATCCATTTAAACTGCGTGCTTATGCTTAATTGAATTATTTGAAATAGAATTGTTTTTAGACATTAAAACTGTATTTACACTTAACTGAATTATTACATATAACTGCTTGAATAGTTTGAAATAGAAATGTTTTTGACCATTAAAGTGTGTACTTATGCTAAACTGAATTGTTTTAAAAAAAAATGATTATTTACATAAAAATGGATTTGGCGTTGAATAACCTACAAAGTTTGATATTCCATAAAACCCAAGAAACCAACCAACCAACCAAACCTGTATTGTTCAAATAGAACTAAATGAAAATTTTTTGTATTAGAATAGAATACTTGATACTTTATTACCGCGATTTTGTTCGCTTATCGTTTAATTGAATATCAACCCTTGTGAGTTATGCAATTCTAAATTTTTATTATTTATTTATCTATTTGTTTATTTTGCTTTTGTTGTTTTTTGGTTTTATTTTGTTGTTTATATGTATAATTTGAAAGCAAATATTTTGTGGGTAAATATAATGTTTCGTCAACGTATCTTTTATTTATTTCTTTTTTGTATATATCTGATTTGAGACTTGCATTTATGTTGCAGTTTAAATATTATTGTACCATATTCACAATTAACGCTGGATACTGCCATGCGCTAAATGGACATCGAATGTTGGTAAGACATATACATAGAACATATAAAGAACATATATGCATAAAACATATGAATCTCGAAATTCGAAAACACTTAACGACTTCTTTGTTCAGGTACGAAACCTTTTTATTACTTTTGAGTTAAAGGTTTCGACATAAGGAGAGGGGCACAATCTTTTTTATGCTGGCTTCTTCATCTGGCCCTTATCTCATGCGACACCCACGGTGCGTAAATTCGTCTTGCCTCAGCGAGCCCCAAAAGTCGAACCTCCTCGTTCTGCGTCTAGTTTCCAACTCCTCTAAATTTCTTCAGATTCTCACCAACCTCTGCGCACTTCCAGTGCGTGACGTCACCCGCACACTGTCACCCCACTTTCGTCTCGGACTATTGTGACATTTCTGAGTGACACCTACAGCCGTCCACGCGAGCCCACGTTAACACCTGCCTCAATGTTGCACCTAACTAACCCATGTGCTGAATCGACAGGTTCTCAGCCTAACTAAACTCAAAGGCATAAACCGAAATCCATCGACCATTACGTTACATTATTACTCTTTACACTTTTGGATCTACTTCCGGTTTTGGTTTTCTTGTATATTGGTTCTTGGTTTTTGACATTCTATTTCCTTGTTGGTATCATCTTGTTTCGTATTTGCTTTCTCATTATAATTATTCTGATTATAATCAGAACACAGCTTCAAGGAGAATCCTCTGGTGGACATGAATAAGGTGCTTTATCCTCCTCTTCATATCAAGATTGGTTTGATGAAGAATTTCGTGAAGGCGTTGCACAAAAATGGTGCTGCCTTCCAACACTTGTCTACTGTGTTCCCAGGTCTTAATGCTGCAAAGCTCAAAGAGGGCAACTTTGTCGGACGTCAGATCCGAGAAGTGCTGAAGGATTCTGATTTTGAGGAGCTTTTTAACTTAAAGGAACTGAGAGCATGGGAAGCATTCAAGTCAGTCTGTAGTGGCTTCCTTGGTAACACACGCGTACCAGATTACCAAACCTGTATTGAGAAGTTGCTAAAGTGTTACGAGGATATAGGGTGCTGAATGCTGAATGCCACTCAAGATTCATTTTCTTCATTCCCACCTAAACTTCTTCCTGCGAATCCTTGGAGCAGTGAGTGATAAGCATGGAGAAAGATTCCACTAAGACATTACGAAGATGGAGAGCAACTATCAAGGCAAATGGAACCCTGGCATGATGGGAGACTTCTGCTGGATGCTCTTGCGTGACATCCCGGAGGCAAAATACACCAGATCTTCTAAGAAAACACACTTTTGACTGTCTGTGGTACTATGAATTGTGTAATTGTGTCATCCAAGTATATTGATTCAATCAGTGTTCTTTATCTATCCTGTTTTATCTGTTATAAGCTGCTGCAACTCTTGAAATATGCACATATATTCTCTGTTTATACTAAAATGAGACTATTTAAAAGCCAGAAATCTAGAGGCGATAGAGCAAAACTATTTATAAATTTGATTTCAGCACACCCAAATTAACAAAAAGCACCTATCCTCATTCTTACCTCAGATCAAAAATTTATTTTTGTAAACTAGTAATTATTATTATTACCATAATTATTATTATTTACTGCCTTGAGAGTTTTAAGCACCAGCGCTAGCCGATCGTTTCCCACTGGTGTCTGAGTGACTGCAAGCTTCCCCAAGTACCCAAGACTCTTCTCAGTATTCTGGCCGATCCTGATAATGCTGTTGTCTGGATGGTCTCAACTCGTCCTCTCATTTCCAAGCACCAATTCTTTGTCCCTTTACCAATCCTTTGGTGAGTGTACCGACAGCACCGATTACAATTGCTATCACCGTTGCTTTCATGATCCATAGCTTTTTTTTTTTCTTTCACGGAGTCATGGTACTTATCTCTCGTTTCGCTTTCTTTCATTTTTACATATACATAAAAATAAGACACGTTCGCGAAGCAAAACTATGTACAAATCTAACATCTGTGAAGCAAAATTGTCTCTCAACCAAGGTCACTTGGAACAGAAAAGTTCACTATTAGGTAGGTTCTCTTTTTCTTTTTTTTTTTTTTTTCTTGTTGACAATTACAAAGTCTGGTCGTCCAGCCGAGATTAGGTAACCTGTTTATATCTCAAAACATCAGAGAGGTTTGTTCGTCTCATTCTCCAGGACGGATTATTGGATGTGCATACATCATTTATTCATATAGTTAACTTTTTTTAACTATTCCCAGTGAATCTTGTTCCCTACGCAGTCCCGTCTCGTATTACAGTCTTTTTGCTCTAAGTTACTGCATTCGCTTATTATGTGATAGATCATTACGTCTGTATCATCAGATAATCAACATCTGTTATCTTATTGCGTCTTGGCAATTTTTGCATCGACGTAGTTAGTCCTTATGGTGCTGTTTGGTGCTGCTATCAGAAAAGATTCAGTTTCTCTCAAAAGTTTTCCTTTTCTTAGCCATATCCAAGTTTTCTCGTGTGAGATTTTGGCTGGTTTGTCACTTTATTATTATTATTATTATTATTATTATTATTATTATTATGACCGACTCATTGGTCTAGTGGGTAGGATGTTCGCCAATGGTCTGGAAGGCCGGGGTTCAATCCCAGGTCAGGTCATAACAAAGACTTTAAAAATGGTACTTGATACCTCCTTGCTTAACACTCTGCATTATAAGGTTCGTATAGAGGGTAAAGTGGAGCAATCCAGGGAAAGGAATAGCGCCCTCGACCTACACTTCGGTGTAGTAGCTATTGAAAAGGGAGCCTTCTGTTTGCCCTCGACTACGGTCGCCAAATTTACTTTACTTATTATTATTATCATTACTCTATTAGAGTTTTTCGCATCAGTGTTAGCTGATGGTTTTTCACTGGAGTTTGAATGACAGCAAGTCTCCTCAAGTCTCTAGGACTCATCTCAGGATTCTGGCCGTTCTCAGCAATGCTGTCATTTGAATGGTCTCTGCCCGTCCGCCAACTTCCAAGTCCTTAAGCCCTTTTAATAATCATTTAGATATTGTGCAAAAAACACCGATCACAATTGGTACAATCGTCACTTTCATGTTCCACAGCCTTTTCAGTTCTCTTGCAAGGTCGAGGTACTTATCCTTCTTTTCACATTCATTAGTTTTATTCTGTGGTAAGCCGGGACAGCAAAGTCGAACATTTTGCAAATTTTCTTTTTTTGGTTGATTATTATTACGTCTGATCATCATTCCTTGCGAGTTTTTCACACCCTCGTCAGCTGGTGGTCCTTCTCGATAGTCTCAGTGAAAGCAACTTTTCGCAGTAATCGAGGATTCTCATATGTACTCTAACCGATCTTAAAAATGGTGTGGTCAGGATGGTCTTGATTCTTACTCTGTAATTAGCCCTTCTTTGTTATTTTAATGTTGTCTTCGCGTCGGCGTGTTGATGCATCCACGTAATATTTAGTTTTTTTTCCTCCTTCTTTTCTTGATACATAAAGTCTGTCTATATCATCTCCCGAATTTAACAACTTGTTCCTCGTCATCAACTTTCTTGTCCACTGGTTCATTTGTCTGAGTTCCACTCTTGTCCATTTTAAGAATGGCCCGGAATATCTTAGAAGGGTTTCTTCCCGGGTGTTTATTTTTTATGATATTTCTGCTGGAGAAGTGGGTTACGTAAAATATTCTTGTTTGTCTCAGGTACTGTTTTTTTTCTTTTATCTCCACTTGTTTTATGACCGTTCTAAAATTCCCTAGCATTTATAAGATTCCTTTTTTTAAGCGTTCTGATTATTTCTTGATTTGGAAGTTCTATTTCTTCCGTTATCTGTATTTTCCCACTTTTCATAATGGGCATGGCACATTTTTCTATAGCAAATTACATTCCCATATTCGAGCTGTATAATCTTATTGTTTATAAGAGAGAGACCAATTATATTACTCCTTGCGAGTATTTAAAGATTTTTTTTTTACTTTTTACCAGCTTTAACTGATTGTCTTTCATGAGAGTCTGAATGACAGCAAATTTTATAAGATCTTTAGGACTCTTCTCAGTATTTTAGCCGACCTCAGCAATAATGTAATTTTGATGGCCTCGGCTCGTGCCACGATTTCTTACTTCTCCAACTTCTTTACGGAGTCTTTGGGGACCGTTACAATTTGTATCACCGTCGCTTTCCTGAACTGTGATTTTGATCTTGCTGTTGAAGGGACTCTAGTCTGAGATGAACTTGATATTTTCTGTCGTTTTTGTTCAATCGGGTGTTCATTCATTGGTTATCATTAAATAGCATATCAAACTTGAGAGTTGTTTATTGACAAAACTTTTTTTTCTTTTGTATGATTTATTAGCCATATTTTCTGAGAATATTTTTGTCATTAAGTGAATTTTTAAAGTGCGAGACAAAATTTAGTATATTTACAAAGCTTTTCGCTGAGATGTGGTACAAAGCTGTATGTATAGGGCACCCTATGAAAATCGAACTGACTGGTGAAGGTTGGCTAGTCTCGCTGGCTAATCCTTACCCCACTCTTGGAACCCATAAGTTAGTACACGTGTATTGGGTCGCTCATCCACCCAGACCCCCTCCTCAAGCATTACAGGTCCCCACCTACGACCAACAGGTGGCTTAAGTAGAAGGGGTGCTTACACATCTGCAAAAGAGCAATCAACATATTCTACATTCTTTGCCGACAAGACGAAATCGTTACTGTAAAAAAAAAAAAGATGAGATAAAAAAGAATGGCCTGACTTTTAAAGGTATGATTAGATAAAAATTTAAAAAGTGTGGTTTCGAATTTTGAAAATTTAAATAAATATAATGATAATCAAACATTCACAAATTAATAAAAATTTCCTTATTAAATGACCAATCAACATCAAAATAATCAAATTAAGCTGATAGGACGGAGTCCCTTAAATCTATGTCTCTGTCTGTCTTTGTCTCTGTCTCACTATATATTTTCATCCTTCCTTATCGTTCATCACTCCTGGCAGGTCTTATAGAGAACATCCGGTGTCCGTACAGATCTATGTATTTAAGTCTTTGTTGATCAGCCAATATTGGTCTATGTCTAAGAGCCCATAGTAGAAAGGAGGTGCCCTTGGTGTAATGGTTATCGTCGTTGGAAATGGACACGGCGACACGAGTTCAAATCCTGGACGAGACTGATTGCATTTCACAAAGTACTAATAACCTTGGGAAAGGTATGAATCCAATTATTCTCCCTCCAGCTATGGGCAAATAGTAGGGCAGACTGAGTTCTTTACCCTTGGTGAGGCAACTAGTCTAGGAGAAGGAAACCTCTGAATTCAAACCTGTTAGACCCCGTTTAAAAATAGACCTTGTGTCATATCCAGCCCGAGCGGAGGGGTTGGGTAAATATGATATTAGAAAGTCACTTATAAGATCGTCCTTAATTCTCCAGAAGTAACCAGCATGTTTTGTTCGTCGTATTTAAGTAGTTTGTGCAACGGAAGTTAACTGGCTGTGCAGATGCCTTTTTGAGTGTTGTTGTTTCCATGATTTGTTTAAAATAGCACCTTGCATTCTTATGTAGTTGCCATCCAGCTTTTTCTCTTAGCGTTTTCTTCGAGTCCAGATGGTGCGAAGGAATTAATATGAAATTAAAGAAATAAACGACGCCAAACCAAGCCAAATTATCGTGTACTTTTATCAATTGTATTTTATGTTGAAATAAAAACAAAACGTTGTTTAATGATAGTATCTTGGCTCTATCAGCCATACATTCCTTGATATTGTCAAGTTTTTTTTGTTTTTTTTTGTTTTTTCTTTGTTTTTTATGTTAATTTGATCGCTTATAATATTTTCGAATCACAAGTCACAAATCGACTTCATTTTCATTAATGTCTCTTCGAAAGACATTTCTTTCTGTTTCTGAATCATTTTCGGTCCTATTACTCTCATTGCTAATATATGTCCCCTTTTATTTGCTCTTTCTGTCGTTGGAAGTTTTTCTAAGTCCAGCAGTCAATGAAAAAAACACCATCTTGAAATTATGTTTTCTGTCTACTCAGTAAAAATATACAGTAAAGAGTAACTTTTCTTTCCTTTCATTTTTTTATAATCATTATTCTTGCTTTACAATTTGTTTGTTTTTTTACTAAGAAAGTTTCTTTTTCGTCTGTCATATATATTATTCTGTAATGATCCTCATATTTTTTTAGAACAGCACACGGCAGCTTTATATCCGGTTGTAATGTTTCAGACGTATATATCTTTCAATAGAATTTTTTTTTTATAAACACTGACATTTTATGAAAGTATGCATAGAGTGTGTCCAAATGAAATAGTTTCAAAGATGTATTTATTTATTTATTTTTAATGAATTGAAATTATCGATAAATACATTTTTAGAAAAAAAAAAGATTAAAGTACATTACTGCAAATTAAAGTCGACTAATCACTGAAAGTTTGACACTCCATAAATACAACTTTTCATCATGTTTTAGCATTTTTCAACAGAAGTGACGTTTGATTTTGGTTTGATTTAGTTTACACACACACACACACACACACACACACACACACACACACACACACACACACACACACATATATATATATATATATATATATATATATATATATATATATATATATATATATAAAAAGCTAGCGACTGTAGTCGAGGGCGAACCAAAGGCTCCCTTTTCAGTAGTTACTACACAAAGTTTTAGGGGAGGGCCCTACTCCTTCCCCAGGTTTGCTCCACTTTACCCTTGATCGACACCTTATAATGCTGAGTTTTAATCAACGTGGTATCAAGTAACATTTTTTTAAAAACTCGACCTGGAATTGAATCATAGTCTCCCTACCTCTACCTACTAGACCAACTTTATATATATATGTATATATATACATATATATATATGTATATGAATTTCATTAAATATAATAGACATTTTATGTCTACATATTTTCTTCTGGATCCGTTCGAATTCCCGTATTACTTTTATCGTATTTGGGGGGAATTGATTTATGTATTGTCCATAGTTGTATGTATCCCTAGTACTTTCATCATGATGGCCCTAAGTCGGGCAGAAAGTACTAGGGATACATACAACTATGGACAATACATAAATCAATTCCCCCCGAATACGATAAAAGTAATACGGGAATTCGAACGGATCCAGAAGAAAATATGTAGACATAAAATGTCTATTATGTTTAATGAAATTTGTATTCACGAAGAAATGCTGCCAATATATATATATATATATATATATATATATATATATATATATATATATATATCATTGATGTTTGTGAATAGACTTAAAAAGAAAAATACAAATAGAGTGTTGAGTGCACGGCTAATTAATATATATATATATATATATATATATATATATATATATATATATATATATATATATATAAGCACATGCAGAGCAAAATATATCATTAAAAACTAGAAAATTTAAATATATTCTCCCTTATGAATTTATTTCATCAACTGGCTCTTCTGAAAGGGCAAGTCGATGACTTGGTGAATTGAATTCATAATGGAGTATATTCCTTATTTTATTTTTTGGTTTTTAACGAGATAGATAGATAGATAGATTTAAAAAGTTTTTTTTTTTCATTCGATTTTTGGAAATTTAAATTCTGCTCAGTTGATTATGTCGTGCAAAACCTGGACTAACTTCTGATGATTTTTGTCAGAGACCCTCTCTCGATGAGTGCCTACCTCATGCATAGAGAATACATTATTTTTCATTATAACCTTTTCCAGATCATCAATTATGTGGTGGCTATCGAGCTTAAATGTGACATCGTGTTAAGTGAATTCAAACTCCAGTCACTCTATTACGTTTATTTTTGGTCTAATACCCTTATCCCCTCCAGCAATGACTTAATTGTACCACCACCGTCCTTCTACAATGATGGCTTTGGCATCTAATAAACCACGAAATTTGATCTGCCATTAAACAAAGTTACTACATGGACGCGAACTAAACGGCTGGAGAAAATGCTTCACGGAAACTACACAAGAAGGCTGCGAGCAATATTAAACAGATCCTGGAGGCAGCACCCCACAAAGTAACAGCTGTTCGGCCACCAACCACCCATCACAAAAACTATCCAAATTAGCCAAACCAGACATGCAGGACACTGCAGAAGTAGGGACGAGCTCATAAGTGATGTACTCTTATGGACCCCTTCATATGGCCTAGCAAAAGCAGGGCGATCAACTCGAACCTACATACAGCAGCTCTGTGAGGATACGGGGTGTAGCCCTGAGGACCTGCCGAAAGCTATGAACGACAAGGAGAGGTAGCGAGAGAGGGTCAGGGATATCCGTGCTGATGCCACGACAAGATGATGATTAAAGAAAGAAACCAAACCAGACCAAACCATATATCATAGTGTTTGGACGTCTATAGAAGAAAAACTAAAGAACTCCTCCACAAACTTTGAGAGTCATGCCTAGTATACGCAGACAGCAAAAAGCTGTAAAAGGGTAAGGCCCCTCCCCCAAAAAGAGCGTATCTTTGGTGGAAAGCAAAACTGAAGCTCTACTTAATGACAAATAGTGTCAGTTACTATCTGTTTAGTTTTAATTTACTAAGCATCTTCCTTAGATGTGGCACAAGGCCGCATGAATTGGGCACCCAATGAGACTGGAACTCACTCAAGAAGGCTTGCTAATCAAACTTGCTAACCATTACACCACCTATCTGTTCAGTTTGGTTTGCTTTGGCAGCACGGAGTTCAGTCTGTCTGTCTCTCACTCTCTCTCTCTCTCTGTCTCTGTCTGTCTGTCTGTCTCACCAATAGTCCCTTTCGTCCATATTTCCGGGCAGGTCCTCTAGACAGCAAAAAGTATCCGTACAGAGCTGATTTATATAAGTCATTGCTGGTTGGCCTTCACTGCTGCATCCACATGTAGGAGTATATATATATATATATATATATTGGCATCGACAGACAGACTGTTTAGTTGTATCATAACTCTTCAGTGTGGCTAGACACGTAGGACGCTTGAAGCTGGGATCGAAACCTGTCTAACTATACGTTAGACTTATTATCATACCGCTCAGCCCGGAAGCGAACGATGTCAGCTCGGTAATTATAAGGTATTATGTTGTAGCTTTCGTTTGATTACATTATTCCCCTTACCGGATACATATATATATCAAGACATATTTTGCTAGTTATTACAGACGACTTTTTTCTACATACTTTAGTTTTGATCCTTTCAAGTCATCGTATGGATGTTATAATATCCGGCCGGAATTGGTTAATAAATTTTCCTAAGTTAATTTCTTCCCAAGTAACTTCAGCTCGATCATAGGCTATCTTCAAAGGCGTGTAAATTTCAAACAAGCCTTGCAAGTACAAAACAAATTTGTCTGCGTTAAGTGTTTTATTTATACTAAAGTAAAGTAGACTTTTTAAAATTCAATTCTATGAATGGTTAAAGAAGCTTAAGACATCAGATACATTAGCACTGGATTCGACATAAATTTCTATTTTTAATGTGGAACTTTTTTACCTAAGAAATTCAATGGAGTATCTTAAAAAGATCCAATACTCCGAACTGCTTTGATGTTAGATGTAATTTGTGTCTTGAAGAAAGGATGCAAATTACGTTGTATCCTGATCCCGGTAATTTATTTAATCAGACATGTGATTTAATATCTTGATGTAGGTATAGAAATAAATTTAAACTATAGTTGAAATTTTGAGTAGATAGTCAAAGTTAATATATAACTATAATTTATGAAATTTATTAAATTGTGTGACGTGGTATGCTACCAAGAGAGGGAAAGGGAGGTTAATTCTTCTACCCCTCTGTGTTTGAATAAACAGGCTCCAAGACTGCCCGTTAAAAGGGATATATGGACGAAAGTCAATTACTAGCATTCCATGATCTGCAGCGTGTTGAACAAAGAATGAAGGTCAAAGGTACCCGCACTCCATGACCTGTAATCAGTCGGACAAAGAAGGGAATGCAGGTCACTCGATTATCACAACCGGATGGAATGGTGGGAGGAGGAAAAAGTGAAATGATTGGCCCATAGTCCAAACGCCATCTTTTTCGTTTGCGGAAGTTTAGAAAAGCAAGTTTAGTTCTAGACAGACATTGGCAAGAGAGAGACGTCAATTTAACCAAGCTCCGGGAAAGAGTAGAACAGTATCCTTGGACAAAAGTCAGCAGAAAAGGCGCTGATTCAGCCGATTCTGGGGGATGTCACTCGCCCGCAAATGAAAGGAACCTGAAAATTAAGCCTTGACAAAGATAAGTACAACTTAAACAGTTTTTCCTTTTACCCTTCCTAAATATTGGAATTATATATATTCAAAAAAGAAAGAGAGAAATTGAAAGTATCCTGCTTCATCAACAGTAAATTAGTGAATGGACTTTGTTATATGCGCCAGTGCCCGTGGTGTAATACTTATCGTCGTAGGAAATGGACACGGCGACACGAGTTCAAATCTTGGACGAGACTAACTGCATTTCACGTATCACTAATACCCTTGGGAATGGTACGAATCCAATAATTCTCCCTCCAGCTATGGGTAAATAGTAGGGCAGACTAGGTTCTACAGCCTTGGTGAGGCAACTAGTCTAGGAGAAGGAAAACTCTGCATTCAAACCTGTTAAACTCCGCTTAAAAATTGACCTTGTGTCATATCCCGCCCGAGTTGATATGCGCAAGCCCGGCGACTTAAGCATTTTTTTCAAGCAAAAGAAAAAAAGAAAGTAAGAAAAGAGGAGAAAGAAGAAAAGGGCTGTTGAGAGACATTTATGTTTGATACTGTCCGCTTGCTTAATATAACCGGTATTTTGAAAAGAAAAAAGAATTGTTTCTTAATTCTTATTATCATTTTTTGGTCGTGGCCTATTAAATATTAGCTATATTATAAATGCACCCTTGTCTTGAAATCTATTGGTTGTGTTATTTATCTATCGAGTCGCCATCTTTTGCACATACCTTTTGCAGCTTTTTATCGCTTTCATTAATTCTCGCTAAATGTCTTATTCACCTTAAAACATTATAAGGAAAATTTTGGAAATTTGACTACAGTTGATATTTCTTTTAACCTTGAAGTCCATGTTTTCCGTTCTCCTTGGCGGTATGAAAACGAGGGACTTTGTAGGGTATGTGAAAGTAAATTGGAAACGCTCTCGCCAGCGTCGGAGATCAGTCTAACCCCAAATTAACCCGCACATTATTTTCCAGTTTACCATATGCCCAAAATAGGAGTCTTGACAAGGACTTGTTTTGCTGAGTGTCAAGTGCCAGACTGCCCTTGACGTCAAATGTGCATAAAATAAACTCTCGTCCTGGGATAAAAATCTATGCTGCGTCACAATTGTTATAGATATTTTAACATGATTAAAGAAGTTTTACTATTAACGGCAGGGTGTTTGGAACCTTTCAAAGAAAAAATGATGACATACTAAAATTAGAATTGATAATTTTGTTTGAAAAGGTTGAAAATTGAATATGTATTTCTGCAATTGCTAAATTTTTTATTCTATTGGTTTTTGTAGTTGTCTTAATCTGAAACGAGAAGGGACCGGGACCAGCCATACATGGGTAAAGGCCATACATAGCTGAAAGGATTTCTTTTCTACTATCCCTTTATTCGTTTGACTGCTTGTATTTTATTTTATTTTATTGTTAGATCTGATGAAGTCCTATGAAAAAATATTTTAGAGTATTTGAATCACATCAATGCTCTTAACAGAATGGAAATAAATTTATCATCCTAATGTGAGTGAATATTGTTTTTTCTTGAAATAATATATATATATATATATATATATATATATATGTGTGTGTGTGTGTGTGTGTGTGTGTGTGTGTGTGTGTGTGTTGTCCCAATATAGACTAGTTATACATATTTCTGGAACAAAAATATTTGTTTTATCTTGTTTGTACTGGTAGAAGAGAAGGATTCAAGAATTCGTAATAATAATAATAATAATAATACATTGAGATAGCAAAACTGTGTTATCACCATGGTTGGCGGCCGATGAGGATAGGGTATCGCATGTGCTTTCACACGTTGTATGATGAAAAAATATATATCCTCATCTATAAAAAGACACTTTTATTGTATCACAATTTTTCAGCGTCGCTAAAGCCGCAAGATGCTTCAAGATGGGATCAACTTTACGTATTATGACTTTACTTCAGTTGGATATCTTACCCCAGACCAGTCTCAGAGTAAGTAAAGGATTTTTACGTGTATATATATATATATATATATATATATATATATATATGTAAGACACGAAGGCTCCCTTTTTAGAAGCTACAACACCTAGAAGGGCGCAGCTTCTTTCGCTGGATTGCCCCACTTTACCCTTGAAACATATCTTATAATGCTGAGTGTAAAACCAATCGGCCTCAAGTACAACTTTTTAAAGTTCGCGGATTTAACCTATATATATATATATATATATATATATATATATATATAGTATTATTTGGTCCAGTTAAACCAGAGTTGGGAGTAATTCATTCAGGACAAGAAAATCATTCAAGAGCTGAACATTTAAATTTTCCAGGGAGAGAGCTCAATGTAATTAATTTTACAGAGCAATACTTTCTTTGGTTTTTTCTTTAAAGAAAGTATATATATATATATATATATATATATATATATATATATATATATATATATATATATATATAACAGGATTCGGTATTAAATAAGGCACAAAAATTAAAACCATCCTAATCTTTGATATGTAAATTATTCCACCGTATTCGACAGTTCTTGCACATCTTAACAAGAGGTTGGGTATATCTAATTGATAGGAAGCATAGTTCCACCAAATTAACTCACAATTAAAACAATTGAAAGGGATTTAAAGCTTATTTAAATAAAGGCAATCCACAATTGACGAAGGACGTTGATTGTGTCTAGTCAATTGTGTCTAAGATTCATTGAAGCTTTCATTCTGGAAAATTCATTGAAGCATTTTTTTCGAGAAAGTCATATGAAATAAAAGGCATGAACAACAATAATCCTAGATTTAAATTCTATTGAGTGTGGAAACGTTTTAGATGGTCCATGAAAAGGCTTCATACACCAAAGAAGATCTAATAACTGCCATTCAGTAAACCGTTTTGATGAATAAAATAAATACTAAAAGAATAATACAAAGAATAAAAGAAAGAATAAAAGCTGTCATCACAGCTCAAACTATCGAGGTTATGTATTCCACGATTTTTTCGTGTTTTTTTTTTATTTATTCCATATTTTCCTCTGCATGTCCGGGAAAAATTATGCCATTAATTCAAATTAAATCATTAATTAAAATTATACAATTAATCAAAGTTATATTAATCAAAATTATGCCGTTAATTCAAATTACATCATTAATTCAAAACATATCATTAATTCAAGTTCTACCGCTAATTCAAATCATATCATTGATTTAAATTATAGTGTTAATTCAAATCATGCTATTAATTCAAATTATACCGATAATTCAAATTATAACATTAATTCAATTTATACCATGACTCATATTATACCATTAATTCAAATTATACCATTAATAAAAAATATATCTATATATATATATATAAATTTTTTTCAATTTATACCGTTAATTCAAATTATATTTTTAATTCGAATTATACCGTTAATTCATATCACACCGTTCATTCAAATAATATCATTAGTTCAATTTTTACCGTTAATTCAAATTATACCGTTAATTCTAACTATACCGTCAATCCAAATTATACCGTTTATTCAAATCATATCATTGGTTCAGATTTTACCGTTAATTCAAATTATACCATAATTCTAATAATACCGTTAATTTAAATAATATCAATTATCCAAATTATATCATAAATCTAAATTCTACCATTCTGGCTTCCTATAGGAAGCCAGAATGGTCAGCTAATGAAGTAAGATGTTATGCATCTAATCTGATATTACTTGATATTCTGAAGGGAACATTAATAATGCACGTGTGCCAATACCATTACTTTATTCTGTATATATATATATATATATATATATATATATATATATATATATGTGTGTGTGTGTGTGTGTGTGTGTGTGTGTGTGTGTGTGTGTGTGTGTGTGTAAAAATGGATAACAATTCTGATAATACAAATATTAAAATACAGAAGGTCTTCAGAGGGTGATTTTATTTATTGAATTATTTGACCAGGTTAAAAGTTTCGTTTTTGTTAAAACGTTCATCTGGGCGTTTGAACTTTTGAATGAAACGAAAAGATGAGAAAGTTTTAAACTGTCGAGTTTTGTTTGTGGTGTTCAGTTTCAAATTGATGTGATGAAATCAATGTTAAAAATTGTTTGTTAAATGTAGCGTATTTCCTAAAAGTAATTCTTTTAAAAAATCCATATCACATCTATCTATCTATTTATCTA
Source organism: Sepioteuthis lessoniana (assembly GCA_963585895.1). Taxonomy (NCBI): domain Eukaryota; kingdom Metazoa; phylum Mollusca; class Cephalopoda; order Myopsida; family Loliginidae; genus Sepioteuthis; species Sepioteuthis lessoniana. The sequence continues at coordinate 84,090,892 of OY757922.1, read as the reverse complement.
TTTCAATAGATATATGATTTTGTTCATATCTACCGACTTTAAACATTACATAACACATCTGTCCGTCTATATCAAGGTCAACCTGATTTTTTTCTGACTAAGACTGTTCGATCTATCTATTTCTCAATGTCTCTGTCTCTGTCTCTCTCCCTCTCTCTCAAATATATAGATATATATATAAACGATCAAGCCAAATTATTTCAAACAAAGGATTTTGTAAATTTTTACGTCTAATATGTTGAAATGAAGAGACAAATTGAAAAAATTGACTGACTGTTTGATAGTGATATGGTTTGAAATGATACTAGATTCAACCATTTTCCGTTTTTTTTGTTTTTGTTTCTATGTTTATGAACAATCATGCCGGAATCTTTAAAATTAAAGTTTTGATTAGTTTCTAAATTATGTCTGACTAAATCGTTTATCATGGTACCTTTTTTTCAAATCTCCAATTTGTTTTAAATTCGTTTTTTGAAGCTATGGGAAAGTTCTTGATTAACAATTTATGCATCAAGAAGTCGGGTGTTTTACGCAACAAAATCAATAATATAAGCTGGGAAGAATAATCTTTAACCAGTCAAGTCTTAAAATCATATTTCACTAATATTTCTGCAAAAAAATGTATCAGATGTTTAGAAATTCACCTCGAGAAAACAAATATTATATTACCTTTACCAGTTCACAAAACAATTAAAATTAACACATTATGCTCAAAACATCACATTTTATTTCGATATAACAGTATTTTTTATTAACAAAAATCTGGTTTATCCTAAATAAAGGTGAGCTGGGCATGGCTCATCCAGTCAGGTGAGGCTGAGAATTTTTAGTTCAACCCCATTGCTCTAAACCTGTTATCATTGGTCAAAGAATCTAAAAAGGGTTTTCCCTATACGTGTAAGATATAATCCTGAAGTATAATTGGCTGACCAATGGGAATATGACTTCTAATTTCCTCTTCTTGGACAACCAATCAGAAAACTTTTTAGTCCAGATATTGATCTTTAAAAATAGGATGGTATAACGAATCATCAGAGAGGATGAAAAAAGGGACCAAGAAGAAACTCAAGACTACCAAAGAAGCATCACTTCCATTCTTGACCTGAAGGACTCCGAATAAACTTTGGACTTTACAAAAATTCAAACTCCCACACTTTAGAGATATTAGCGTCATACTAACATCACCTCATCGTATCTCTTCCTCTCTCGATATTCTTTCTTCTTCATTTTGCCAGGAAAGCAAACATTGTTTGCTTGTTATTTATTGACTCACAAACGTGTTTCAATAAAAAAAAACAAAACATTATTGTTATTTGTTAAAACGGGTTTTCTCCATTCTTTGAGTTGCTAGACAATCTAGCCACTCATATTACCTGACCGTCAGAAGAAGATACAGCTGAATTGTGTCAACCCCGACTTCGTAGATCTTTCAAACACAGCGTGGGCACGGCACCAGATGTAGTCCTATACTAGTCACGGAGTCTAATGCTGTAGTCACGAACACAACAGCCACAACAAGTACTGTGACTAGTAGTCACACCATACTGGGCTCCGTGACTTGCAAAGGACCTAAATAAGTTCACCCGTTAGTGGGGTCCTGGTCTACCTTTTTCCTGAATTTCTCATATCTATTCCTTTTAAATTTACAAAGCCCAAATATTCTATTTTCCTTAAATAGATAACATATGTGAGAGTGAATAAAATAGATAAAATAAAAATAAATTTAAAAAATGCAGAAACTCCTAGAAGCCCCTGACAGGAAGTAGAACAACGCATGCGCAAAAAAAGGAACTGTTCCTGAGAAGAGGGGACATTTATTCTCACTTCAGCAGGATACTTCAGCCTGAAAGGATTTTCTTCCACCCGGCTGCTAGCAAGATAGCACGGCTATTTTGCCAAGTCCCCTGGGATTTGCATACGGGTTGTGTCTTCTGCTAGCGAGTCGAAATAGCAAAACAAGCAACTCGATCACACAACTGTGCATGAACAGACTGAATTTGGGCTTATTAAGCACCGGAGACGAATAATATATTTCAACGTGTGATTTGGTAAAAATCAACGATTCTCAGATAGTCCAGGAAGACATTCCTCGTTACAGAGAAGCTGTGCGATAATACAAATGAAATAAACTTGAAATTGAAAAGATATATTCTCTCTCTGCGTCGTACATTTTTTCGTTTTCTTCTTTTGCAGGCTTCACAGACAAGAAGACGCTATTGAATAATGGTGGGGTAAGAAGAAACTAACAGAGTCGAATTTCATTTACTAACAATCACCAAATCTTCATCAAACCCATATATATTTCTTAAATATTCTCGAAATAATTACGAAACAAAAATTACGGATGGATTAAACAATAAAGTAACTTCCAAAGATTTTACACCGGAACTCGAAGATAACAACACCTTGTCTTTGTTGGACGTTTTATTAATGGATTACAACCACAAACAAAAATTTTAAGTTAATAGGAAATTTGCCAATAAAAAAGACCAAATATATATTTACTTATCATGGCACTAAATTCTAAAAAAAGAAAAAAAGAATAATCATATAATCAATGTTTAAATGAGGAATGTAATTATAAAAAATCCTTCACGCAACTTTAATATCCAAAATCTTTTATAAAACGCACCAAAAGATTTTTTTCAAAAATCATGGAGTAAAGGCTCTCCAAAACATCCAAATCAAAATTTTTCGAATAAGTTATTACATAGATATATCTTTTTTACTCAAAAAGTCAAATAAAAACATTATCGAAAAACTTAAAACAACCTTGGAATTAAAAGAGTCTCTAACTCTTCAGAGACAATTTGGAATTTAATTAAGAATAAAAATAAAAACGCCTACATTAAATAAATTGTCGGAGTTGACAATATCCCATATCTGGATAGTAATATACTAATATCTGGGTGATCTTACTCGTGAACTTAAAAACAAATGAAGAACACATTACGAATTCGAAAAAAGGAAACAACTATCGGTTTGGTCAGAAATAATTTTGAAACTAATCACAACTTTAATTTTAAAGATTCCAAGATGTTAGTTTTTGGTACATGATAAAAAAAAATCGCTAGAAAATTGTTGAATCTTGTATCATTTTGATCCAGAAATGAAACAGACTCTCTTATTTTTTTTCAAATTATCTGCTTTTCCGTGAGATTTTTGATAGAAATTTACAAAATCCGTTATTTCGAGTAATCGTGTTTCATCGTTGATAGATAGATAGATAGATAGATGCGAATAAACTTAGATAAATAGATAGATTAATGATATAGCAACTTTTTTTAAAGAAATACGCTACGTTTTTAAAATGAATTTTTGAGCATAAATTACATCACACAAATTCCAAACGGAAAACCAACAACGGAAATAAAATGTTAAAAATTTTCTCATCTTTCCGTTTGATTTAAAAATTCATATGCCTAGAATCTTTTTTTTTTTTTTAGAAAGCGAAACGTTTAACATTGTCAAAAATTTAGATAAATAAAATGACCTTCTGAAGATCTTGGGCTATTTTCCTATTCAGAGGTTTTCACATATATAAACATTTGAGTGTGTCTGTGTCTGAAAATGTCTGTAAAGGATTTACAATATGGTATTTAAGTTTATAATTATTCCGGCAGGTCTTGTAGACTACATCCTGATTCTGTAAAAAAAATTTTGAAGATAAGTTATTGCTGGTTGTCCAACACTTGATCGTCTGGTGTATTGACTTCTGTACTCCTCCCACACCTCTCATCCCTCACAGACTCCCTGCCTTCCTTGAATCTCTTATGTCACTCAAAATGCTCGATTCATATCAGATGCTCGAAAAGCAGTCTGAAGCATTCCATACGTTTCTGTGGCATTTTTTTCCAACTTTAAAAAAGAATTTTATTGCATATCGTTCTTCTCATGTGTCAGATTGCATTTTTGAAATTCACCAGCTGTGACCATCAGGTTTTAGTAGGGTGTATTCGAATTCCTGCTGTAGCTGTTCATTTGAATCTGAAATCATAAAAATTGGTCAGTCATCTCATAAGATGTATAGAAATAACATACTGTATTTTCAAGAGTCTACGACATTTTTGAATGCTCGTACAAAAAAACTCTGGAAACTTATCTCATGCACCTCGTATATATATATATATATATATATATATATATATACATGTGTGTGTGTGTGTGTGTGTGTGTGTGTGTGTCGACGGAATGATAGATAAGAATATAACAATTTCTGGACTGGAAACAATAGATATTTTTTACATATATTTATTGAATCATTTAACACTTAACCAGCGGTCCATAGAAAGTTCATATTTTATGAGACCAGAATTTTTAGATATTAAATAAGTTTTTTGTCTTGTCTGTTATATGTTTATTTACCGCTAAATAAAAAAAAACAGTTAATGTCAACATCCTCTAAATGTACTAATATTGATTGCGAGGAAAAGTACATGCATACTTTTAGTTTTCACTTCCAATTTAATCATCATCACTGCTCAATAATACAAAAAATGAATAAGATTTGCTAAATTCGAAAAGAAGTCTCATTTCTACGACCATAAAAAATACAAGAAGCAAGGGAAAAATTTACTGTAATGTAAAAATAGCTAAATTTTTATCAGGCAAGTAGCAAAAACCAGAAAAAAAACATAACTACTAATAATGGTTGACTTGAAATTTTTATATTCGCTACTTTAAATTTAAATTCGGTTTCATTTAACTTTTCAATAATATAAAAATCAATCAGTTAGATGGATTAAGATCAAGAAAGTGAAAAGAAGGCACTCCCTTCCTCAGCCATAGACCAATGAGACAGAGGAATATGTCATTAATATTATTATTATTATTATTTGACTCCTGTAAGACTTTTTCACGCAGCTTTAGTAGATGGTTTCTCACTGTAGTTTGAGTGACAACAAGTCTCGACAAGTCTCCAGGTCTCTTCTCAGTATTCTAGTCATTCTTAATAATGCTGTAGTCTAGCTGGTATCTACTCGTCCTCTTACTTTTTTATTTTCATTTTCGCTCTGTGGTCCACTAGGACAGCAAAGTCAATTCTAGGGCAGGTTTTCTGTGTGTTTTCTTTTGTAAATTATAATTAGGTCTGGTCTATTGATCGGGATTAGGTGAACTCTTTGTATCTCAAAATCCCAGAGATTTTATATGCCTCGTTCTCCAGGATGGATTCTGGTTTGTCCTGATGACATTTTTCAGTAAAGTCAAATTTTAATTTCTTGCACAGTTCCCAGTGGATCACTTTCCTCACCCAGTCGTGTCTAGTCTTATAGCCCTTTGGAGCTTAATAGCCACATTCACTTAATAAGTAATCTATCATTGTGCTTTTATCATTACATAATGTACACTTGCTGTTCTAGTGAACATTATTGTTTGTAGCTTTTATATAAATGGTCAGGATTGCGTGTTTTTTGCGATTTTGTGGCTCTATAATCAGAAAAGATTTCAGTTTTTCTCCAAAAGTCTCTTTTCATAGCCATGTCCACGTCTTCTCGTGGGAGATTTCACCAATTTGTTGCCTGAAATATTCATACAGTTGTTTTTCTTCCCATTTCTTTATTCTGATTTTTGTCGTTTTTCTGTTTGTCTTTGTTTGTTTTTAGTGTTGTAACTGGCCGCTGTAATTACTCTCTCTCTCTTTAAAGGTCCCTTTTCATAGCCGTGTCCACGTCTTCTCGTGGGAGATTTCACCAATTTGTTGCCTGAAATATTCATACGGTTGTTTTTCAAACCCATTTCTTTGTTCTAGTTTTTGTCGTTTTTCTGTTTGTTTTTGTTTGTTTAAGTGTTGTAACTGGCCGCTGTAATTACTCTCTCTCTCTCTCTCTGTAAAGGTCCCTTTTCATAGCCATGTCCCCGTCTTCTCGTGGGAGATTTCACCAATTTGTTGCCTGAAATATCCATACACTTGTTTTTCTTCCCATTTCTTTATTCTAGTTTTTGTAGTTTTCTGTTTGTATTTGTTTGTTTTAAGTGTTGTAACTGGCCGCTGTAATTACTCTCTCTCTCTCTCTCTCTCTCTCTAAAGGTCCCTTTTCATAGCCATGTCCACGTCTTCTCGTGGGAGATTTAACCAATTTGTTGCCTGAAATATTCATACGGTTGTTTTTCTTCCCATTTCTTTGTTCTAGTTTTTGTCGTTTTTCTGTTTGTATTTGTTTGTTTTAAGTGTTGTAACGAGCCACTGTAATCTCTCTCTCTCTCTCTCTCTCTCCCTCTCTTTCTCTCTCTCTCTCTCTCTGTTTTTTTAAAGGTAGTCCTCTAGTCCATGTATTGATGCATCGACGATATATTCAAATCTGGCGAGTCTTTTTCCTCCTTCTTTTCTTGACACATATAGTCAGTCTACGTCATAACTTGTATGTAGAATCTTGTGCATCGTCATCAACTTTCTTGTCCTCAGATCCATTTGTCTATTTACCTCTCCTGTCCATTTTAAGAATGGTCTCGAGTACCTTCCAACGAACATTTCCCATGTGTTTATCCCTTTGGTAAGATTTCTTCTTTTGAATTTGATTTCGAAAAATTTCTTACCCAGTCAGCCAGGGCTGTAGAACACACCGACTGCTTCTCTGCACTTGAGTTAGACCCCCACTCAACGAGTGACCCCACTTGTTTCATAGTGTCCGCTTCCACTCTTCCCACGTGTAATTTTTCTTTTCTTTAAACATTCAGATATTTGTTGATTTGATAGTCTGTTTGCGAGAAGCCTCATTGCTAATTCATATAGAAATAGTAGAATCGCATCTCTCTGAAATATGCCTATCTACTCGATCTCAACAATGCCTGTACTTTGGATGGTCTCCATTCGTCCACTTATTTTCAAGTCCTCCAGTGACTGTACCGAGGGCGCCATTTACAATTGGTATCACCATCACTTTCGTGTACCTTTGTTTTTTCAGTTCCCTAGCAAGCTCTAGGTACTCATCTCTCTTTTCACTTTCCGTCAATTTTACCCAGTGGTCAGCCGAAATGGCAAAGTTCACAATTCTGCAGGTTCTTTTTTAAAACTATCTCTAGGTCTGGTTGTCTGGCCGAGATTAGGTGATCCGTTTGTATCTCAAAATCTTAGAGAATTTTGTAAGTCTCCTTTTCCAGGATGGACTCCAAGTTGGGTATTTTCCATTTTTCCCCCCTATGGTTGCATTTAAACGTCTTGCACAATTCCCATTGGATCACCTTCCCCACTCAGTCGTGTCTAGTCTTATACCTCTTGCTCTAATTTACTGCATGAGTTTATAATCATTCTTGTACTAAATGTAGTAGTAGTAGTAGTAGTACTATTAATAGTTGTTGCTAATGCTATTAACGATTTGCGAGAATATTTTTTTTACAAGAGTAACAACTTGTGGCCTTTTCTGCATTCTGTCGCATCAGCTCTCGAAGACTTTTCCAAGCATTCAACCCAATATCAATAATACAGTGGTCTGGACAGTCTCAATTCTTCCTTTGATCAGGGGGAAATCGTAGTAAGCGAGTTCGAACTCCAGTCGCGTTATTAAGTTCACTTTCAGACAAATACCCTTGGGAAAAGCATTCACCCCATGATCCTCACAGGTATCAGTTAAATAGTTCCACTACAGTTCTTCAAGGATGAATTTGGCATTAAATAACTCAAGAAAGTTGATATGCCATTAAATAACTAAACAAACAAAATCTTCCTTTGATATTCAGACGGCTGCATCTCTTTACCAGAATCTTCGGCGTTGTTTTGAGGTCGTCTATTTTGATTTGAGTCATTTTCACTTTTAGATTTTAAACTTTTTTTTATTTGAGCGCTTTGGCAAGGTCTAAGTATTTTTTTCTTGTTTCTCCTATTTTATTTCTTTACTCATTTTGTATCGATCTTTTTTTCTTTTTCGTCGTTTAGTCTTTCTTTCCATGATAATCTTTCTTTTTCTTTTTTTTTTGTGCAACTTCATACATTTATAATGTTTTTTTATTTCTTTTACTTTTTCTTTTTTCTATCCTTTCTTTTTTTTCCTTTCTTTTTGTGTTTATTTCTTTGGTTGATATCATTATTTCTTCCTTTCTTCTTCTTTCCTTTTCTGCTTGTTTATGATCTCCATTTTTTGTTTCGTTTGTTTCCTTTTTCTTTATTTTTGTCTGTCTCTTTTTTTTTTCCTTTTTTCTTTTCGTTCTTTCTTTTTTCCTTTTTTCTTTTTTTTCTGTTTGTTTTTCTTTTTTCTCCTTTTTTTCTTATATCTTTTTTCCTTTTTTCTTTTTTTTTTTTTGTATTTGTTGTTCTTTTTTCTCCCTTTTTTCTTATATCATTACCGTCTTTCTTTCTTTTTTCTCTTATATTTGTCTTTTAATTTTTTTTTTTTTTTGTTTAAATTTTTGTTGTTCTGTTCTTTCTTAACTTTCCTCTTTCTTTCTTTTTGTGTCACGACTCTCTCTTAAGATCTTTTCTTTTTGTTTCTTTTTTACTTCTTTTTCTTCATCATTTTTGTACTGTCTTTCTTTTCTTCTCTTCTATCTTTCCTTTTCCGTTTACTATTGCCTTAAATTCTACGTTAAGGTTACTTTATTTTATTTTCACGCTTTTCTTTACACACACACATACACACACACACACACTCTCTCTCTCTCTCTCTCTCTCTCTCTCTCTCTCTCTCTCTCTCTCTCTCTCTCTCTCTCTCTCTCGTTTTATTCATTTATTTTTAATTTTTTAACTTTCAACCATAATTTTTCTTTCTTTCTTTTTTTTTCCTTTTTGGTTTTCATTCTTCTCTTTATTTCTGTATGCTTTCTTTTCTTTTCTTTTTTTCACTATTTTCCACGTTCACATTTTTTTCCCGTTCTTTTTTGTCTATACTTCTTTTATTTCTATATTTCATCATACATTTTCTATTCTGTAACTAACCACAAAAGAACGAGGTCACTTAGCATCTTTCTTCTTGACACATACTTTCGTACCTTCTGCTAAAACCGAGACTTGATCACTAAGGATCAATATAACACTTAAGGCGACTAATGAATTTTTATGGATTTATTTTCGTTCAACTACTGACCAGGAATTGGTGCCAATATTTTCTTTTACACCATTGCTTTTTCTCTCGTGCATTCTAAAGAAACACAGTTCCGCCGCTAACAGCACCGGCGACGATTTATACAAAACAGACACGCTATGAACGGACTTCTCCTCTACAAAGCGATATAATATGAAAAAAAAAAAACTCACGAATCCAAGATGTCGACCTGGTTAACGTCGCTCTAATAACAGCTGTCTTTATCATAAAGACTTCTACATAAGTCTTAAGATTTATTTTAAGTGATTTGTCTTTGTTTCCACCAAGCAATAGATGTAGATCTTCACAAATTTTATTTAGTCTCTTGTTATATTGTGTCTGCTAGTTGATGGTAAGTCTTGTTTAGATAAAGTAATAAATAAAACCATGACACGGTCAAACCGGAATGAATGAAAGAAGTATATAAATAAATGAATAAATAATTAATCGATCAGCTAACGAATACCGACAAAATAGATAACAAACCCCTGACAACGTAGCAGGCACTCTTTGAATGTCATACAAGACGATCTGAACATTTTTGGGCAAAGAATTTTGCATTAGTAGTCCGAAGGTTTTCGACCGTCAGAGAAGGTCTGTGACCGGCATTGTGTTTATTAGCGAAAGGGAGTATATCCGGCCATCAGCATGGATAGTCATGAAGTTTTTATCTCCTAAATTAAAGAGTGTAGTTGGTGTCAGAAAGGTTCTACGATACCTCTCTCTCTCTCTATCTCTCTCTCTGTCTCCCTCTCTCCCTCTCTGTCACACACACACACATACACACTCACACCTACACACACAGAGAGTCTCTCTCGCAAAACATCAATCGTACTTTGGCTAATTTTCGACGTACAAATAATAAAAATGAAACTGAAATTCCTCGCGTTAGTGTTGGTTAGTATTAATGTGATAAGAAAAATATCTTGCATCCTGAAGGAAAAAAAGAACCAACTTTTTCTCGGTAAACCAAAGAACGAGAAGTCGACCACCACCAAAGAGAAGTAAGGAGGCTAATTGTGCTTTGTAAGTAATAGACGTCACAATCAGAAAAACTCTCATCCAACATAGTAGTCAAAATTGGCAATCAATTACTTCCTCCTCGGATCACAAGTTATACAACCATTTGTTTTTGCAGCTAGTACAGTAAAGAAATAGAACGGCGACTACGATACATAATTAGTCTTCGTGCAACCGGATTTGGTTCTATAAGAAAAATATTTCCTAGGAGAGTTGATAAACTTTACACAATTAACTATTATATGTATATCTATTGTCAAAATTACTTTAAAAGAGTTTTAAAAAATTATCAAATCTATAAATATTTAAAAAAGGAATAAAGTAGAAGGAGATAATTATAAATATTGTCCTGTCGGTTAGCGCTGTTGAATATATTGACTGCTTCTCTGCAGAGGAGTAAGAGCACCCCTCCCAACGAGTATCCAGGATATGATACTAACAAATCAGGTGAGGTTCCAGTAATGCTATAGCTTTGGAGAATGTGGAGTACCCATTCACTTACATTACTCCTAGGTCCACTCTGGCCTTGAGTGGTAGCACCTGATAGGGTCCTATTTATCGGTCAAACAGAACTAACCTGAGTACTTTTGATAAAATGAATTGCTTGAAATATGACTGTTTTGACATGTAAACAGTGTACTTATGCTAAACTGAATTGTTTAAAATGGAAAAGTTTTCATATGGTAATGAGAATTGTTTGAATTAGAACTGTTTTGTCATTGAAACTCTACTTACGCTTAACTGAATTATTTGAAATATATCGATTTTGATATTTAACTGTGTTTAAGGAAAACTATAGTTTTACTAAATTGAATTGTTTGAATTAGAACTGTTTGACTGAACTTAATATCTTGAAATAGAAATGTTTTTGACAATCATAATGTGTACTCATGCTGTTATATATTGACCTTCGGCCCGGCCAAACATACCATTCCAAAGTGATGCACCGGAAGGAAGTGACACATTCCAATGGCCAGTAATCGAAAGAAATCGTGTAGGTGGATTTGGCTGATGAAATGGGACAGGGTAAAAGCCCATGATACACTCATAGACTGATGCACCGGAAGAGAGTGACCTCTGAACTGCATGACAGTTATTTCCGCTTGATGACGATCAAACATGCCATTCCAAAGATTGAGTGGGAGATTGAGTGGGCGATTGAACTATTATATAACTCGGTGAAGACAGGAAGTCAGACAGTTGGGGACCAGAGAAGTTAGAGACAAGATTTGGTAGAGAAAGCTTCACCCAGCAGAGTGGGCCTCTGGGCCTCCGGTTGAGCAGCCCTGGAGAACGAAAAACACAACGCTGATAGCCATAAGAGTGGGGGTCAATATATTGCACTCTTTTTTTAGTCACCAACTCCCTCTCACAGGCAAACGTTACAAATAAAGTGAGAGGTATATTTTTTAAAGAAGTCTTCGCTCGTCTTTATTCATTGCGTCAGTATGTATTCAGCATATATATGTATTATATATATATGTATTTGTATTATGTGTTTGTATAGTTAATCATAGTGGTCATGGCTATACAACAATGCTAACCTGAATTATTTGAAATAAAACAGTTTCTTTTGTATAAAAATGGATTTGGCATTAAATAATTCACAAAGGTTACTATGCCATAAGGCACTAACAAACATGAAAACAAACAATCATAAACAGAAATTTTTTGTCGTTTTAAATAACTTGTAATAGATTTTTAAAAGTGGGTGCTACGGACTTTGAACCGTTAAGATAACTAATTAACAAATTTATATTTGTGGCAGACGAATATTTTTGTCGACAAAGAAGATTTTACGAAGGAGGGGACGGGAATACTTTGAAAGCCTTTGGATTGGGAGAAAAAGCTAAGACAGATATCTTAGAGTGAGATATTTTGCAAAACCAAAAAGAAATTGGCATTTAGAGTTTTCTTTGCTCAGAAAGAAAAAGAAAATATTTCTGGTGTTTAATGATAACATATTTTTTTGTCTTTACTTGTCTGTGTTAAAATAAAACAAAAACAAAGTTGTCTACCATTAAGAATTGAAGACTGAGAGCTGTTTCTCCCGGAGAAGGAAATAATATATTCCAGACTTTTGTGCCTGATGTTTATTTTTACGTTTTCCACGTATGTTGAAATAAATTGTTTATTGAAACAATTATTTCAACCTTATGTCGTCTTCTCAGTTTTTCTCCAACTAAATACTTGTTGAAATTGAATGTTTCATGAACGACGTCTTCCAGATTTAATTCGCATTTTCCTGGATACACTTTTCTCTCTAAAACAACAATTAGTTCGCAACTTTTATTTATCGCTTTTGCCATGATGACAGAATGAAAGAAATATTTGATTTTCTTATAACCTAAAGTTCAAGTTGAAACACTTTGTGACTATATATATATATATATAGGAAAAACCTTAAATAAATCCAACTGTATGAAAATGTACGGAGATGAAAAAACGCCCGGTATTCAGATGATGATTTTAATTGCAGAAACATGTGCCAACGTTAATGTTTCAGTGTTCAGACACCAATCAGGGCAAATGTTTCTACCAATAAGATTATCTTCTGAAGACCTTGTCTTTTTTTTTTTATATCTCTACATTTTCATAGATAGATACATAGATACTATTTACCAGCAACTCCGCTCGGGCAGGATGTGACACAAGGTCAATTTTTAAGCGGAGTTTAACAGGTTTGAATTCAGAGTTTTCCTTCTCCTAGACTAGTTGCCTAACCAAGGCTGAAGAACCTAGTCCGTCCTGCTATTTACCCCTAGCTGGAGGGAGAATAATTGGATTCATACCTTTCCCAAGGGTATTAGTGCTATGTGAAATGTAATCAGTATCGTCCAGGATTTGAACTCGTATCGCCGTGTTCATTTCCTACGGCGATAACGACTACACCACGGGCACCTGATAGATAGATAGATAGATAGATAGATAGATAGAAGTTTCATTTATCAAATGGGTGTACTACTTCTTCAGAGCATTTTTGTTGCTTCCGTTATAGCATAACATTTACTTCGAAAATTTTCTGAAAACCTTCTTTTTCCTGAAAATTTTTTGCCCTGACGCTGATGTGAGCACAAAACTATTTGAGATCAATCAGAAAGTCTCATATATATATATATATACAAAAATAAAACGAGATTCTTTCGAAACTGTAGCTATTTACATAAAACTATAGAGATGCTCCACATGGACGATAGCAAAACGCGTAGAGAAAAATCTAGATTAGAACTACATAAGAATACTACATGTTGTCTTGATAAAATTCAGGAAGCAACGTTCCAGAAAACAACAGCAGCACACCCACCTACCTCTCATCTCACAAAACTTCAAAGTAAGACGAGCAAGACGTGCGAGTCTCTGCTGCTGAATTAAAGACAAACGCATTTGAAACGTTTTCTTATGGACTCCTACACATAGACGCACCCTTAAATATATCAGCTCTGTGAGGACACTGGTTGCCATCTTGAGGATCTATGAGGTGTTATTGCTGATACGAATGGATGGTGGGGGTGACACCATGCTGTCAGCGTAATTTGATGATGAAGATGATATTGATGGAGTATCTATTTCCTGGTAATTCAATTTTGCTTTTATCCTATTGTTCAGTACTTGAACTCAGCCTATATATAAACTTTTCCCATATTTACCCAACCCCTCCGCTCGGGCAGGATATGACACAAGGTCATTTTTTAGCGGAGTTTAACAGGTTTGAATTCAGAGTTTTTCCACTCCTAGACTAGTTGCCTATTTACGTTGGAGGGAGAATAATTGAATTCATAACTATGTGAGATGCAATCAGTCTCGTCCAGGATTTGAACTCGTGTCGCTGTATCCATTTCTTACGACGATAACCATTACACCACGGGCACCTCCAACTTTTTACAGTTATAATATTTCATTATGTTGACAAGTGTTTTTGAATTTCGGCTTAAATGTCTGTTTATTAGAAATGTTATTTTGGGGTTTTCGAAGGTATAGGATTTTCTTTCAATGATTATTTTACATACTCCACAATATTTTTTTTTCATTTTGTTACTCTATATGTCGTGTGTTGACCAAATTTAAATTAGGTTGGGTTTTTTAAAGTTTTTTTTTTTAGTTTTCGTTTGTTTTTGATGATTTTTCTTGTGTCTAGTACGTTTTTTATTCCATCATCTTTTTAAGTGGTATGATATTCTTTGTTATTTCTTGAAATAGTTCTTGGTTGTTTTTTGTGGTATGTTGAGACGTATGCAAGGGTTCTTCGTTGCTATATTTTGGGAGGGTTTTTACTTCTTTTAATGATATTTTTCTGCCAATTTAAATCCTTTCATTATTATTGTTGCCGGGTAGCTCATAACTCTTCTAGGCAAGTTCGTTAGTTTTTTTTGTCGGATATTATGGTGCATATTCCACGTGCTAGGGTGTAAGAGATAGCTTTTATGCAATTTTTGGACGATAACTTGAAGTCAAGGTATTTTGGGTTGCCTGAAGATTTGTGGTAAATATCTGTGATAATTTGGTCATTTTGATTTTTAATGAGGATGTTTAAAAATGGTAGTTATTTAAAATTGTGTTCTATGGTGAATAATATCTTAAGGTGCTAACTTTGGAGTAAGTTATATTAATCGTTAATGCCCCCCTCATCACTATTTACAAAAAAATGTAACAGTTATCTATGTATCTATTTTCATGCTGTGATTGTATTTTTATCAATACTTTCCTTTTAGATTTTCCTCTAAGTATGCATGTAACGTAATGGCCAAAGGATTTCGGTTCATGCCTTTGAGTTTAGTTAGGCTGAGAACCTTTCGGCTCAGCACATGGGTTAGTTAGGTGCAAAAATTGATGCAGGTGTTAACACGGGCGCGTGAGGGTGGACGAAGATGTCACTCAGAGATGTCACAATAGTCCGAGACGAAACAGGTGATTTATTGCGAGTGACATCGCACACCGGAAGCGCGCAGAGGTTTGTGGAGAATTGAAAGAAAGTTAGAGAGACGCCAAACGAGGAGGATCGACTTTTGGAGCTCGCAGACGCGAGTCGAACTTGCGCCCTCTGGGGGCCGCTCGAGATGGGGGCCAAATGAATAAGGTAGCATAAAGAGATTGTGTCTCTCCTCCTTATGTCGAAACCTTTAACTCAAAGTTAATAAAAAGGTTTCGTGCCTGAACAAGAAGTCGTTACGTGTTTTCGAATTTCGAGATTCCTATGTTCTTTATATGTTCTATCGCTATGAACATTATATGTCCATTTCGCACATGGCGTTAATTGTAATTATCGTACATACCAAGGTTAGAGTGGCGTAGGTTGGGATAATTTTAGTTCCTATAGAAGTTCCCAGGGTTTGGATGTAATTCATGTTACTGAATTGAAAAAAATTCCTTTTTAAGATTAGACCTAAATCACCGGTGATAGATTTTAGTTAAATCTTAGATGTAATGTTTCTGGGATTTTTCGAGCTAAAAAGAAATGGCCTATTTTCTTAATTCATTGTATAAAATAATTAGGTTGATAATTTATTAAGTTAATTATCTTATTGATAATGTACTATATCAATTTGATATTTTTGTTTGGAGAAGTAGTAGACTGGTTAGAAATATTTGGGTGGAAACGTAAGTCAAATTAGAATCGTTATGCGCGTGCTCGGGTGTCGACCAAGATATCAGCTCTAGTCGAAATAATGTTGGGGGTTCTGGAAACCCAAATCTACATAAAATTGATTTCTTTCGTGTCATAAGTTCGATGGAAATTAAATAAAAAATATAATGAAAGGTTAAGACATGATTGATGATTCATGATAGGATGATGCAATGATTAAGATGACGACGAGTCTTTATAACATTAGCTGAACGAGATAACTAATAGATTATATAAGAAAAGACAATTTTAAATTCGAGTTCAACCTCTAAGAAGGCAGTTGAGATTTGAAACCAAAAGTGAAAACTTGGGTGAGACGTTGGTCAGGTCAGGGTTGGGGTAGACGTCTCTTTGTAGTAATTTACAAAGCTTTTTGCTTAGATGGGGCACCCAATGAGACTCGAACTTACCCGTGTAGGTTTGCTAGTCTATCTTGCAAACCATTACGCTACCCGAGGCGCCCTGGATGTCTCTTTGTAACGGCCAGCGAGATTCGTTTATAGACCCTTACAAGATTTTCCTCTCTCCGTGTTTGTGTCAGACTGCTAGATAGGTGATAGTCTGAAATAAAAGACATTATGTACCTGATTAACAGAGTCGCCTTTTGATGCTATTTTTGCATTTTGATTATTCAAGATGTTACTGTAATTTTACTATAAAGGTTTGTGACGTCAAACATAATCATGACTGTATCAGGATCAATTTTTGTGGTATGGAGTTTAAACAGTGGATTAAATCTGTAATGTAGTCTTTCTTAATCTTATATAGGCATGTTTGTAGGACAATATCTATTCGTTGGCTGTGTCTGTTGATCGGATATGATGGGCCTGCTGATATAGAGCTAAATCTAAGCGCACTGTGGTTTTAAATTTTATGTATTATGATTTGTGTTTTTCTACAGCTATTTTTGTTTCCTCAGACTTTTGGATTTTTGATATCCGTAAAAATTGCCAGTGTTGAGATGCAGTTAGATAATACCTTTTTCCAATTTTAGTTAGTGTTTCCTTGTATATTTTGCAGAACTGAGCGATTTTTTGATATGATATCTTTATCTGTTTGTACAAATTTATAGTCGGTTTCATCCCTTAGTATTTCTTAAATTTTTGTTCCGCAATATATTTTATTTAAAATGACTGGGGCACTTTCCTTGTTTTCTGCTTTTATAATTTTGTCATTGTTTACCTATTTTTTAAGGCTTGTTTTTTGGGGGGAATGAGAGATTGTTCAGAATAGTTTTTTTCTTTTCAGTGAATGTCTTAAATTCACTTTAGTTATGTTTGTCCGGGAAGTATTTGGATTTATTTTTTATTTCAAAGTTGACTTTATATTTTTTTTTATTGAATTTACGTTAATCTAAAATTTCTTTTAAATTCTTTGAGATCTTCTTCTTAATTCTCCAAGATTACTTATTGAGATGGAGGCAAAACTTTTAGACATCATTTTAATAAATCAATTTGTGTCTAATTTCTATGTTGATTGCTTGATTTTTTAATAGTTTTTTTATGTTGGTTTTGTTGTACTGTTACACACAAAATGGACGGTTGTAACATTACACATTGACAAAGGGACGCTTGCAAATATACATTGTTTAAATGGAAGTTCTTGCTGGTGCGGTCCCAACAGATATTTGTACTATTGCATGGATGCCTCTACTACAACGTACCTAACGTGTCAACGAGTGTAATCATACGTCAGTCGAACGCCGTGATGAACTCACCGTGAAAAAGTGATTAACACACAAAAAAACTGTCTAGTTTCACAAATACCCAAATATATAAGCTAATCCTATTTACCAACCCCTCCGCTCGTGCAGGATATGACACAAGGTCAATTTTTGAGCGGAGTTTAACCGGTTTGAATTCAGAGTTTTCCTTCTCCTAGACTAGTCGCCTCACCAAGGCTGAAGTACCTAGTCCATCCTACTATTTACCCATAGCTGGAGGGAAAATATTTGGATTCATTCCTTTCCCAAGGGTATTAGTGCTATGTGAAATGCAATCAGGCTCGTCCAGGATTTGAACCTGTGTCGTCGTGTCCACATACTGCGACGATAACCATTACACCACGGGTACCTCCATAAAATATATAAGCTAATACACATTGTAGAAGTGTAATATAATTGCGGAGGGGTTTCTTTTTATATTATCATTTTTCGTTTTATATATCTTGTCTTTCGGTTTAGTTAAGCTGAGAACCTTTTGTTTAGTGCATGGGTTAGTTAGGTGCACACATTGAGTGCTGGTGTTCACACCCGCGCGGGGCGGATGTGATAATCAGAGATGTCACAATAAAAACCCCAGATAGGAAATGGACCGGGGACGTGAATGACGTCATACCCGGAGGCGCTGAGGATTTTGGAATTTGAAAAAAACCCAATAAGTTGAGATTTGGGCTTGGACGAAGCAAGTCGATTTTCGGAGCTCACCGAGGCAAGACCAGTAGTTTGCCGCGGGGGCCGCATGTGGTAGGAGTCAGATGGAAAAGTCACCATAGAAAAAAATTGTGTCTCTCTCAACTCATGTCTAAAAACATTAAACTCAAAAAGGTAATAAAAAGTTTCGTGCTTGAACCAATTTTGAGTGTTTTTTCGGAGTCCCAATGTATATTTCACGTATTCGTATCTTGATCGTATTTTTGGACCTATAATAATGTCGTCGAAAAGAGAGAAACAGGGAATGAAAACTGAGTCAAAAGATACAAGGTGTCATAAAAGGAGAGTGGGTGGACAGAAACGTTGCATTATCCTTCACGTTTTCTCTAGTAGTTCTAATTGTGCTTCATCACAGTCTCTGTACTCAACGCTGCGCGTCCCGGGTCCAACTGCACTCTTTACACTGTCATGTCCAATAGCGAACTTGTCTCTTTTCCTATTTCTTATCCTTCATCCAGTGTCTTATGGCGTTTTCTTTTGAGTTCCCTTTAGCCAATCAGAACCTCTTGTCTATTTGCAGCTGATATGCTTCTATTATTAACCCGGGCGCATACGACACTAAACAATCTGATGTTGAGGTTCCAGTAATGCTGGAGCTTTGGGAAATGTGGAGTACCCCTTCATTGCCACTGTTTCCAGGTCCACTCTGGCCCGGAATGGTAGCACCTGATAGGGTCCTATTTATGGGTCAAATAGAAGTAAACTGTGTTGTTATGCTAAACTGAATTACTTAAAATAAAAAATTGTTTTTTATGCTAAACTAAATAGTTTGAAATATAACTGTTTATATGTATGAAAATGGATTGGGCATTAAATGACCTACAAGGGTTGATACGCCATAAAAACCAACCCAACCAAATAAAAACCTGTGTAAAGAAGATATTGCATATTATAAACTGAATTGTCTCAAAATACGTGAAACCATTTAACTGTGAAAAATATGAGCTCAGTCTATGACAATTTTATCTTCAAAATGTATTCATATATTCATATGTATAAACAAGATTTGGCATTAAATGTCCGACAATGGTTGATATGCCATAAAACCAAACCAGTCTACTTCCTTAGAAATCATACGTGGTGCATTCAATAAGTTTCCAGAATAGGCATTTAAAATTATCAAAGACTCTTGAAAGTTCGGTATGTTATTGCTATACATCTTATGAGATGAATGACCAATTTTTATGATTTCAGGTTCAAATGAACAGCTACAGCAGGAATTGGAATACATCCTATTAAAGCCTGATTGTCGGGCTGGTGAATTTCAAAAATGCTATCTGGACCTGAGGACACTTTAGAAGAATGATATACTATTAAATCTGTTTTAAACTTATGGAATGCTTCAGACTGCTTTTCGACTATCTTGCATGAATTGAGCATCAGTTTGTGAGGGGCATAAGAAATTCAAGGAAGGCAGGGAGTCTGTGAGGCAAGATAAGAGGTGTGGGAGGAGGAAGGAAGTCAGAACACCAGAGTTGATTGGCCAAAGGGTTAGGGTTATGGTTACTATGTTGAGGTTTTAAGGGAGTTCCGGAAGAGATTCCGTCGGAAGAGGTCAGCACTCTTCAAATCGGGTTCGTGGCATTTCCACCAGGACAATGCACCAGTCCACAACTCCATCCTTGTCACAGACTATTTGACCAAGATGGGCATCAAGACAGTTCGTCACCCTCCCTATAGTCCAGACGTTGCTCCCTGTGACTTTTGCTTATTACCTAAGCACAAAAGCTGTCGTTATGAGAGAACTGAGGAGATGAAAGAGTCTGTGACGAAGGTCATTGACACGCTCACACAGGAGGACTTCCATGGGGCCTTCCAGAAGTTGTTGGAACGGTTTAGCAAGTACCTTGTAGCCGGAGGAGATTACTTGAAAAGGGACTAGAGTTTCATGTGGGTACTATCGAGAAAAGTGCCCCTATGAGAAAAGCATGGAAATTTATTTAATGATCCTTTTATATACTTTTATTTTTATAAACAGAATTTGGCCTTGAATAACCTACCAAGGTTGATATGCCATTAAAACCCACAGAGCCTGCCTAATTATTTAACATTGTTAGGCATTTTACTTAGAGTAATATTTTAGTTCGTTTTGTATTTTCTATAAAATGGTTTCTTATTTGTTCTAATTTCTAGAGCAATTTGGGTTGTCTAAGAAAAGGTTTCTTACTTTGTTGTAGTCTGTGGGGTTTATTCTCACGTTACGGGGTGTATTGTATTGAATGTTGTTCAACCCAGTCTGCATTTGTCGATATGTATGGTCGTTGGACTAACACTTTGTGTGTGATGGTATTTACAGGGATTTATTCTCTTTTATTTTTGCCGAAATAATGGTTTCTTTCAGGGTAGCTGCTGATTTTAAGGTGGTTGGATTAATTCTTTGGTGTTAGATGGTATCTAGAGGGATTTTTTTTTCCTTTTATAGAGTTGTTTGTGTTCGATGGTTTAATCTGTTGTATGGAGGTATATGTGTATTTTAGTTCGTATTTTTATATGTTTTTTTTTCTATTATATGGTTTTCTTTGTGGTTGATAATTGTAAGAGTGTTTGTTGTTCGCTGGGTTTGGTTTATAATGTATATGAATTGGTTCTTTAGCTGAGTATGTTTTTTTTTGTTTTTTTTTTCTGTTTTCTTTTCATTTTCATTCTCTTTTTCTTTTTGGAGCATATTCCTCAGCCATGTTATTTTTGGCTTAGGGATTTTTTCTATTTTTCTTCATTTTTGCAATTTTTCCCATTGTGTTGACAAGAATTGTTCAGTCATTGTGGGGCAAATTTCTTTGATTTCTTTTAATAGTTTCTGGTCTATTTCCAGGTATTTGTTGTATAATGTATTGGTCTGTCTTCTCATATTTCTATCTGAGCTTTTAATTTAAAAGGTTGAATTTCGTTTTTATTTTTCTGTTCCTCTATGCCCTGTGTTGTGTGCGTGTGTGGTGTGTGTGTGTTTTGGTGTGTGCGTGTGTGTGTGTGTGTGTGTGGTGTGTGGTGTGCGTGTGTTTTGTGGTGTGCCTGTCTTATGAGTGCGTGTGTCTTGGGTGTGTGTATCATGTGTGTGTCTTATGTGTGTGCATGTTTTCCTTAAATTCATTTCCTCTAAGTCCTATAGTGTGAATAAGTGATGTTTGTGTATGTGTTGTGGGCGTGTGTCTTGTGTGTGTGTGTGTGTGTGTGTGTGTGTGTGTGTGAGGTGTGTGTGTCTTGTGGTGTGCGTGTCTTATGAGTGTGTGTGTCTTGTGTGTGTGTATCATGTGTGTCTCTTATGTGTGTGTACATGCTTTCCTTAAATTCTTTTCCTCTAAGTCTTATAGTGTGTATAAGTGATGTTTGTGTATGTGTGGTGTGTGTGTGTGTCCAATGTGTGTGTGTGTGTGTGTGAGTGTGTGTGTGTGTGTGTGTGTGTGTGTGTGTTTTCCTAAAATGTTCTTGGGATGAATATTTTAGCCATCACTATGAAATCTTTGAAAATGTTTGATGTGTCTTTGTTCTAATAGCATTGAAGAATGCTATCTTCTTTTGATAAAGCAGGCTTCCCCCCCCCAATTTTTTTATTTTTATTTTAAGCTTTTTAGGCTTCCTCTTTTTGATTTCTACAATATTTTGTAAGTTTACACAATTTATTTCAAGGTAGTTTACAAGGGAATTCGTGCCAATCTGGTTGGGTTGTTACTATTGGTCAGTGATGAGATCTGTTTTTGCGTTTAGTTACTTTTTCTTCTTCTAAAAGTCTGTTTATCGCTTGTGTTTTTAAGGTTGCGAGTATTTCTTGCAGCATTCTCTTGTTGTAGTGAAAATATAAAAAGATTGTTGTTGGTCTATCGAGAGAAAAGTAAATATTTTAAAACGAATGAATCTGAATTTGATATTTAGTTTTGTATTATTTCATAAAACTTGTGCTTTACACGTGTTTATGACTTTTTGTCTTCTTCAGGATATTGAGGTTGGTTAGGGTACTATTTACCAACCCCTCCGCTCGGGCAGGATATGACACAAGGTCAATTTTTAAGCGGAGTTTAACAGGTTTGAATTCAGAGTTTTCCTTCTCCTAGACTAGTTGCCTCACCAAGGCTGAAGAACCTAGTCCATCCTACTATTTACCCATAGCTGGAGGGAGAATAAGGGGGTTCATACCTTTCCCAAGGGTATTTGCCCGAAAGTGAATTTAATAGCGCGACTGGAGTACGAACTCGCGTACTACGATTCCGCAGTGCATCGCTTTAACCATTACACCACGAGGACACCCCCAAAGGTTGGTTAGGGTGGTCTTTGATCCTACTTTCGTTGTAAAAATTATTTTGATAGGAGTGCGACCTTTTTTAATTCAAGAATTTGCGTCTGTGAATGTCCGCTTGAAGTTAATTGTCTGTGAAAACTTCTGGCTTCTGGAGATGATGATGTGTTTCTTTATTTGCTTGGATGCATGGATATAGAAGTACTTTGTGTTTCCGTGTTTGTGTTTCCGTGTTTGTGTGTTTGCATACATGCACGTACGCTCATGTACACACACACCCGTATACACATATATATTCAGGGTTGTTTTTTCTCCCTTCATCTCTCTCTCTCTCTCTCTCTCTCTCTCTCTCTCTCTCTCTCTCTCTCTCTCTGTGTGTGTATGTGTATGTGTGTGTGTGTGTGTGTGTGTGTATGTGTGTGTATACTTGTTTTCTCATGGATGTATACGTATATTTACATATATGTCTTTCTTATTTGAATAGGTTGAGTTGAATGTCTGTAAGAAAGCATTTGTCTTCTCAGATAGATATATTTTCAGATAATCTTTGTATATAGGTTTGCGTCTACTTCACTATTTACCAATAGTTAGAAAAGAAGAGATTAATTTATACATTTCGAAAACGTATTAGAGCAAAAATATAACGCAACAAATCTCGTTCAGGGTTAAATTAAGTCATCATGCCCATTTGAAAGAAAAAACCGTTATGTAACCATACAAAAAACGTAAATATATATATATATGTATATATACGTTGTTTTGTATGGTTACATAATGGATTTTTCTTTAAAATGGGGATGATATGGGGTTTTTTTTGGGTCACCCTATATATATATATATATATATATATATATATATATGCAGGGTGACCCGAATAATAGAACCCATATATTTTTGAAGAAGTAATATGGGTTCTGTTTTTTGGGGGTCACCCTGTATGTACTTATATATATATATATATATATATATATATATATATATATATATATATATATATATATATATATATTTATATGGAGTTTTACTATTGGTGACAAATGTGATTCAGTTTTAATATTGGTTATTGAATGATAATGATATTGAAAAGAGTAATACCGATGGCGTGAAACTGACAGTCACATCGCAGTATTTTTCCGTAACCGCTCAATTTTGATAGATAGATGTGTTTGTGTGAGTGTTTGTGTATTTGCATACATGCACACACACTCATGTATACACACAGCTGTGTACACATATATATTCAGGGTTGTTTTTCCTCCGTCCGTTTCCCCTCCTCTCTCTCTCTCTCTCTCTCTTTCTCTCTCTCTCTCTCTCTCTCTCTCTCTCTCTCTCTCTCTCTTCTCTTACTTTCTCTGTGTACTTAATTCCTCATGAATGTATATCTATATTTACATATATTTTCTCAATTGCATGGTTTGAGTTTAAATCTGTGAAAAAGCATTTGACTTTACAGATACATTTTTTGTGTGTGTGAACATGTGTGTGTGTGCGATTGTCAGTGTGTGTTAGTGTCAGTGTATGTGAGTGTGTGTGCGTGTTTGAGAGAGTGTATGTGTGTCTTAGTTTGTGTGCCCAAAGTTTAAAAAAAAATGAAGCGTTTGTCTTAATCAATCCCTAATTTTTTTCTTAGTTATCACTTGCTTTTTGATTGTTTTTTTTTTTGTTTTTTTTTATTTTTGTTTTTGTTGCTTTTTTTTATCTTTTGTTTGTTGACTTTGCAGTCGCTGACTGATAATTTGCTATTTCAATTTTGACACGTTTCAAAATGGCCGACTTCATTTCTTAGAAGTCGTAAAAAGCAAATCAAGAAACGACATTTTTTTTTCTCCAGCATTTCAGTCACTCAGACGGATTCGTGACAACTTTGTTTTAGTTTGTTTTTTTTAAATCTTTTTATTTGTTATTTTCTAAATTCTAGAGATGTGCAATAAACACACAAAAAAAAAAAACGCCAGAAAATAAAATTTTAAAAATAATCTTTAATACTAACAAATCAAATCCTATTGGAAGTTGTTATCTCAATCATTACATTTGTCGTTAGATTATAGTTATTTAATATATAATAGGTTAGAAATAAAGATTAGTCCTTTTTTCATAGAGAAATTGTAAATCCATTGTAAATTGTTATCCAAGAGCGATTGAGTTATTGCTTCATCAACTAGTAAAAGTATTGCATTTAAATTAGATTTCAATTATACGTTTAGTAATATTCTAAGAAACTATCCGAGATATTGTATCACCAATAAATGAACATACTTCTAACTATAGTAATACAATGCTACGTTTCTTCTGAACAATTGTCCAGTCAGCTGGTGCTGTTGGAATACACCGACTGCTTCTCTGAAGACGGATAAGACCCCCACTCCAACGAGTTTCCTGGATATTGTTACAGAATTTGGGAAAGACCATTTTATTTAAATCATTTTTAATTAATTATATTTTATAATTCAGTTTTTGTTGGGCTTCCAACTATTCGGCTCTTAGTTCAGGTGCACATACTTTGGGTGCAGTTTACGCTCGCGAGAAGGATATGACAATGAAAATTGTCATAATAAACCCCAGATAGGAAACAGGGCTGGTGTGTGAATCATGTCATGCCCGGAAGCGATAGTCCTCAGAATTTGAAGATTTTGAAAAAGAGTCAGATAGGTGTTGACTGTGGATCATGCAGGCAGACAATTGAGCTTCTGCCATTGGGGCAGAGAATGGAGTTCTCTGCCATAAAAGTTGGGGTCTGACCATGTTATTGAGAAATTGAGATTGGACCACGAGATGTGCTGAACGTTGTGGGTGTCGTTAGCATAGTATAATTACGAAAGACTTTTTAGAATTTTCTCTCTGCTCGTGTCGAAGAACTGAAGGCAGAAGTTAATAAAACGTTTGTACCTGAACGACAGGAAGTTCGCCTGTGTTTCTGCATATGTGTTTTGTATTTCCCTGTGTCTGTTTTGGATACGTATATGTATGGCTATACAACAATATGACACTAAACAATCTGATGGTGAGGTTCCAGTAATGCTGGAGTTTGGGGATTGCGGAGTACTCCTTTATTGTCATCGCTTCCAGGTCCTCTCTGGCTGAGAGTGGCAGCACCTGATATCGTCCTATCAATGTGTCAAATAGAACTAAACTGCGTACTTATGGTAAACCGAATTACTTGGTATTTAAACAGCGTACTAACGCTAAACTGAACTGCTTGGCATTGAACTGTTTTTGACATTGAAATGGTACTAACGCTAAACTGGATTGTTTGAAAGGGATTTTTTTTACATTTAACAGTGTGCAAACAAAAACTATACATATGCTGAACTGAATTGTTTGAATTAGAACTGTTTGAATAAACTGGATAGATAGAAATAGAAACGTTTTTGAAAATTAAGCTGTGTGTTCATGCTAAACTGAATTGTTTGAAATAGAACTGATTATTTGCATAAAAATGGATTTGGTTTTAAATAACCAACAAAGTTTGATACGCCATAAAACCCCAAAAGCTAAGCAAACTTTGCGAACAAAATATACCAGAATTTTAGAGTTTCTTATTCATTCAAAATGGATATTATGAATAGTGAAGAATGACCAATCAATAATGATACCTCTAACAATAATTATATGGTTGTTGTTTTTTTCTTAACAAAAGATACGAAGTTTTTTTCGGTTTAGAAACTGTTTCTTTCTTTAACGGTATAGAAACCTTCATTGGATATTCATTGGCAAAGATATCCCCGTAGAAGAACCGCTGGGATACTATTGTGTCTATAGATGGGGGATAAGGGAGAGAATATCTTTCCCGTGGGTATTTGTACAAAAATAAACGTAACAGTGTGACCTTAATTTTAAACTCTCTTACTTCGAGAAAGCCGGTCAGCACTTTAGCCAGTATACTGTGAGGACTTCCTGCAGGATTTTATTATTTCAACTAGACCATTAAATCATTAAAATGTATATGAATACATAATGTTTATTACTGGACTATATATGTTGGATTCAAAATTGGAAACCACGAATATACTTGGGGAGATTTCCTAGATTTCACTCAAAACTGCATCTGATTATTTGGGTTCAATTCAGGAGATCTGACGCCCAGTCAGCCGGGGCTGTAGAATACACCAACAGCATCTCTACAGAAGGGTAAGTACACCCCCCACAACGAGTGCCATGAAAACAAACCAAATCAAACCAAGAATGCTTGGTTTGTTTTGGTTTGGTTTGGTTTAGATTATTTCTCGAATGGCATATCAACTTTCGTGGGCTATTTAAGGCCAAAGCCATTTTTGTAGAACAGTAATGGTATTGTTTAACGAATAGCTTGGGTAAAAGCAGTTTATACCTTTCACAAAGGTATTAGAAAGTTAATGCATTAGCACGGTTGGCGTTTAAACTCGATTGGCGTTTAAACTCGCTTACAACGGGGAGTTCTCTGTTAGGTTTTTAATACACATCCATTGGGATTCCTCACAGTTACACTCTGATCAGGAGTGGCAGTAATTGTTTCGGTTCGATCAATAGGTCAAATAGCACCGTTTAAGAATTATTAACATTCGATATGAACGTGTGCAAAAAAAAACGCTTAACAAACAACTTAAGCGCAA
The DNA here is from genome assembly GCA_963585895.1 of Sepioteuthis lessoniana. NCBI lineage: Eukaryota > Metazoa > Mollusca > Cephalopoda > Myopsida > Loliginidae > Sepioteuthis > Sepioteuthis lessoniana. The sequence goes on along the minus strand of OY757922.1, from coordinate 84,063,993 downwards.
CAAAAGTGATTCCCAAACCTCTAGTCACAAAATAACCCTAGACGGATTTAATGCTCTAAACCTCAGTCAATCAATCTTTCTAAATTCTACATTTTAACAATATAAGCAAATTCTGCCTTCATAATATTGAATATAAGTATGTGCTATGTTTCGAACAAATATTGGACGCAGCACCCCACAAAAAAAGTAGCGGTACGGCTATATACCTCCCATCTCATAAACCTTACAAGTTAGACGAACTGGGCATTCTCAGCATTGCTGGAGAAATAAGGCTGAACTAATAAGAAACGATCCCTTGAAAACTTTTTCTCTTGGAAGAGACGATGCTGGCCGAGCAGCAAGGACATCAGCTCTATGAGGCCACTGGACGCAGTCTAGAAGACCTAATAAGATAGACGACTGCGAAGCACTGATATCAACAGAATGAGAGAGAGGGAGACAGATGGATGTGCAGTCCATACGCCGTAATGGGGTTGACTGGTTGATAAGTTGCTTTGCTTTATGGCGTATCAACACTTTTCGGGTCATTTAACACTAAATTAAGTCATTTTGATAAAAGTTGCAAGCAATTCTGTTTAGTATATGTATAGTTTTTTTGTTTACATACAGTTAAATGTCAAATGTTAATCTCAAACAATTCAGTTTAGCATAAGTATGCAGTTTAGTTCTATTTGAAGCATAGATACCACTCCAGGTCAGAGTGGGCCTGGGAACGATGGCAATGAAGAGGTACTCCACATTTCCAAAGCTCCAGCATTACTGAAGCCTGATCATCAGATTGTTTACTGTCATATACAGGTCATTCATTAAAAGAGTCTTGTCCCTCTGCAGAGAAGCAGTCGGTGTGTTTTGCGGTCTAGGCCGGAATCGTGATAATAAAACATTTCCAAGCCTGATATCAGACCGGAATTTGAGACAAAAGCTTATTGGTGTTTTTTGCATTATATGCAGTGAAATTTTCAATCTATATCATTCTCTTTTGTTAGAAAGAAACAAAGAAACAAAGAAACGGGATGGAAAGAAAGAAAGAAAGAAAGAAAGAAAGAAAGAAAGAAAGAAAGAAAGAAAGAAAGAAAGCAAAAACGGGATAGAAAATTGAAGAAAGAAAGAATGGTATGGAAAGAAAGAAAGAAAGAAAGAAAGAAAGGAAGAAAGAAAGAAAGAAACCAAAAACGGTATAGAAAGAAAGGAAGAAAGCAAAAACGGGATGGGAAAATGAAAGAAAGAAAGAAAGAAAGAAAGAAAGAAAAGAAAGAAAGAAAGCAAAATTGGGATGGAAAGATTGATGATAGAAAGAATGAAAGAAAGAAAATATATTAATAAGACATTAATGTCTCCCTATATGGAAAGAGAGATGTATTAAAAAACAATGAACATTCAATAAAAATAGAATACATATAATTCTTAAATATATCAGCCGAGGAAAAAATGGCGAATTTGAATATATTTTACTAATATTTTACTGATTTAATAACGCAGCATATTTCATATTTTCATAAGCACAAATATCTCCATATAAAGAATTTTTTCTAAACAAATTTTCCGAATTAGTTTTTTTTTCCTTGTAATAATCGACGAACAAGGTAATTGTTCGACTTGCAGCTTTATTCACATATGACTCATCTGTGGTCGAGTGAAGGTGAAGATTCTTTTAATATACATGCTGAATAGAAAAGTATTCAAATTTTCATAGCATCAAAACACGTCAGAATATATTTATAAATATAGTGACATCTCATGCATCAACTAAAAATATATATTTGTGCCCTCAACGCTAAAGAGGTGTGAAATCCAGGATGTCAGAACGCAACAGGTGGGTATATTTGTGTTCACTGTATATATATATATATATATATATATATATATATATATATATATATATATATATATAATTATGAACGGAGGAATTGAAATATTAAATTAGATATTACAATGACAAGAAAATCCGGCACACACCTACATGCGACATACGGAGCACTGAATAGCTGTTATATATATATATATATATATATATATATATATATATATATATATATATATATATATATATATATATATATATATATATATATATATATATAACAGTATTGGTTGTCACTAAACACTAATTCTTAACTAACTGATAATTGTTGTTTCGCAAAAGACTCCATGAAACCTAGGGGTCATTGTCTGAATTCCATGAATTAAATATATATATATATATATATATATATATATATATATATATATATATATATATATATATATATATATATTATTTTTTAACAAGTTGGTACAGTGTTCGACAATGGCCTGAGAGACCGGAGTTCCATCCTAGGTTGAGTCATACCAGAGACTCAAAAATGGTATCTGATACCTCCTTGCTTAACCCTCAGCATTACAAGGTACGTATCAAGAATAAAGTGGAGCAGTCCTGGGAAAGGAGTAGCACCCTCCCCTACTATTCAGAGTAGTAGCTTATGAAAAGGGTGTCATCGTGTCGCCATCGACTAAAAGTCACCAACTTTACTTACTATATATATATATTTGCACTTTAATTAAGATTCATTTTTTGAATCAGTTTATAATAATAAAACTAAACTAAAGGGACATTTTCGCCCGGTAATTTTTCAAAAGTCACAAACGGAACCTGTAATATAATTAAGGAATCATTTTTTTTATATTCATCATTTTTCGTTAATTATATTTTATCATTCAATTTGGTTGGGCTTTGAACTACTTGAGTCTCTTAAGTTCAGGTGCATAGTAATAGGGTGCAGTTTTACGCTCGTGTGCAAAGGATATGATAAACCTCTAAACAGGAAAGAAGACTGGAGTGTGGATGACATCATGTCCGGAAGATATGGTCCTGAGAATTTGAGGATTTTGAAAAAGAGTCAGTTGAGTTTCTGCCATTGAAGCATAAAGTTGAGTTTTCTACCGTTGTGGCGGCGGTAAAATTTTTCCGGTCTCGACCAGCGGAGATGAACTGAGATCCTTAACACCACGAGATTTGCTGCATGTTGGGATTGGGGTCAGCATAGTAAGAATTGTGTCTCTTTCCTCGTGTCGCCATGGATCGATGTCAAGAAGTTAGTAAAACCGTTTGTGTCTGAATCAACAGAGTCCGCATGTGTTCCAGGCAGCGGTCACATCGATACTGCTATATGGATGCACTACATGGACGCTAACAAAACGGGTGGAGAAGAAGCTAGATGGCAATTACACAAGAATGCTGCGTGCAATCCTGAACAAGTCCTGGCAGCAACACCCCACAAGACACCAACTGTACGGCCACCTGCCCCCTATCACGAAAACTATTCAAGTTAGACGAACCAGACATGCAGGACACTGCTGGAGAAGCAGAGATGAACTCATAAGAGATGTACTCTTATGGATCCCCACACATGGCCGCGCAAAAGCAGGACGACCAGCTCGAACGTACATTCAGCAGCTATGTGAGGATACAGGTTGTTGTCCTGAAGACCTACCTAGGGCGATGAACGATAGGGAGGAGTGGCGAGAGAGGGTCAGGGATATCCGTGCTGCCAGCACGATATGATGATGATGACGATGATATGTATCTGTACTGTTGTGATCGATATCATTATGATTATGGTTGTGGCTATACAACAAATCGATTAAAAGAAAAATGTGCTAATAAGTGGGGTGTTTTTTTTTCAAAAAGTACCCAAAGAGAGGAGGTAAAAAAAATTAACTCTTGAGATTCCTACTAGATTCCCCAAAACAAATAGTGTATAAAATTTTCATCTCTATCTGCACAAGTTCGGGCGAAATAGCGTGATAGCTATGGCCTCTAAAATGGCCAGATGTTTCTTGTCCCTAACCTTGTGTAAAGCAGAGACAATAACCAGGGTAGTTTTTTTTTCGGCATATATAGTGTTCAAAAATGTGATCACCAATAGTCGCTTCGTGGAGGTGCCCGTGGTGTAGTCGTTATCGCCGTAGGAAATGAACACGGCGATACGAGTTCAAATCCTGGACGAGACTGATTGCATTTCACATAGCACTAATACCCTTGGGAAAGGTATGAATCCAATAATTCTCCCTCCAGCTATGGGTAAATAGTAGGACAGACTAGGTTCTTCAGCCATAGTTAGGCAACTAGTCTAGGAGAAGGAAAACTCTGAATTCAAACCTGTTAAACTCCGCTTAAAAATTGACCTTGTGTCATATCCTGCCCGAGCGGAGGGGTTGGTAAATAGTACCAATAGTCGCTTCTTGTGCTTGAGAAGACCTGGATGTAGTATCTTGGTACCGTCCAAGTAATCCTCGTCCAATATGTTGCTTAACTCGAATTCCCTCCCTTTGAGTAGTCCTTTGATTTAGTTTTATTATTTTAAACTGATTCAAGAAAATTTTTTTTCTGATCCAAGTAATTATAAAATTTTGCTGCACAAAAATATGCACATATAATATATCATCATCATCATCATCATCATGTCGTGCCGCTAGCACGGATATCCCTGACCCTCTCTCGCCACTTCTCCCTATCATTCATCGCCTCCGGCAGGTCTTCAGAGCTACATCCCGTATCCTCACATAGCTGCTGTATGTATGTTCGAGCTGGTCGTCCTGCTTTTGCTCGGCCATATGCAGGGGTCCATAGGAGTACATCACTTATCAGCTCGTCCTTGCTTCTCCAGCCGTGTCCTGTATGTCTGGTTTGTCTAGCTTGGATAGTTTTCATGATGGGAGGAAGGTGGCCGTATAGTTGGTGCCTTGTGGGGTGTTGCTGCCAGGACTTGATCAATATTGCTCGCAAGACTGTGTGTGTGTGTATGTGTGTGATTCAAGAGGATACAAGGAAAGTTTAATTTCACTATACACCTAATATAATGAAAATGCGAAATTAATGTTTTGCTGTTGACAATTCCCTCTATCCAGGTTTAGATTAAAATAGACGTACAATTGTCTATTTAACACTAGGGCTTGTGAAAAGATTTACAAAATGCCTAGCTATTTCGAGTATTTCAGCGTCTGGCATATTAACCTTCGTGGGTTATATAATGCTAAAGTCATTCTTGAAGGAGTCGTTCTTGTACCATTTAACCAGAAGCTGGGATAGTGAACTTCATATATTTGCCAAGAGTATGAGCCCAAAAGTGAACGTAATACCACGACTGGATTTCGTATTCGCTTACTCTGATGTTACAGTCATTAGCCAATAAGCCACGGGGACTCCTTGGTTTGGTTTGGTTAATGGCACATCAACCTTTGTAGGTGATTTAATGCCAAAGCCATCCTTCTAGAAGAACAGTAGTGGTACTATTTAACCCATAGCTGGGAGGAGGGTTCATACCTTTCCCACGGGTATTTGTCCGAAAGTGAACGTAATAGCGCGACTGGAGTTCGAACCCGTTCACTGCGATTACACAGTCCATCGCTTTAACAATTACACTACGAGGACATTTTATTTTGTATTTCTTTTATTTTTTACTTCAAAAAATTATACTCAGCATACTTGAACCTTCAATAGTTGTACATTTAAGAAAAGTACGCAACTTTTCTCAATAACCCAAACGCAAGTGCTTACTTCGATAGCTCCAGTTCATATAGCAAAACCAGACCGATATGCAAACAGAATCACGAACACACTTCCGGGAAGAATGCAAGAGAAAAAAAAAGGGTCATTAAAATACGAGGTGCATACGATAAGTTTCCAGACTTTTTTCGTATGGGCACTTTTATCATATTTACCAACCTCTCCGCTCGTGCAGGATACGACACATGGTCATTTTTTTAAGCGGAGTTTAACAGGTTTTGAATTCAGAGTTTTCCTTCTCCTAGACTAGTTGCCTCACCAAGGCTAAAGAACCTAATCTGTCCTACTATTTACCCATAGCTGGAGGGAGAATAATTGGATTCATACCTTTCCCAAGGGTAATAGTGCTATGTGAAATGCAATTAGTCTCGTCAAGGATTTGAACTCGTGCCGCCGTGTTCATTTCCTACGACGATAACCATTACACCACGGGCACTTCTATTAATAGTACACACATGAAACTCAAGTCACCTTCGAAGTAATCACCTTCAGCTGCAATGCACTTGTATCGTTCCAACAACTTCTGGAAGGCCCCATGGAAGTCCTCATGTGTGAGCATGTCAATGACCTTCGCCACAGCCTTTTTCATCTCTTCAATTGTCTCATAACTTCAGCCTCTGAGCTTAGGGAGTAACCAAAAGTCACAGGGAGCAAGGTCTGGACTATAGGGAGGGCGAGGAACTGTCTTGATGCCCATCTTGATCAAAAAGTCTGTGGCAAGGATGGAATGGTGGACTGATGTATTGTCCTGGAGGAAATGCCACGGACCCGATTTGAAGCGTGCTGGCCTCTTCCGGCGGAATCTTTTCCTGAACTCCCTTAAAACCTCAAAATAGTAACCCTAACCCTAACCCTTTGGCAAATCAACTCTGGTGTATTGACTTCCTTACTCCAATCACGACCTCTCATCATCCCTCACAGATTTCCTGCTTTCCTTGAATCTCTTATGCCACTCAAAAACTGATGCTCGATTCATGCAAGAAGGTCGAAAAGCAGTCTGAAGCATTCCATACGTTTCTGTGCCATTCTTTCCATGTTTAAAACAGAATTTTATTGCATATCGTTCTTCTAAAATGTCCTCAAGTCCAGATTGTATTTTTGAAATCCACCAGCTGTGAGAATCAGGCTTTAGTAGGGTGTATTCCAACTCCTGCTGTAGCTGTTCATTTGAATCGGAAATCATAAAAATTGGTCAGCCATTTCATAATATGTATAGCAATAACATACCGAATATTTATCAGGAAACTTATCGTATGCTCCTCGTATTTTCATCTCACTTTATCTGTAAGCTGAGACTGAGTAGAATGGCAAGATGTTTAAAAGAATACTGGTACGCCCAGAAAAAGAATTTTCCAACTATCTAAACAAAAATGAGTTGCAGGTTGAGTCTCTTTCAGGCGACCTACATTGTCTGTTGAAAAAGGATTTTACAAACCAGTTGGATCATTCAGAAAGATGGATATCTGATATTATCATCAGACATGAACCGAAATATTTCTTTAGAGTTTTTTTTTTTTTTAATTGAACAAAAACAGTTTGAAAAAGAAGAAATCACCCAGAATTATTCATAGGAAAAAAAACTTCTCAAAATAGATATTTTAGCTTTCTTGTGGTCCCCTTTTTTATAATTGTATGTGGGCTCTTTAGCTTATCAGAGCGTAAGTTTATTGAATCATATATACATTGAGTTAGCGACCATAGTCGAGGGTGACCCGAAGGCTCCGTTTTCGATAGCTACTACACCAAGGTGTAGGGGAGGGCGCTACTCCATTTCCAGGATTGCTCCACTTTACCCTTGAACCGTACCTTATAATGCTGAGTGTTAAGCAAGGTGGTATCAAGTTCCATTTTTAAAGTCTTTGGTATGACTCGACCTGGGATTGAACCCAGGTCTCCTGGGCCATTGGCGAACACTCTAACCCCTGGGCCAATGTCCCAGGACTTTGCTGGAGAAGCAGAGATGAACTCATAAGAGATGTACTCTTATGGATCCCCACACACGGCCGCGCAAAAGCAGGACGACCAGCACGAACGTACATTCAGCAGCTATGTGAGGATACAGGTTGTTGTCCTGAAGACCTGCGTAGGGTGATGAACGATAGGGAGGAGTGGCGAGAGAAGGTCAGGGATATCCGTGCTGCCAGCACGATATGATGATGATGATGATATACATTGATATCTGCATATTGGCTTCGTGGTTAGAGTGTTAGCCAAAGGCCCGTAGGACTGGTGTTCAATCCTAGCTCAAGTCATAATAAAACTCAAATAATGGTACTTGATATCTCGATAACACTATGAATTTTAAGGTACATATCAAGGTAAAGTGGAGCAATCCAGGGAAAAAAGTAGCGCCTTCCCTACTCCTCAGAATAGTATCTATTGAAAAAGCATCCTTTAGGTCTCGAACTTTACTTTATACTCTCTTTCTCTCTCTCTCTCTCTCTCTATATATATATATATATATATATATATTACAACAGTCTATTGTTGTCATTTCCTCACTTGGTGGGTTTTTGGCAGACCAAATTAGGAATAATTTGGAGAGAGGTCAATGTCTGTGATAGGGCTATTGCATCATTATAATAATGAAATATATATTAGTTTTCATATATATTTAATAATATGGATGCTTATCCCTGATCACTGGCTTCATGCCGTCTTTTCATTGCAATCATCAAGGCGAAAAATATATACATATATTATGGACACTAGAAGTCGGTTAACTTAAGTATCATGTGATATTATTTTCTTTAGTACGCACACCACAAGAAAATCAAAGTAACGAGTTTTTAGAATTCATAGTTATATATATATATATATATATATATATATATATATATATATATATGTGTGTGTGTGTGTGTGTTATTTTTTGAAGGCCCGACGAAAAGAAAAGTAATTATTTTAAAATGAATAGGTCCGAATGTGTATTTAGTATTTTAGATTTATTTCATTCATTTTGAAACATTTACTTTTCTCTCGTTGGATTATCAAAGAAAAAATTATATATATATGTATGTGTGTGTGTGTGTGTGTGTGTTAAATCAACTACTCAGGAGAGTCCCATTACTACAAGTTCCATATATTTTTACAAAGAAATAATACGTATCGGATGAGAATATATTTTTTGTAAAGAAAATATTAAATTAGTTGTTACGGGACAGTCACAGGAAGGTGAGTTAATTCATTCATCTTAGGTATTATCCTGGACTACTTGCTGGTACTGAGCGCTTTGCCGATTTATGCAAAAACGTTTTTAAAAGTTATATATATATATATATATATATATATATATATATATATATATATATATATATATATATATTAAACTGTCACTTCTTGATAGATGATAGTCGTCTTTACAACGTAAATTTCAACTTAAACGTACTGATTGATAACTCATTTCATTCATGAAAAATATACAAGATGAATGAGATGTTACCCAAACACGTGATGCAACACGTGTTATATTACCGGGTCCAAAAATATGACCAAGATATGAATATGTGAAATAGACATAGAATGTTCATTATCATATATAGGAATCCGAAAACACGAAATTCACGAAATTGGTTCCGGTACAAAACGTTATTACCTTTGAGTTAAAGGTTATTCAACATGAGGAGAGAGAGAGACACAATCTTTCTAAGCCGACTGCTTTTACATCGTCAGCTCTCAACCCAACTAACGCGCGGCGCCCGTAGTGCACAAATTCGTCTGGCCTCGCTCAGTTCTAAATCTCGACTCTCTCGTTCGGAGGCAGGAAATCAACTAACTGCTTTTTCTCAAATCTCAGCCCACGCTTCCGGTACTTGACGTCACTCACATCCCCTGGTCATAATTTCTATCTGGGATTTTTATTTTGACATCTTTGAATGATACATCATCTCTGCACGTGCGTGAACACCGGTGTTAATGTTGCCCTTAACTACCCCATGCGCTAAGCGAAAGGTTCTCAGCCTAACTAAACCGAAAAACAAGATATATAAAACGAAATCCCTTGGCAATTATATTACAAACGTATATGTTAAAAGGCACTTCTCCAGACAAGATATGTCATGTAGTAACCATACGTCTTTTGTTATCGTCTTTAGATTTAAATTTGAAAGAATATATTTACACAAGACAAGCAGTAAATTTGAAAGGTAATAATTGTTTCCATGTTTATGTTTGGGTCATGAAGTTCTGAAGAAGTTTGCCGTCACTTAGATTTCTGTCAAAACCACTAATAACGCTGACGTTTCTGACTCTTTTTTTATTTCTTACCCCACGAACTTTTTGTATTCTTTGTCTGTGGAAGACTGCAAGAAGGAATGAAGGAAAGAGACGAGGATATCTTTCAATTCAAAACTGTATTTTAAAAATCACGACTATCTTTGGGCGTTTAATGTTTACCTTAACCAGTAGAAATAGTATTTCCCAGACAAGGTGACAAAATATATTAGAGATCTGTTCGGTGCTAAAAGTTTGAAATTCGTCATTTGACAAGCAGCTCACTAGCAAGAGAAATTGCTAACAATCAAGCCTCGGGACCCAATCAGCACAAACCATCACTACTAACAGCCGAGAGAAAACGGTCCTTCTAGTACCAAGGGTGAATGCTTAGTGAGAGAGGTTTTCTTTTTGGGACCAGGATACATGTCTTTGTGGCATGCTCGGACTTCGCTTCCTAACCCTAACCCTAACACCCCTGGGGAACTTATTTTTTTCAATTTATCTATTTTTATCTTTATTTCCTTTTTTCTCTAATTCTCAGAAAATTCAATATATTAATGTTCATAATCATTAGGAACCGATAAATCCTAAATTCTTCTATGAAATATCACAGTTTTAAGAACAGATGTAGTTCAAAATTATATAGAATATTATCTTAATCGGATCATTTTCATAGCCTGGTCTGTCGAGGCTGTAGAATACACCGACTGCGTCTCTGCAGAGGGGTAAGACTCCCCCAATGAATGTCCTGTATATGCCACTAAATAATCTGCTGGTGAGGTTCCAAAAATGCGGGAGCTTTAAAGTATGCGAAGTACCCTTTTACTGCCCCACTCCCAGGTCCAATCTATCCCGGAGAAGTAGCACCTGGTAGAGTCCTATCTATTGGTCAAATATAAGCATTTGATATTTAAACTGATAATTAAACTGAATTGTTTGAAATAGATCAGTTTTGACATTTAAATTGTCTACATAAGGTAAACTTAATTGTTTGAAGTAGAACTGTTTTGACATTTAAATGTATACTAACAAAAAGCTGTATTTATTCTAAACTAAATTGTTTGAAATAAAACTGTTTATAGGTATAAAATGGATTTGGCATTAAATAAATACATAGGTTGATATGCCATAGAACCCAAGCAACCGACCAACCAATCATTTTCACCTATTGATGAGAACCGAAAAGACCTACTTCTCAGAGATACTCGACCCGGGAGTAATTACAGTTTATTCAACCTGAGAGACATCATAATAAAAATGAGATGCTGCTCTATCAATAGCTGAATTCCCCCACCCCTGGTTACAATTTACTGTTATACCCAGGCCAAGTAGAAAACGAAAAGCTGCCTAAGTATGTATATATGTGAATGATTTCATCCAGCAGAAAAGAGTTTCATTTTAAACATTGGCTTTTAGGTTTCCATATACCTACTTTATAATTCATATCAAAAGAAAAATAACAGTATATGTGTCCATACGAAAAAGAAAGAGACTTTTAAAAAATGATAAAAAGAAATAAAACCTTCGACTAAGTGGGAGCCAAATATTTCATGATGTCTTTAATTTGGCGGCAAGAACAATAAGATCGGTCGTTTGGACGCCATCTAAACTGCAAATGTCATTTTTGTCCAACTTCTCAAAATCTGCTATCTGAAAAGAAAGGTATCTCGATAACAATTGATGGCCGTCTTGTGGTAATGCAGAAATCTAATTAGACCATTGCAGACTGACAATCTTTAGAGTCAATTTAGCCAACACAACTGATTCGTTGAGTTTAAAACCAAAACCTAAAGAGAAGTGTGTTGTCAAACAATTTTCGACTGCTAAGTATGCTCAATAGTCACTTCTTTTCCTAATATGCATATGGGGTTGAGTATTTCTGAAAGAATACGTATGTAAACACACACGTACACCCACCTACGGAGGGAGAATGAGAGCGTTCGCAACAGTACATAAGAAAAGAAAATCGTAAGCAAGTTTTCTGAAAATAGAGAGAATTATCTGAAAGGTTGTATCATAAAACAAATGTCTTAGGTATCCAGCGTAAAGATAATCAAGAAATCTCTGCTAGTGAATTCGATCCTCACTGGGGTCATATCATTCTCCTCTCTTGGCAGATGAAGTGAAACTGAATATATATATATATATATATATATATATATATATATAATTCATGGAATTTAGACTACGACTCCTGGGTTTCATGGAGTTTTTGCAAAACACCAATCATCAGGCAGTTAAGAAAATGAAACCCAGGGGCTGCAGTCTAAATTCCATGAATTATATATATATATATATATATATATATATCTGCTCTATATTATATTGCACTTGGTTCGACACAAACCCAGAAAGTGATTTAGTGACAACCAACACTGTTATAATATATATATATATATATATAGGAAAAACACAAGGTCTTCAAATGATGATTCTATTCATAGTTTGAATTATATGCCAGCGGCAAACGATTCGGTTTTTAAAGATGAAAACATAAAACCTTCATTGGGGTGTATAAATTCTGAAATGAAACGAAAAGGATGAGAATTTTTTCAACATTCTTTTTCCATCAGCTGTATTCTGTTCAAAATTTATGAAATATAATTCGTTCTTGATTTTTTTTTAAAAACGTAACGGATTTCGTTAAAAATTCTTATATCTATCTATCTATTCCTATCTATCTATCTATCTGTTGTAGCCCCGGAAAGGGTCACTAATGAAAACGCAAACACGGATATTAGATAAGAAATTGTATTACACAAGAAAGATAAAGTTACATAGAAAAGTTAAGAAGTTTCGTACTGTTTCGTTAACACCGATATTGGTCTGCCTCTCTGGCAGCGAAATCTTTCAGTACTAATAACGGTGAGAAGAGTCCATTATGATAAGATTGGTAAGGCTCCCGCAACACTATCTATCTATCTATCTATCTATTCCATTCTATCTATCTATCTATCTATCCCATTCTATCTATCTATCCCATGCTATCTATCTATCTATCTCATTCTATTCATTATCTATCTATATATCCCATTCTATCTATCTATCTATTCCATCCTATCTATCCATCTATCTATCTATTTATTCCATTATATCTATCTATCAATTCCATTCCCCCTGCTTATCTATCTATTTATCTACCTATCTATCTATCCCATTCTATCTATCTATCTATCTATGTTCATATTTATACTATTTAGTTTATATATACTTATTATAAACATTACATCACACATCTATCCGTTTTCATCGTTTTTAATATGGTTCGTTTTATCTCTCTTAATCTCGTTGTTCTATTTGTTTGTCAAACAATATATCAATAACTAAAACAAATTATTCTAAGTAAGCAATTTTGTAACTTTTCAGCACTAATTTGACTAAATAAAGAGATTAATTGAAAAGCAGTGTCTCTGATAGTGTTGTGCTTTGAAACGATACAAAGTTTATGAAGTTTTCCGATTTTTTTAATGAAGTATATAGACTAGCGTCCTGAAATCTTTAAAATTAAAGTGATAATTAGTTTCTGAACTGTGTCTGACCAACCTGTTAGTTATGTTTCATTTTTCGTCAAATCTCTAATGTGTTCATTAATTTGTTTTTTTAAGATTATGAGGATCAACGTACAAATTTTTGTTACAATCTGTGTATATATATATACGCTCCCTCATGGGTAGTGAGCACTCTGGCGAAGGAATTTTCGGCTGCCGCTCTCATAAGGCAAAGCTCTTCGAACAAATTGAGCACTCTGATATCCGGTAAGGTATAAAATTTCAACAAACAGACGCTACTACTTAATATCTTATAATTCCCTAGCTGACGTGGAACGCTTGTTGGCAGAGCGGTCTGATACTAAATCAAACGTAAAGTTGGGAGGGTTACGATCCCAGCTTCAAGCGTCCTACGTGTCTAGCCACATTGAAGAGTTGTGATACAATTAAACCGTCTGTGTTTGGATAACAATATATATATATATATATATATATATTGGTGTGTACTTGTGTGTGAGTGTGTAGGAAGAAATGAGTTGAATCTAACATAATGTAAATAGAAAAAGTAAAACGGAAATAATCATTTCTCATACTAAAATAATTTTGATTAGATGTTTTTGCATTCAAAGAAAGACTGAAGTCAAAACGCGTTGTCAAATAAACAAACATCAAGTATTTTCTGTCGTTTTACCTTTTCTACACACACACACACACACACACACATATATATATATATATATATACGTGTGTGTATGTGTGTGTGTGTGTGTGTGTGCGCGCGCACTGTTGAATAGCCTCAAAATAGATATTTTGGCGACACTAAAATATATTTTGCTCTAAAATAATACCCAAAAATATACATTTCATACCAATGGAAAAAAAACAGACATAAAAGGTTGCATCTTTTACAGAAATTTCCTTCCTTTAAATACTTACTGACCCTTGAAAAGAATTTCTTTAAAAGATGCAACTTTTTATTTCTAACCGTTTTTTTCCGTTTACGTAACAAGGGCATATTTGGCCATTAGTTTTTGGCAAAAAATAGTTTAGTCTAGCAAAAAATATTTTGTGGCTATTCAGAATGGCGGCAAATTAAAGCGGGCTGTCATTAAATTTTTACCTGTTGGGAAGTGCAAACCATGTTAAATTCATAGAAGAATGTTTGATTTGTAAGAAGTATTTTCAAGCGAAAAAAGGTGTCAGTGGCAGTACATGAGTGCGTACGTGTCTTTCACTGTGACTGTGAGTCGAGGGTGTATGTGTGTGTATGTGTGCATCTGTATATGTGTGCTTCCGTATATGTGTCCATCAGTGTGTTTATGTCTGTGTATGTGTTCTGTTGTCTGTGTATGAACGTCTGTGTCTGTGTGTCTCGGTGTTTTCTTGTGTATCTATGTGTCTAAGTGTGTGAGTGTGCGTGTCTGTCTGTTGGTTTTGTAATTTAATGACGTATAAAACTTCGTGGGTTATTTAATGCCAAAGCAAATCCTCGTGGAAGAAATGTTGTGACACTATTTTATTCAGACTTAGGAGTAGTAAGAGGGTTCATGCCTTTCCTCGTGGTATTTTTCCGAAAGTGAGTATAAAAGCGCGACTGCAGTTCGAAATCGATCACTACCATATCACAGTCCAGAATTTTGGACGTTGCACCACGAGAACTCAATAGTTTTTTTGTATAGCACAGGGCCAGAAGTGTTGGGTACCAATTTCTGTGATAGCTTACGATATATATATATATATATATATATATATATATATATATATATAACGTGATATTTTAAGTTACAAAGGAAACAAAATGCTAATTTCTAAGGAAGGAGAGAGACAACGTAAATAATATTAAGATAAAGGGTCTATGGGAACAGGTAGTTGACCTCTGAGTGACTTAGGCTAAAGTACATGCTGATCAGCCGGTCACGGGTGAATTAATACGTAGAGTTGAGGATGACTAGAGAAAACGGGAGCTCTCAAGATCTTATACGCATGTGAGGAGCCCGGGTAAGTGGATGTTCCTCCTGCTGAAACCAGCTGGAAGGGCGGAGACGATTCATTTGTTTTTGAGAGATTACTGCGAGACGTGATGAGGTAAAGACAGAGAGTTGGACACGAACCGCGATGTGAGAAGGTGAAAGTTTACGAGTCAAAGTTTTTAGGAGTTTTCTCCAAAGGGAGCCTTACACTGGACGCAGTCCAGCGGACAAGCGTGTTAGAAATACAACAGAAAACCTGGAAGAAAATTCAAGGTCTTTGTTTGGTCTCTCTTTCTCATCATCATATGTTGCTTCTCTTCTAGCTAACCCAGTCGTCTCAGTTTAAATATTCTCTTTCTTTTTCCCGGAGACTACCCACAAGATTTAGCAGTAAATAAACCTTTGGGTATTTTCTTGTGATCGTCAGGCGGCAGGGTCACAACGGGGTCCTGGATGTAAGAATATCTTAACTGTGCCGTTATGGTATATACTGTCTCGTTGATACTATTATGGTACACACACACACACACACACACACACACACACACACACACACACATACATATATATATATATATATATATACCTGCTCAAGTAATGAGTCATAAGTAATCTATCTAGGTTTATGTTTTTAGTCTTTTTTTTTCAATTCAAATTTGAAGCCGGAGTAGTAACACCTGATATGGTCCTGTTTATAGGTGAAATTGAAATAAATTGTACTTATGTTAAACTGAATTACTTGAGATACAACTGTTTTACACTGCGTACTTAGGCTAAACGGAATTGCTTGAAATAGAACTGTATTTGACATGTAACTCTGTGTAAACAAAATCCATACTTATACTAAACTAAATTATTTGAATTAGAACTGTTTGACTAAACTGAATGGCTTGAAATAGAAATATTTTTGACAAACTACGTATTTATGCCTCAATGAATTATTTGAAATAGAACTGTTTATTTGTATAAAAATGGATTTGACTAATTAGATAACCTACAAGGGTTGATATGCCATAAAACCCAAACAACCAACCAATTCTCTCTCTCTCTGTATTTTTCTTACTCTATCTTTCCCCTCTCTCTCTCTCTATGTATATATACATACATATATGTATGTGTGTGTATGTGTGTGTGTGTGTACCTGTGTGTGTATGCTCATACGTATATGTATGCGTGTGGCTTTCAACATATGTTTGTTGCTATGTTCTCATCTCTCGTTTCCCGCTTCGTCTTATTTATTGGACTATTAATAAAATTGGACTTGTGCTTGTAAAGGACTATTGAGAACTGCGAACATTCTCCACAATACAAATTAGGAATCTTTGAATTGACGTTTCTTGAAGAAAAGAACAAATAAACGAGGAAGTAAATTAGGAATGAAAGGAACTCGAAAGAAAAAAAAAATGAATATCGACAAAAGCGTTGGCAGGTAGCGAAAAACATTTTTTTTCTTTCTTTTAAAATTTGGTGATACAAAGTATGTTTACAAACTAGTAATAAATATACACTCCATGCAGAGGTAGAATATATCGTCTTCAGTGAAATTTTATTGTTTGGTTGTTTAAGTCGATTGTTATCTAAATCTAAAATATATTGATGACCAATCATCACAAAAAATTCTATAGTCTACCGGAAAAATAAACAAAGTTTCAGAAAACACATTCATATTTCTCTTTATCAGTCTCTCTCTCTCTCTCTCTCTCTCTCTCTCTCTCTCTCTCTCTCTCTTTCTCTCTCTCTCTCTATATATATATAAATTGATGACCAATCATCACGAGAAATTCAATAGTCTACCGGAAAAAGTTTCAGAAAACACATTCATATTTCTCTCTCTCTATTTATATGTATATATATATATTGATGACCAATCATTGCGAAAAATTATATAGTACTCTGGAAAAATGAACAAAATTTTAGAAAACACGTTCATACCTCTCTCTCTCTCTCCCTCTCTCTCTGACTCTCTCTATCACTCTCTCTCTCTATATATATATATATATAAAAAGAGGATTGGGCATTACATAACCTCCAATAGTTGCAGGCGACATTTTCACACTAGAGGGAACTTCTCTGAAACTGGTAGACAAAATCACCTACTTAGGAAGCAGTGTCTCATCAACCAAAAAAGACATCAACATGCAGCTACCGAAAACATGGACAGCTATCGATAGGCTATCGATCATATAGAAATTAGCCCTACCGATAAAATGAAACGCAGTTTCTTCCAGGCAGCGGTCGTATCGATACTGTTGTATGGATGCACTACTTGGACTCTAACTAAACGGCTGGAGAAGAAGCTAGACAGCAATTACACAAGAATGTTGCGAGCAATATTGAAAAAGTCCTGGGGAAAACATCCCACAAGGCACCAACTATATGGCCACCTGCCTCCCGTCGCGAAAACTATCCAAGCTAGACGAACCAGACATGCAGGACACTGCTGGAGAAGCAGGGACAAGCTCATAAGTGATGTACTCCTCTCGACCCCCACATATGACCGAGCAAAAGCAGGACGACCAGCTCGAACATACATACAGCAGCTATGTGAGGATACGGGATGTAGCCCTGAAGACCTGCCGGAGGCGATGAAAGATTGGGAGAAGTGGCGAGAGAGGGTCAGGAATATCCGTGCTAGTTGCACATGATGATAATGATGATGATATGTCTAAAGACGATTTGGCATAAAATAACCTACAATGGGTGATATGTCATAAAACTAAACCAAACCAAACCAAACCAAATCATATATATTTAATCTTTATGTATAAAGAGGATTTGGCATTAGATAACCTAAAATGTTTGAAATGCCATAAAATCTAACTAAACCAGACCACAATGAACTTGTGTTGTACATCATGATGAATGAAGGAGTAAAGGGACTATAATACATTTCTTTATAAAAAAGAAATATATCTCTCTCTTCTTTATTACTCGAAAGGGTCGAAATTGATTGTGAGAGAGAGAAACAAAGACGAAGGACCAGACTAAGACTGACGGAGGAATGTTATGATTGACCCCATATCTTCTTAAGCATGTTGTGAGTCCACATTCAGTACCTTACGTCTTTGCTTCTTTGATAGACGGTTCTCAGCCGGGGGCCACCTGGTCCTTCCCCTACTCTGGACACTCGCTGACTGCTCTCCGAATCTCTTGACTGACCGCCTATTCTGACTGACAGTCTATCTGTGTAAATATAATATTCATAAAGCCTACTAGTTCCCTCTGATTCTCATCCCGGCTCTAAACTCACGTGATCTATCTTCGCCGATCTCATGTTTACACAGCAGCAACTAAAATATATTGATGACCAATTATCGCGAAAAATACTATAGTCTACCGGAAAAAATAAACAAAATTTCAGAAAACACGTTCATACCTCTCTCTCTCTCTCTATATATATATATATATTCACAAAGGCATGACAACAGCTTGGGTTCCAATGAAACTCTCTCACCATACATCCCAACTGGCTTTTGCACTTGGTGAATCTTCAACATGAAAATGGTACAAAGAAGCTTGCCGTTTAAAATCCTTTATTTGTACATCTAGTAATTTTTAAACATTAGGTCATTTTAGCATCTGTTTCATTTGCTATAAGCCTCAAGACTGAAATATTTGAGGATTACCAGCATAATTTTTTTTTTCAAAAGTAGACTTAAAAAGTACTTCTCAGTTTTAAGCCTAAAATTACAGCAATATTATAAAATGAGGAAATAAAAGAAGGTTGACTGCACAAGAAATATAGGAATGATTTTTACCCGCAATACCTAATCGCTTTATCAACTGGGGTTGTAGAATATGTCCACTGCACCTCTGCGAGTGTGTGGGCGTGCGTGTGTGTGAGTGTGTGTGTGTGTGTGTGTGTGTGAAGAGAAAAGCAAAAATGAAATAAACAAAGAAAGTTTTGCAGAATTATGGCAATTTGTTGTTTTGTTATCTTTTTCTTTCGGCTAGCGGTGTTGTATATTGACCTTTCACCCGGCCAGACATGTCATTCCAAAGATGCGGAACTTGCATATTCCATTGGCGTGAGCGAGCTTGGCTGACAATAGGTGACATGGTTAAAATGCCACAGTACAGTCACACTAATGCACCGGAAGAGAGTGACCACTGAACTGCATGATAGTTATTTCCGCTTGATGACGATCAAGCATGCCATTCCAAAGATTGAGTGGGCGATTGAGTTATTATATAACTAAGTGCACAGGAAATTCACTCAGTTTGGAGAGAAGATGCGGTAGAGAAAGCCAGCACCCGGCAGAAGGGGCCTCAGGACCCCTGAGGTAGTTTGAAGATCAGACCCGTTAGTGACAAGATGCGGTAGAGAAAGCCAGCACCCAGTAGAGTGGGCCCCCAGGCCCCCGGTTGAGTGGGGGTAAATATCTTGCAGTTCTTTTCGGTCACCAACTCCCTCTCACACACAAACCTTTCAAATAAAGAGAGAGGTATATTTTTCTAAAAGACTGTCTCGTCTTTATGGTGTCGTTGTTGTGATTTTGCATGCACATGTGTTTGTATGGTTGATCATGGCTATAGAACAGCGGTTTCTTCTCACTGCTATATTGTCTTCTCCGTTGGTGCTTGCTTCTCACCGTTTCTTCGCTTGTCGCGATTCTACGCTGTTTCAACGGGACGAATAACACGGTTATTATTTTCATTGTAGGGAATTATTGGACTAAAGATCGAAATCGCTGTGAAGATTTCAACCCCTCTCGATGAACTGATAATTAGATACTTTATTTTTCAACTTTTAGAATTTTAAATTAGCTGGCTTTAACTCTGCCAAGCAAAGCCAAGCTTTCAACTAACCTTAATCACATTGATTTCATACCAACGGTTTCTGCTTATGGGACTACCGTTTTAAATCTTTTAAACTATCTACACTACCTTTCAAAAACAACATCACTCAATAGGCAGGCTTAATTGCATCCATTTCTTACGATCTGTACTACAAGTTTATTTCTATCAACATTTTTTCTTTCTTCAAAAATATTTTCAATTCCAGCGTCAAACTATTAAAAAGTACTGACCCTTGGCGAAATGGCAAAAGTGCTGCACTGTGATCTTGAAGTAAGTGAGTTCAAACTCCAGTGACACTACTGCATTCACTTTTGAAAATGCATGAACCCAATTATTCCTCCATTTATGAATTAAATAATATCAATATTGTTTTTTTTTCAAGGACAACATTGATAGTTAATAACCCACGAGTGTTGATATGTCATTAAATAAAAAAAACCCAGACCGAACCAAACCTACTTCTGGTATAAATAGTATCACTGCTGTTCTTTTACAAGGATGGCTTTAGCATTCAATAACCCGAAGGGTTCGTATGTCATTTAAAAAGCAGAAACCGAGCCATACGTCAAAAGTATTTATGACTTCTAAAGATATTTCAGTCAAAACCTTTTTGAATTTTTTCTTATTTCTCTTTCCCGAAATTTGGAGATGTCTATCACTAAATCTATTTTAAAAATCAGAAAAATAAAATTCAAAGTTTGTCTAGCACATTTTTTGGATCTAATTTTGCGAATTTTGTTATCAGTAAGCCTAATTTTTAAAAAAACCGTTCAGACAATTTTTTAAAAACTATTTTATATATTATGGCAAAAATATATTTTTATATAATTCACCAGTAAACATTTAGAAGAACAATCTAGGAAAAAGGAAATCGAAAATGAGCTATAATATATATTACTGGTCTAGTTTAGTTTCTTTGTTTAATGGCATATCAACCTTTGTAGGTTATTTAATACCAAAGCCATTTTCCTAGGAGAATAGTTGTGGTACTATTTAACCCATAGCTTGGATTATAAGGGGTTTAATACCTTTCCAAAGAGTATTTGCCTGAAAGTGAACGTAATAGCGCGACTGGAGTTCGAACTCGCTGACTACGATTCCGCACTCCATCGCTTTAACCATTACACCACAAGGACACTCCTATATTACTGCTTTTTCTCTTCTTAACAAGGGCATATTAGATAATGCTCTGGCCTGCAATAACTAAGTAAGCAAGTTCGAACTCCAGTGACACTATTGGGTTTAATTTCGGAATAATACTTTTCGGAAGGTATGACCGCCCTAATCTGTCCTGCTACAAATAAAATCGTACCATTACTGTTCTACAAGGATGGTTTTGGTATCAGGCAACCTAATAAGTTTTATATGGTATTAAACCTAATAACATAACCTAACCAATCACTTCTTAATGCATAAGACGGAATATACGTGGAATAACTATATATATATATATAAATATATATATATATATATATATATATATATATATATATATATATATATATATATATATATATATATATACATTCATTGATGACTTGGCGTTACTAGCGAATACGCCTAATCAAGCAGAGACACTACTGCATAGTCTGGAACGAGCTGCAGCTGGCATTGGCCTCCATGTCAATGCAAACAAAACTGAATATATGTGTCACAACCAAACGGGCAACATTGCCACACTAGACGGAGCCTCTCTGAAACTAGTAGACAAATTCACCTACCTAGGAAGTAGCGTCTCATCAACCGAAAAAGACATCGACACACGACTGACGAAGGCATGGACAGCTATCGATAGGCTCTCGATCATATGGAAGTCGGACCTAACTGATAAAATGAAACGCAGTTTCTTCCAGGCAGCGGTTGTGTCGATACTGCTATATGGATGCACCACATGGACGCTAACGAAGCGGCTTGAGAGGAAACTAGACGGAAATTACACAAGAATGTTGAGAGCAGTATTAAACAAGTCCTGGCGACAACATCCCACGAGACTCCAACTATACGGACACTTGCCCCCCATCACGAAAACTATACAAGTCAGACGAACCAGACACGCGGGACACTGCTGGAGAAGCAAGGACGAGCTCATAAGCGATGTACTCCTGTGGACCCCCACACATGGATGTGCAAAAGTAGGACGACCAGCACGAACTTACATACAGCAACTATGTGAGGACACAGGATGTAACCCTGAAGACCTGCCGGAGGCGATGAATGATAGGGAGAAATGGCGAGAGAGGGTCAGGGATATCCGCGCTGGCGGCGCGACATGATGATGATGATGATATACAGTCATCTCCTAATTGTGTTCAGTGCATGAAAAGTTACAACCAGTCCGTTGCATTGCAGGTTAGAGAGTTATGTAAATTAAATAATTCCTCACCATCTCAAGAACTAATATGATATGCATTTTTATCTAAATGAAACATAGGCCAGTCGAATGAAACAGTAGAATACACCGACTGCATCTTTGCAGAGGGGTTAGACTACACTAATGAGTGTCCTAGATATGAAATTAAACTATCTGATCGCGAGGCTCCAATCACTGGAGCTCTGGGGAATACGGAGTACCTCTCCATTGACATCGCTTCCAGGTCAAAACTGACCCGGACAAAGACAGCTGATAAAGTCCTATAAATGAGGTAAAATAAAACTGTTTGACTTTTAAACCGTGTACAAACAAATGACTTGTGATAGATTTAATTATTTGAAATAGAACCCTTTGGTCATTA
>OY757922.1:83976243-84036243 GCA_963585895.1 Sepioteuthis lessoniana | reverse complement strand
TCATCGCCTCTGGCAGGTCTTCAGGGTTACATCCCGTATCATCACATATCTGCTGTATGAATGTTCGAGCAGGTCGTCCTGCTTTTGATTGGCCACAGGCGGGGGTCCACAGGAGTACATCACTTACGATCTCGTCCTTGCTTCTCCAGCAGTGTCCGGCATGTCTGGTTTGTCTAGCTTGTATAGTTTTCGTGATAGGTCGTAGGTGACCGTATAGTTGGCGCCTCGTGGGGTGTTGCTGCCAGGACTTGTTCAGTATTGTATAATTGTCGTCTAGCTTCTTCTCCAACCGTTTAGTCAGCGTCCAAGTAGTGCATCCATATAGCAGTATCTATACGACCGCAGCCTGGAAGAAACTGCGTTTCATTTTATCGGTCAGGTTTGATTTTCATATGATCGAAAGCCTATCGATAGCTGTCCATGCCTTCGTTAGCCGTGTGTCGATGTCTTTTTCGGTTGATGAGACACTGTATCCTAGGTAGGTGAATTTGTCAACCAGTTTCAGGGAGGTTCCGTCTAGTGTGGAGATGTCGCCTTTCTGATTAAAGCGCATAAATTCAGTTTTGTGTGCATTGACATGGAGTCCAATGCCTGCAGCGGCTCGTTCCAAACTATGCAATTACAATTATATGATATCAATTAGTTTTATGTAATACGAACAATTTTCACAAAATTAAATATTTACAAGCAGTTTAATCGAATACCAACAATTTTCTCATAAGTATGTGACTTCAAGAAGTTTAATCATATACAAATCATTTCCTTGCAATTATATTGTAGGGGTTGTGTCCTCGTGGTATAATTATTAAAGTGCTGGACTGCGGAATCGTAGTAAGTGAGTTCGAACTCCAGTCGCGCTATTACGTTCACTTTCAGACACACACACTTGGGAAAGCTACGAACAGCCTTATCCACCCAGCTATGAGTCAAATAGTACCGCGACTATTTTTCTAAACGGATGGATTTGGCATTGAATATCCCAAAAAGTTTGATATACCATTAAACTAAAATCAAACCACAATTATGTTGCTTCAAATATTTTTTTCAGATACCAATAATTTTTACACCATTATCTAGTTTCATTTTGTTTTATCTAATACTACCGATTCATTGGTTTAGTGGGTAGAGCGTTCGCCAATGGTCCGGAAGACCTGGGTTCAATCCCAGGTCCTGTCATATCAAAGACTTTAAAAATGGTACTTGATACCCCCTTGATTAACACTGAACAATATCAGGTACGTATCAAGGGTAAAGTAGAGCAATCCAAGGAAAGGAGTAGCGCCCTCAATGTAGTAGCTATTGAAAAAGAAGCCTTCTGGTCGCTCTCGACTACAATCACCAGCTTATGGAATACTAATGATTTTCATAAAATTATATGATTTCAAGTAGTTTTATCAAATAGTAATAATTTTCAATCAATCATGAGGTTTCAATGCGCTATTTTTCCATTTCTAACGTATTTATAAAGAAGTAGTCTATCGGTGCTTTATCACAGCAAAGATACGACTGAGCCAACGAAGGAATGAACCCAAAACAACCACAACCGTACACTATGACTGGTCCCGGCTTTACAACAGGGGCACTAGAGATAAATATACGTTAACACTAATAAACAAATCCGACGCACTCCAGGAGATATCTGAAACACCTACTCCGAATTATGAATAAAGAATTTTGTCAATGCCAACTTAGAAGTGGTAGCAGAATGCGTACAAACGAAACAAAGAGCTGAATCTAAAGTCGCATTTGAGATATTAGCGGTTAGAATAAAGCGTGCAGACGTGAAAACTGCTTCTAGATGGAATAAGAGGAACCCAACCAATATTAATGCCCTGAAACTTAAGAAGGCACAAAATGAATTAGCAAACATATACCTAAAAGAACAAACCAAATACATACAAAATCAGACCAGTAAGATTAGAGAACTACCGAGGTATAACCCTAACATCCATAGCGTGCAAGATCTACAATTCTCTACTACGCAACAGCATGGAAACCGAAATTGCGAAGATACTGAAGAAGAATCTAAATGGCTTTCAGAGGAATCGATCCCCGATATCACAAGTTTTGACTATCCGTCGAATTCTAAATCGTGTATGTGCAAAAAAACCTTGAAGCAACAATATTGTTTGTCGACTTCTCCCAGGTCTTTGACTCAATACACATAGGGAAGAAGAAGCAAATACTACACGCCTACGCCTACGCCTTCCCCAAAGAAACCGTCGCAGCCATAATGATGCTCTATACAAACACTAAAGTAAAAGTCCGCTCCCCGAATTGAGACACAGACTACGTCGACATTGTTGCAGGTGTGCTGCAAGGAGACACATTAGCCCCATACCTCTTTATCATCTGTCGAGACAACCCGCTTAGAACGTCTATAAATTTCATGAAAGGTAACAATTTCAAGCTAGCAAAGTAAAGAAGCAGAAGATACCCCGAACAAGCAATTACAAACGCGGACTACGCCGATGACATAGCACTTCGGACAAATACACCCGCCCAACCCGTATTCCTGCGGCATGTTCCAGAACGTGTAGCTGCTGGCATCGGCCTCCATGTCAATGCAAACGGAATATATGTGCTTTAATCAAACAGGCGATATCTCCACACTAAATGGTAGCTCTTTGAAACTAGTGGACAAGTTCACCTCCCTTGGAAGCAGTGTCTCATCGACCGAGAAAGACGTCGGCACGCAACAAGCAAAGACATGGACAGCTATCGATAGAATATTGGTCATACGGAAGTCAGACCTGACTGATAAACTAAAACGCTGTTGTTTCCAAGCGGTGGTCGTGTCAATAGTGCTATATGCATGCACTAGATGGACGTTAACTAAACATATGGAAAAAAAGCTTGACAGCAATTATACAAGAATTCTGTTAGTTCTATTGAACAAGTCGTAAAAGCAACAAGCCACAAAATAGCAGCTATACGGCCACCTACCCCTATTACGAAAACGATCCAAGTTAGACGAACCAGACGTGCAGAACACTGCTGGAGAATTTACATCATAATTTTATATCATTAAAGAAAAAGGCCAAACTTAGACAATTTACATAATAATTCCATATTGATAAGGAATAAGGCCATAGTACCTCTGAGAGAATTTACATAATAATTCGATATCAAT
The DNA here is from genome assembly GCA_963585895.1 of Sepioteuthis lessoniana. NCBI lineage: Eukaryota > Metazoa > Mollusca > Cephalopoda > Myopsida > Loliginidae > Sepioteuthis > Sepioteuthis lessoniana. Next base: position 84,033,110 of record OY757922.1, on the reverse strand, counting down.
AAAGAAAAAGGAGGTGCCCGTGGTGTAATTGTTATCGTCGTAGGAAATGAACACGGCGACACGAGTTCAAATCCTGGACGAGACTGATTGCATTTCACATAGCACTAATACCATTGGGAAAGGTATGAATCCAATTATTCTCCCTCCAGCTATGGGTAAATAGTAGGACAGACTAGGTTCTTCAGCCTTGGTTAGGCAACTAGTCTAAGAGAAGGAAAACTCTGAATTAAAAATTGACCTTGTGTCATATCCTGCCCGAGCGGAGGGGGTTGGTAAATAGGATAAAGAAAAAGGCCAAAATCCCTCTGAGAGAATTTACATAATAATTCCATATTAATAAAGAAAAAGGGCAAACTCCACCGTGGACAATTTACATAATAATTCCATATTGATAAGGAATAAGGCCAAAGTACCTCTGAGAGAATTTACATAATGATTCCATATCAATAAAGAAAAAGGCCAAAATCCCTCTGAGAGAATTTAATAATTCCATATCAATAAGGATAAAGGCTAAACACACTCTTAGAGAATTTATATAACAATTCCATATCCATAAATATCTACTCCAGTGAGAATTTTTTTTTTTTGCAGTTACTGCCTCGTAGCAGTATTAGTATTGAAGATTTTTGTAGCAAACCTAAAATACAGCAGACACTTTTTTTTGTGAGTGCAAAACAAATTCTTTGATGAATATCAAACAAGGTTACGAATTCGGTCGGATTTAAAATCGAAACAATCATTCATTCCTTTTAAAAGTTTGCTCAGTAATTCATTGAAATTATTTGACCATTTGTTCTTAATATTTTGTCGGTTTTCCTTTTTTTCGTTTTTTCTTCTTTTTTTACCAAAGCCTTGAGTACTTCGAGATCTTGGATTGTGATTGGTTACATCGATAAACCCCATGTTCCCAGGCATGCTGTGAATCTGGTTGGCTGGGGGCAACGTGAGAGAATTTAAACCCCCAAAAGGTAATGATTCGAAGAAATCAACCAATGAAATTAAGTGGTAGCAAGATGAAAGGAGTGAAGTTATTTCATTACGTGATTTTTCAACAGAATTGGCTAAAGGCTAATAAAAGTTGTGAATTTGGGGCCAAGCTGAAGGATTCAAACTAAGAAGGTTCGAGCCAGTGGCAGTTCTTTCTTTTTCTATCTGTAAAGCGATAAAAATCTATGGTTATAGCGTTGCACTTGTATTTGTGGTGACTAAGAAAAATGTAAATATTGATTTAAAACAACTACTCCAACTAGTTCGGAGTTATCCATAGATGTAGGTTGTAGGTTAGATGACTAGATATCCTCACATTATTATATAATTTGCTCAATGAAACAGCGCTTAATCAAAAAATATTGTTGGGCTGATACCATTCAATAGAAATATTTCTATAACTATACAAATAATTTTTTTTGTTGGTGGTGGTGGTTGGGTTTATGGCATATCAACCTTTGTAGGCTATTTAACGCCAAATAGATTTTTATGCAAGAAAATTCAGTTTAGCATGAGTAAATAGTTTAATTGTCAAAAATATTTATGTTTCAAGATATTCGATTAATTCAAACAGTTCTAATTCAAAGAAATCAGTTCAGCATAAGTACGCAGTTTCGATGTCAAAACAGTTCTATTTCAAGCAGTTAAATTTAGCATAAGTACACTGTTTAATTGTCAAAAATATTTCAATTTAGAGCTATTCAGTTTAGTCAAACAGTTCTAATTCAAACAATTCAATTTAGCATAAATACACTGTTTAATTCTATTTAACCCATAGATAAGGCCTTATCCGGTGCTACCATTCCGGGCCAGAGTGGACCTAAGAGCAATAGCAATGAAAGGGTATTCCACATTCCACAAAGCTCCAGCCTTACTGGAACCTCACCATCAGATTGTTTAGTGTCATATACCAGGACACTCATTGGGTGGGGGGTATTCCGTGTATTCAACAGCCCCACTCAGCTGACTGGGCAAGAACATTATTTGTATCAAAAATAGTTATAGCAAACTATAAATGTTTATAGAGGATTATTTTTTAATTTAATATCCAGCTATACTTTCTACTTTTTAGAATTCTACACGGGATCTTTTACCTAGATCAAGATAGGTGGTGATTATATATATTTAATGCACTTGTGCTCCTTGTAGCCTCTTTTTGGTAATATTTTACTGTCACATTGATACTAAAATCGAAACCTTTACCACAGATTTGTCTCTCACGGGAAAAGTACTCCTAAGAATTGACATACACCACTATATCTCCAGCAGACAGCCACAATCATTGTTCCTTTTATTTCGCCTTCAATTTTACAATCAATTAACAAAATACGTCAATGTGGACAATTTATGAAAGCACGTTGTCATATATTAATCAAAAGCGATCTTTAAAGAATTTAAAACTAAACGCTTATTATGCCAACTAACAAAAAATAGAAATAATCTTTTGACCAACCTATTAGATATGACTATTTTTTTTCTTACTTGGAACTGTATAACCGAACTGAGTTCGACCATTCATATACAAGTATAAATGCAAACATACTATCAAAGAAAACAGAAAAAAAGGACAATTATATATATATATATATATATATATATATACTTTTATGAAAGCAAATATTGATCAAAATCCGACAGTATGAAGGTAGCAGAAAAAAATAATCCAAATAGTTGAATTTATTATGATTTAAAGTCGACATTGACGTTTCGGTTTCAGTAACCATCATCAGGGCTTGGATATGTGAACTATTTTGATATCCAAGTCCTGATGATAGGCACCTCTGGTGGTGTAATGGTTATCAAGCTCGACTAGCAAACCTACACGAGTGAGTTCGAGTCTGATTGGGTGCCCCTTTCATATGGCCTTGTGCCACATCTAAGCAAAAAGCTTAGTAAATTTCCAAGTCCTGATGATGGTTACTGAAACCGAAACGTTAACGTCGACTTTACATCATAATATATTCCCCTATTTGGATTATGCTTTTTCTGCTACCTTCATAGGGTCGGATTTTAATCCATATTTACTTTCATGCTGTTCTTTCGGTAAAAAAATACCAAATACAATCATACACGTCATAGAGCATGGGTTATTCCAAACGATCTATATATATATATATATGAAAACTTACATGTCGTTGCGTATTTCTCAATAAACGGGAAGTTTTGTCTCGTTTGGGAAATCCAACATTTTCAAATGTTTCCACGTGCCAGACACGTTCTAATGACTTTTGAATTTTGAACGCTATGTGCACGTTTATGTATCTTTTCGTTATATATTTCTCATTTACTCCTGTCATCTCAGCAAGCATCCATCGATATGTGAACTATTTTGATATCCAAGTCCTGATGATGGTTACTGAAACCGAAACGTTAACGTCGACTTTACATCATAATATATTCGGCTATTTGGATTATGTTCTTTCTGCTACCTTCACATATATATATATATATATATATATATATATATAATGCTCTCTCTAGTCGATCTCGACCTCAACGTATGAGTGTTTCACAGTTCGATAAAAGATATGAACTCTAGGACTACCGATAAACAAATTGATACCACTCTCCCAAGAAGATGTACAATTCTGCTAAATTCAATTTTATGTATTTCATACTGGCTGGAATGGCCAAGTATATTGTTGATGTGTTTATCTGTACCTTTTTTTGATCATACTCAAGGCCGCGATTAATAATGGCACGGTGGTAGTTTTAAGGTATCACATTCATTCAATTTCTATTTGCAGGTCTCTGTATTATCATTACTCCTAACGAAAATTTTTTTTTTTTTTACCCGAGCGTTTGCTGATGGCCTTTCACTGGAGTTTGGGTGACTGCAAATCTCCTAAAGTATCTAGGAATCTTTTTAGTAATCTGGCCTATCTTAATAATTCTGTTGTTTTGATGTTCTTTGATTATCCTCCGATTTTCAACGCTTCAAACCCCCTTATCAAGTCTTCGGGGTCGTTCCAAACGCATAATTGGCATCACCGTTAAAGCTATGTTCCATATAAGGATTTTGCTCCTTGAGAGTTTTTCACATCAGTGTTAGCTCATAAGTCTAAGTAATATTAAATCTCTAGGACTCTTCTGAGTATTCTGGCCGATGTCAACAATGCCGTAGTTTGGAAGGTCTCCACTCGCAATCTAATTTCCGAGTCCTCCAGCCCCTGTTACAATGGTCATATTTTGAAATACCAATTATTATTATTATTATTATCATTATTATTATTATTATACACCATGCGAATTTTTCACATGATCGTTTGCGGATGGTTTTTCACTGCAGTTGGTGTTGAAGCATGTCTTTTCAGGTTTCCACGCCGCTTTGGAGTATGTAGGCCAACCTGAAGAATGTTGTAATCTGTTGGGTCTCGAGTTTTCCTCTGATTTCGAACTCTTTCAGCCCCCTTTCCAAGCTTTCAGGGAGGGCTCCATTCGCGTCAGTTACAATTGGAATCATGTCATCTGCAGGTTCTATAAATTTTTTATTCTCTGGCAAGGTCTAAGGATTATTTCTCTTTTCACTTTCTTTAATTTTCACTCTTTAGTCAACTGGATCGCCAAAATACGGCAGGTTTACATTTTCTTTTGATTATCAGAAGATCTGGTCTTCAGAACAGGAATGGATGATTCTTTTTGTATCTTAAAATTCCTCAGAATTTTAAATGCCCCATTTTTCAGGACGGGTTCCGGTTTGTAAACAGACTATTTAGAAATAGCAACTTTTAAGTTCTTGCTCAATTCCTTTCAGACCAAATCTTACCTAGACTTATACTCTTTTTGTGTCAGTTTGCTACTTTTATTTAATATGTAATAAAACGTTTCGTCTTTGTGATCGCATAACGTACACTCACAGTTCTGTTGCGTATTAATGAGATTTTCGAGGTGTCCGTGGTGTAATGGTTATCGTCGTTGGAAATGGACACGGTGACACAAGTTCAAATCCTGGACAAGACTGATTGCATTTCACATAGCACTAATACCCTTGGGAAAGGTATGAATCCAATTATTCTCCCTCCAGCTATGGATAAATAGTAGGACAGACTGGGTTCTTCAGCCTTGGTGAGGCAACTAGTCTAGGAGAAGGAAAAACTCTGAATTCAAACCTGTTAAACTCCGCTTAAAAATTTGACCTTGTGTTATATCCTGCCCGAGTTGGGGGGGTTGGGTAAATAGGATTATTGAGATTCAAATTAACATAACTGGTCCTTATGGCAATGTTTTGTGATACTGTTAAAAGAGATTCTCTTTCTTTCTGAAGGTTCACCTTTCGTCATCTTGTGTGTGATATCGCTAGCTTGTCTCTTGAGTTATCTATACAGTTGGTTTTTTTTTTCCGTTTCTGTTTCCTAATTCTATTTGACTTTATACTATCATTACTGCTACTAGTAACAGAAATAAAGCTTTCTTTGCTCTTTTAATGTAGTCTTCGAGTCCTTCGATGGATTTATCATCGCTTTATTCAATGCTGCAAATCCTCTTATTACTTCTTTTCTTTACACGTATAATCTGACTATTTCATATCTTGGATGCAAAGCCTTTTGTATCGTTATCAACTTTCTTGTTCTCTAGTCCATTTGTCAGAGTTCATACCTTATCCATTTCAAGAAGGGTTCCGATTATCTTACAAGTGGGCATGCCCAGGTGTTTTTCTCTTTGATGAGATTTCTACTGTAGTGCTGGGTTTCGGAAATTCACTCGTTCGTTAGAGAATCGCTTTTTCTATTTTTCTTTCATTCGTTCATTTCTAGTATTACCTCATACTTGTAATTTTTCTTTTCTGATCCTTACTTGATCCGACAGTTTAATTCCTTTAGTTATTTGTCTTTTTCCACTTTTCCTAATGAGCATGGCACATTTTCTGATACCAAAACCCATTCTTATATCCTGGCAGTAAATTATTATTGCTAATATCGGATTCTTCAATTCTTTCTCATTCTTTGCAAACGGCTTGACATCACCTTTATAGAAAAAATTATTAACTTTCTTAGGATTTTGTAAATTCGTAGCTCCCAGTTCATTTCCTAAATGCATAGATGATAAGCATCATTGCTATTACAAATAGCAATGGTGTCAGCGCATCCCCTTGGAAGATGCCCCATTGGATTTTCACCTCGGCTAAATATTTCCTTCAGCTGTTTATTCCACTTTTTTTCATAGTTTCCGTGATTATGTTTATGACTTATCGTTGTTTTGTACATTTTCAGACATTATATACTCTGATTTTCCTTCACTCTATCATAGGCGTTTCATTGTCAATTTATGTCATAACTACTTTTCCCCCTTCGCTTTACTCTGGTTGAGAATGTACAAATCAATATAGAGTAAGTCACCAGTTCCTTGTGTTCCCCTATGAATTCCCACCTGTTCATTTGGAAACAGTTCGCGGCACACTAGCGAACAGATGTCCTCCCTAATATGTGCAGTTTGGAATTTCTACATAATAGGTAGACGCGTTATTGGTCTGTAGTTACTTGGGTATACTGAAAAACAGTAATCAGCATTTTGCTTTTCAATTCACTTTGGGGACTTTTCCTTTCCAGTATATCAAAGTTTCGATTCAGCTTGGGTAATTTTGTTCATCTTCTTCAATATTCATTTTTCCACATATTTCTTCTATCCCAATTTCTGAAAAGCATCTTTTCTTACAAATCATTTACGCTAGATCAGCAAACCTTTGGCTTGTCTATCATATTTAGAGGATTTGGTTTTTAATCTTTCTCTTTCTATGTCCTCTTTGTGTAAAACTATTCTTAAATTAACAGTATAGTAGATTTTTAATTTTCAATTTACCTAACACAATAATTATCATCATCATCATCATGACGTGCCACCAGCACGTATATCCCTGACCCTCTCTCTCTCTCCCTCTCTCTCTCCACGTCTCCCTATAATTCATCGCCTTCGGCAGGTCTTCGGGGTTACATCCCGTATAATCACATAGCTGCTGTATGAATGATCGAGCTGGTCGACCTGCTTTTGATTGGCCATATGCGGGGGTCCACAGGAGCACATCACTTACGATCTCGTCCTTGCTTCTCCAGCAGTGTCCGGCATGTCTGGTTCGTCTAGCTTGTATAGTTTTCGTGATAGGTGGTAGGTGGCCGTACATTTGGCGCCGTGTGGGGTGTTGCCACCAGGACCTGTTCAATATCGCTCGCAACATTCTTGTATAATTGCCGTCGAGCTTTGAACATAAACATTCGTTTACGCACACTTAAATCGTTTTAAGTATTCCTATGTAACAGTAACAATTTAGCATCAGTCATTAGTTTGCTCAGCTTTAAATAAATATACTTATGGTTTGTAAGTGAATAGGTATTAGTGTAGCTATAAGTGTAGGTATTAGTTGTCTAAATTTCTGAGACGAATCTTGATGATTTTAATCATTAAGGGTTTTCGGACTATTGTCTTCATCTTTATTGTTATTTCCACTACGTTTCGGCCGATATGTCCTCCGGCCTTCTTCATATCGGATGAAACGTTGTGGAAATAACAATAAAGATGAAGACAATAGTCCGGAAACCCTTAATGATAAAAAAAGACGGTAGGAAATTTCATTTTTAAATGAGTTAGAATCAATATGTTTGCAATAATTGAAACGGATTAACTATGTAGAAACAATAATATACTTTCTACAGTTAAAATGGTCTCAATTATTGCTATTTAACACTTATAATTCTATTCAACGTTTATTTGCACACAGTTAAATAGTTACGTGTAGAATACACTGACTGTGCCTCTGCAGAGAGGTAAGACCCCACCAAAGAGTGTCCTGGATATGACACTAAACAGTCTGATGGTGAGGTCCTAGTAATTCTGGGGCTTTGGGGAATACGGAGAACCCCTTCATTGCCATTGCTCCCAGGTCCCATCTGGCCCGGCAGGGTAGCACCTGATAGGGTCCAATCTATGGGTTAAATAGAACTAACGGCATACTTATGCTAAACTGAATTGTTTGACTAAACTGAATACTTTGAAATAGAAATATTTTTGAAAATAAAAGTATACTTACATTTATACTGCGTGCTTATGCTAAACTGAAACCGTACTTACATTTAAACTGCGTGCTTATACTAAACGGAATTATTTGAAATAGAACTGTTTTTTGACATTGAAACCGTATTTACACTAAACTGAATTGTTTAACGTAGAACTATTTTGACATTTAACTGTGTGTAAACAAAATAAGTACTTATACTAAACTGAAATAACTGAATAAGAACTGCCTGAGTAAACTGAATAACAAGAATTTGAATTGTTTTCCACAATTAAACTGCACTTACATTTTAACTACGAGCTTATACTAAACTGAATTATTGAAATTGAACTGTTTTTGACATTGAAACTGTACTTACACTAAACGTAATTGTTATATATAACTATTTGAATAAACTCAATAGTTTAAAATAGAAATGTTTTTTCACAATTAAACTGTGTAATCACGTTAAAGTGAATTGTTTTAAATAGAACTCATTATTTACATAAAAATGGATTTGGCGTTAAATAACCTACAAAGGTTGATATGCCATAAAACCCAACCAACCAACCAACCAAATAAAATGTTTACAAGTATTGCTATGTAACACTAATTATTTTATCCAACACCATTCATTTACACGCAGAGAAACCACTCCATATATTGTTATGTAATACCAATAATTCAATTTAGTTACACAGTTAAAGCGTTTCAAATAATTATATTCAATATTATTCATTCGTTTACAGACCTTTAGATAGTTTTAAGTATCGCTATATATAGCTAACCATTTAATTAGGCAGTCATATGTTTCCACACAGTTAAATGTCCTAAAAGTTCTACTTCTAACAATTCAATTTAACATAAGTCATTTGTTTGCGCACAGTTTATATGTCAAATGTTCTATCTGATCCATAGATAGGACGCTATTAGGTGTTACCTCTCCGAGTCAGAGTGAACCTGGTAGCAATGGTAATTAAGGCTGACTCCTCATTCACCAAAGTTCCAGCAGTACTGAAACCTCCCTATCTGATTGTTTTGTCTTAAATGCAGGGCATTTTTTGGCAGAGATGCAGTCTGTGAATACTTTAACGAATACAATCGTTGTATACTAGGAGCTGCCACCTGGGCACGTAAACGTAAAAAAACGATTTAATTTTCACACTGTCACTGTTGAAAATAAATCGAAAACAATTTTCGAAATGAAATTGACTCCGTCTGTAACGGATTTATTTTTTAGTCAATGTCTAAACGCAAAGAATTAACTTGGAATATAAGATTTTTAGCTGTTGTGCCCAAACGAGTAAACGTAATTACAAACGCACGTTATATATATATATATATATATATATATATATATATAACAAATACACACATACAAACAAAACGAGGTTTTTGTGCAGTCTTCTTTTACAACACCAAAAATTTGCAATTGATTGTCTCGAGTTAACTACAGCTAATTGAAAAAAATCTTTCTCTCTCTCTCTCTCTCTCTCTCTCTCTACCTCTCTCTCTCTCACACACACACTCTCTCTCTTTCTTTCTCTCTCTCTCTCTTTCTCTCTTCCTCTCTCTCTCTCTCTCTCTCTCTTAAGACTTGTTATTTTTTATTCTTTAAATTCTACAATCATTCTCCAATCCATCACTTATCTATCTCATATACAAGGATCATTAAATAAGTTTCCAGACTTTTTTCGTAGGGGCACTTTAATTGATAGTACACACATGAGACTCAAGTCCCCTTCGAAGTACTCTCCTCCGGCTGCAATGCACTTGTTGTACCGTTCCATCAACTTCTGGAAGGCCCAATGAATGTCTTCTTGTGGGAGGGTGTCAATGACCTTCTTCACTGCCTCATTCATCTCCTCAATTGTCTCATAACGACAGCCTCTAAGCTTAGGGAATAAGAAAACGTCACAGGGAGCAACGTCTGGACGATACGGAGGTTGAGGAACTGTCTTGATGCCCATCTTGGTCAAATAGTCTGTGACAAGGATGGAGTGGTGGACTGGTGTATTGTCCTGGAGGAGATGTCACTGACCCGATTTGAAGAGTGCTGGCCTCTTCCGACGGAATCTCTTCCTGAACTCCCTTAAAACCTCAACATAGTAACCCTAACGCTAACCCTTTGGCCAATTAACTCTAGTCTATTGACTTCCTTACTCCTCCCACACCTCTCATCATCCCTCATAGACTCCCTGCCTTCCTTGAATGTCTTATGACACTCAAAAACTGATGTTCGATTCATGCAAGATGATCGAAAAACAGTCTGAAGCATTCCATACGTTTCTGTGATATTTTTCTATGTTTAAAACAGAATTTTATTGCATATCGTTTTTCTAAAGTGTCCTCACGTCCAGACTGCATTTTTGAAATTCACTAGGTTTTAGTAGGGTGTATTCCAATTGATACTGTAGCTGTTCATTTTAACATGAAATCATAAAAACTCGTCAGTCATCTCATAAGATGTATAGTAATAACATACTGAATTTTAAAGAGTCTACAGCAATTTATAATGCCTGTACAAAAAAGTCTGGAAACCTATTGAAGGCACCACGCATTTGGGGGCGGGGATGTATGTATGTATACGTCCGTGTATTATTGTCCATTGATCACAATCTCTCTTAATCTATCCATATATCTCTATATATATCGCATTATAACCTTATCTATCCGTTTATCTCAGTTCCCTCTTTGCCCAGTCGGCTGGGACTATACAATACACCGACTGCACCTATGCAGATGGATAATTCTCCCCACCAACGAGTGTCCTGAATATATCACAAAACAATCAGATGCTGAGGTCCCAGTAATGTAGGAGTTTTGACGAACGCCGAGTACTCCTTCATTGCCATCCCTCCCAGGTCCATTTTGGCCCGGAGTAGTAACACGTGATAGGGCACAAATATGGGTCAAATAGAACTAAGCTGCGTATTTATGCAAAACTGAATTGTTTGAATAAGATGTGTTTGACTAAGCTGAATTGTTTGAAATGGAAATGCTTTTAACAATTTAACTATGTACTTACATTTAAACTGAATGCTTATGCTAAACTGAATTGTTTGAACTAGAACTGTTTTTGACATTAAAACTGTACCGCTAAAATAGATTGCTTATTATAGACATTCAACTGTGAGTAAACAGAACCTACACTTATACTAAACTGAATTGTTTGAATTATAACTGTTTGACTAAACTTGAAATAGAAATGTTTTTGAAAATTAAACTGTGTACAAATGCTAAAGTGAATTGTTTGCTACAGAAATGATTGTTTGTATGATAATAGATTTGGTATTAAATTACCTTAAAAGGTTGATATGACATAAAATCAACAAACCAAACCACCATAAGTCCCCTCTTATTTTATTCATCTCTCTCTCTCTCTCTCTCTCTTCCTCTCTCTCTCTCTCTATATATATATATATATCATTAGTTTGCTAATGTCTCTTACACGTCTCTCATTATCTTCGTCTCTCCCGCTCTCTCTCTTTCTATATATATATATATATATATATATATATATGCATATATCTATGCATATGTACATGCACACACATATATAAATGTATATATGCGTTCATATATATGTACATATGTCACTTGATTGAAAATATCTGCTCATGTCACCCTATTCTTATCAATACATCAATTCATCTATCTCTGTACTAATCTATCAATCTAAAATTAGATAGTTAATATCTATCTATTTATCTCTCTCATTCTATCTTTATCTATCTATCTATCTATCCTAATATATATACATATATCATCATCATCATCATAATCATCATGTCGTGCTGGTAGCACGGATATCTCTGACCCTCTTTCGCCACTTTTCCCTATCGTTCATCGCCTCCGGGAGGTCTTTTGGACAACATCCCGTATCCTCACATAGTTGCTGAATGTATGTTCATGCTGGTCGTCGTGCTTTTGCACGGCCATGTGTGGGGGTCCATACGAGTACATCACTTATGAGTTCGTCCCTGCCTCTCCAGCAGTGTCCTGCATGTCTGGTTCGTCTAACTTGAATAGTTTTCGTGATAGGAGGCAGGTGGCTGTACAGCTGGTGTCTTGTATATATATATATATATATATATATAGTACAAATTAATGGAGACTCAAACTCGGTTAAATCGTCATAATAAATTTATTTCGGCGGAGAATATTAACGCTATACTCTCCGTCTCGTCAGATGACTCTTTATATGCTTCCTTCCTGACGCAAAGTAGCGAATGTGGAGTTTCAGATCTTATTCAGAAGATAAAATAAGGTAATTAAAAATGAAATAAAAAAATAAGAATCAGAAAATAAAAAATAAGAAAAAAAAATAGAATAACAAAAATGAAAAATATAAATAAGGTGGAAATCAGATTACAAATTATTTCATTCATAGGCGTGAGCAGAGTAGGTTAACATGTGATATGCTAGAAAGATTAAGAAACAGGAGTGGAATTAATCTACTGGTCAGTCCCTTCTAATTTTGCGTTCTTGTAGTAGTTCCTCCTGCTTGACAGGTGTGATTTTCTAAACAGACTAAGATCGTTTAACTAATGGCTATCTCATACATGATTTACATTTATTCCTAATATGTCTGTTAATTAACTCAGCTGTTGCCATCCTAGGTATTCCTCTTGTTTCAATTAGGACCGAGATAGTTAAACCAGATGAGGTTGAGACATTTTATATAGTGGTCAAGTGTTGTTTTTTTTAATATTTACCCTAAAAATGTTCAAGGGGAACTAACCACTCCAGAATCACACACACACACACACACACACACACACACACACACACACACACGCATATATATATATATATATATATATATATATATATATATATATATATATATATTGTCTTATATTTATCAGTTCTCCATGTGCTTTTATCGCTAATTCAAAATATAATCTGAATCTAATTTCATGAGATAATCGATAAAAACGAAACCAGGCTCAAATATGGTTTAATGGACTATGTAACATGATTTGTTGCTGTCCACATTTTAATATTTACAAGCATCCAGAGCCTAATGGATGGCGCGCATTGCGTGATCAGTTATCAGCAAATGGAATTGGTGACTTGAGTTGAAATCCAGTACTCACCTGTTTGCTTTGCACTTCGAGTTAATGTTCTTTGGAAAGGCTAAAAAGTTTCCTCTACGCTCCATCTATGGATTATTTGGAGGAACGACTGTTTTTATAGTCTTCTCAAGGCAAAAAGATTACATGAAGGAAGACTTTGGATTCATACGAATTGTACAACGCTTAAAAATTGACCTTGTGTCACATCCTGCTCATAAGAGAGGGCTTCAGTAAATAAATAAATATAAATATCCAAAGTTTAATTGGGCATTTTCATTTTTTTACAAAGAATTCAACGTCTTTTTGACAGCTTCTTCGTAAAACAGAAAACAACCTGCCCGCCTGTGAATATAGCTTCAAAGATTATTTTCTAAGGTAGTGGCTTTCACTTGAAGTGGGTGAAACATACCCTCCTTAATATCAGAGAATCGTTCAAAGTTGCCATAAGGGAATTGATGGACAAAATGAATGATATGAACTGTATTAATGTAAATATCGAGGTTCTAATCCCAGAAACGACGAAGAATTCCAACATAGTTTCAACTCGTTTGAAGGAGAATTTGTCAACGCTAGAATCCAAGATGCTAGAAAAGATGTTTTACAAAAAGATAGTTATTTTTGTGCACTATGTAGATCTCTCCTATAATGAGGGCTCCAGAATTGTGACCTAATCAGTAAATGTTGCTTAGAGTCAAGGAAATTTATACATGTTTTTAAATTATATTCATGTTATTATTTCATATACGCTTATATGTAATATATACTTGCGATATTATTATATGTAAGTTTAATATCAATTATTATTGTTTACGCATTAGAGTTTTTCACAACACTGGAGTTTGATTGACAGCAAGTCTCCTCAAGTCTTCAGGACTCTTCTCAGTATTCTGGCCGTCTTCAATAATGCTGTTTTTTTGGATGGTCTCCACTCGGCCATCAACTTCCAAATCCACCAGGCCCTTTAATAATCCATTAGTTACTGTAACAAAAGCACCAATCATGATTGGTATAAGTGTCACCTTCATGTTCCAGAGTTTTTTTCCAGAGTTTTTTTCAATTCTCTAGGTCGAGGTACTTATCTCTCTTTTCACATTCTTTCAGTTTTATTCGTGGTCAGCCAGGACAGCAAAGTCGACAATTTAGCTAATTTTCTTTTTTTGTTGATTATTATAAGGTCTGGTCTTCTGGCTGGGATTAGGTAATCCGTTTGTATGTCAAAGTCCCATAGGAGTTGGTCTGGGTCATTTTCTATGGCAGGTGCTTAGTTATGCATATACTATTTGTTGGCATGTTCAAATTTATATTTTTTGTACATTTCCCAGTGGATCACCTTGCCCACCCAGTGGTGTCTAGCCTTGTTCTCCTTCTGTGCCAATTTGCTGCATTCGCTTATTATGTGATTGATGGTTTCATCTCTGTCACCGCATAGGTTACATTTGTTATTTTGTGGCGTCTTATCTATCCTCGCTTTGATATGATTGTTTCTTATGGCGTTATTTTGTGCTGCTATTAGGAGAGGTTCTGTTTCTCTTTTAAAGTTTCCTTTTCTTAGCTATTATTATTATCATAATAATTATTATTTACTCCTTGAGTAATTTTCATCTCAGTTGTAGGTGATTGTCTTTAACTGGAGTTTGAGTGACAGCAAGTCTCCTCAAGTCTCCAGAACTATTCTCGCTATTCAGGCCGTTCTAAATAATGTAGTAATTTGGATGGTCTCCACTCGTCCTCTTATTTCCATGTCCTCCAGTCCCTATAATAATCCTTTGGTAACTGTACTAAAAGCACCAATCATTATTGGTATAATTGTCACCTTCATCTTCCATGGTTTTTTCAAATCCCTTGCAAGGTCCAGGTACTTATTCATCTTTTCAATTTCTTACAGTTTTAGTCGGTGGTCAGTCGGGACAGTAAAGTCCACAATTTTGCAAGTTCTCTTTTTTGTTGTTGTTGTTGATTATTATTAGGTCTGGTCTTTTAGCCGAGATTAGTTTGTATGTCAAAGTTCCATAACAGTTTAGGTGTGTCATTCTATAGGACAGATGCTTGGTTTTCCATATACCATTTGTTCGTATGGTCAAATTTAAATTTCTTTCACAATTTCCAGTGGTGCACCTTGCCCACCAAATCATGTCTAGTCTTATACTCTTTCTGTGTTAAGTTGCTGCATTCGCTTATTATGTGATTGATGGTTTCGACTCTATCACCACATAACTTACATTTATTATTTTGTTGTGTCTTATCTATTCTCGTTGTGATATCGTTGGTTCTTATGGTGTTGTTTTATGCTGACATTAGGAGAGATTCTGTTTCTTCTTTTTAATATTCTAGTTTTTATAATTTTCCTCATTTTAGCGTTTTTCACACCAACGTTAGTTGATGGTTTTTCACTGAAATCTGAGTGGCATCAAGTCTTCTCAAGTCTTCAGGACTCTTCTCAGTATTCTGGCCAATCTTAATAATGAAGTAACTTCGATGGTCTCCACTCGTTCTCTTATTTCCAAGTCCTGTATTCCCTGAACCAATCCTTTAATGACTGTACCGAGAATATAAATTACACTGGTTGGAGTGAGTCCCCATTAAGATGCTTCTTTGGATTCTTACCTCTGCTAGGGCTTGACCGCTTGCGATCCCTTCCACTCTCCAGTTTTTCATGGTATTACTGATGACGTTTTTAATGATGTCGGATATTTTGTACATTTTCAAACACTCTATAATCCTCGTTTGTGCTACCATATCATGTGACTTTTGTAGATAATCTATGACATGGCAACATGTTTCCGCCTCGTTTTGGCTTCTTTGAGGATGTGCTGGTATCTATTTTGCAGGTCATTTGATCCTCATGTTCCCCTGAAATATGCTTTTTGTTCTTCCGAAAATAGTCCATGGCATACAAGCTGGAAATCGATACCTTCTCTTGTCTGGACGGTCAGGATTTTTCTCATCTTATGTAAACCCGTTATCGTTCTACTGTTGCTGGAATGGTTACTTATTGATGTTATTTCTGGATCAGGGCGGCTTTCCCTTTCGTCATCCATCGGGGTATGTTTGCTAATCGTATGCCTTTATTTAGTTGCACACTCTGTCTGTCGTTCATGGACGTGAATTTTTAAAACCAGAAACCATTTACGCCAGTAATGCCTAGCGTTTGCCAAGCTGGTATTTTAGCTCTTCGCTTGTCCGGGTATGTATTAGCCTCGGGGCCCTCTTGGAGTTCTTCTGAGTTTTTTCCATGTTATAGAGCTATCTTGAATTTCCGTTCTGTTCTATCCATCTCCATTTATTTCCAAAAATATATTTTCTTTCTTTTGACCCTGGCTGCTTATTTGTCTTTGAGCACTCTCTACCAACATGTTGATGGAATTTTCTTTCATTATTTTGGAATAACCTTTTTTGTTCGTATTGTTTGACTCTCTTCCACCACTTTTTGAGTCCTCCTTCTTTTGTCAATATATTTGCCTTCTTTCTTTTATTTGTGTTGTCACGTTTGTTTACGGTTGTTTTTAAGGTCTGTTCTTTACGTTGGGTAAATGTAGATTTCACCTTTCGCAGTAGTTTCGTTTATTGTCGTTTGTTCTTTATTTGTCTTCAAGACTCGTTTTCTTATCAGACTTTGTATTACTATTCGGATTCCCTCGGGGTAAACCAATTTCATTACCTGTCATTTTTGCCCCGGCATGAATTAACCCTTCAGTTCATGGATGCTTATCCGTTAAAATGTATTTCAATACTTTATCCCCTTTTTCGGTCTCTAATTTCACTTGATTGCTTGGGAAAGGAAATGTAGTCGTCTATTCAGTCAAAATTTTTGTCTTACTTCTACATTTATCCAGTCTTCTGTTAATATTGATGAGTTTCTGTCTGCAGTGGTTATTTGGTTTTCAAACTTTTCAGTTTCATTTCGTTTAGGAAGTTTTCTTTATGTATGTTCTTCACGATTTACCTGTCTACTTATTTCAAGAATTTTAAGGTCAGACAACCAGCCTTTCTTTAAAATTAATCTGGCTTGGTTGGCAAGACTTTGACATGCATAAAATTTATTGGATTCGGCCCCGAACTCCATCAACCGTTTCCTTTGCCTAGGATTGGTTTTAAAATAACTGTGGGTTATTTTTTTGGTGTCTACTCTTTTCCATTTTTACCTTTTGATATTTTCCAGATGCATTGTTGCTTAGTTCTTTGTTTATGTATCTAAAATTAGAACAGCCAAAAATCGCTCTGATCCACCCATTTTTTATCAAAGGAGTACTTGCCGATCCTGACACTCAAAACTGCTATTTAGCTCCTAATTTGATTTAGATATAAATTAGTCATTTTTCATGTGTAATTTAATGTAGCAATATTAGACCCAGAGTTTGATTAATATCAGTGGTTTTCTTACAGATGTGACCTGGTACTCTTATCATAAAGTGAACATTTAAGCAGGCTACATATATTTATATATAATATATATTTACTATATCGTAATATATAACAATTCGTAAGCTCTGTTATATTAAATATAAGCTTATATATACTATTTATAAATGTATTATATTTTCTTCTCATATATGATCAAGTTTAGTTTCTTTGATTAATGACATATTCGACGTTCATGGGACTTTGCTCCTTGTAAAAGAGCAATAGTGATACTATTCAACCCATTACTGTGCGATAAGGTAGTTAATAGTTTTCCCATGGGTATTAGTCCAAAAATAAGTGCGAATAGAGTCTGAACTTCCAGCAATGTCACAGTTTTGCATGTTAGCTACTACGACATAGGGTCTCCTTCAAACCTTATACATATTCCTATGCCATTATTTACTATCTTAAGTAATAAATATTTTCTATACTATTATATGTAGTCTTGTTTATATATATATATATATATATATATATATATATATATATATATATGAGAAATGCTGGATTGTGTAAGTATGCCAAGATGATGAAAAATGATAGAAAACATGGATAAACTACACACTGAAAACAAATTTCAATTGATATTTCGACTTTATTTCAGAAAGTCTTCTTCAGAATAACTGTTTGTTTTTTTTAATTCTACTTCAAGTCTATAGATAAAATCTGATAGCAGGACGGAGACCGTAGTCTTCCCTTGTCAATTTATGCCAAGACCCTGTTTATTTAATGAACAAATTACAGTCCCAGCTAATAAACTTTCGTGGCCACAACTCTGATATATATCTCTAGTTCTCCCTCTCTGTCTTCTCTCTCACTCCTATTTTTCTCTTTCGTTTCTGTCTCTCCTTCTTATGACCACTCCTCTCCTTTTATTCCATTTTCAATTATCTCTTTCCTTATATGCTGAACTTTATAATATCCCAATTTTTTTAAAGAAGTCTTTCTGAAATAAAGACGAAATATCAATCGGAATATGTTGTCAGTTTTTAGTTTATCCACTTTTCAATTTATTTTTCTTCACACATATATATATATATCTTGCCCATGAAGTAATGTTATGAAGACTCATAACTCCGACTTGGGAAGACGTAGCCCTGGAGGTGGCCGTGTCCTCTGTAGTTAATACGTACCTTCAAGACACAATAGGTCAAGTGGTCGCGCATTGTCACCATGACTAGTCAATTCGGCATTGCTTATGTGTGACATGAACCGGTGGCCCAGCGGTAGAGTTTCGGCTTTTGGTCGTTGGTTCGATCTCCAGTGGTGGAGATTACGGTGTGCACAGCTGATTAGACCCAAAAACGTCGAAACAGTTGTTCAGTGTTTCGGACGTAGGGGTTTGCCGGATTTTCTAGTCATGATAATTCTAATATATATCAACTTTCAAAATATTTCTATATTATATGACTTTATGCATCAATAACAATCTAACAAATAAGACAGGTCTGTACTCTTTCAGTCCCACAGACTCCCTGTCTCACAAATCTATCAAACAAACAGGATATTGTCTTCTTAGCACGGATAACCTGTTTGAAATTCACATTAAATTCTTCTTTCCTAAGTTTTCAACGTTTTTGATTGAAATAACTTTGTCATTAGAAAACAATGTTGCCCATACAGCACAAAAATTTACATAAGTCAATCTTCAAATATAGCTTTCTCATAGCTTTTCTGAATAAGCGAGTTAAACGCTTGGATACTTTTTTGGTAACCTCAGCACTTGACAAATTGTCCGAGCTCTGTCGATCCATGAATAACTGAATTCTTCGACGAAGCGTTACAGTAAATCTTTTAACTGTTCGGCTTTCCGGCATCTCAAACTCTGTAGGTTTATTTACGACCGAGGTCAAGCATTTTTTGAAAAGAATAATTAATTTCCAGTCTGTTATATAATCAGATATAGTATGTTTATTTACGGTCCTATTACGCAAAAATATATCTTCAGAAATAAACTGTGAAAAAAATAAATTCGTTTAAACAGATTATGATTCCCGAAACACACACACACACGCATATATATATATATATATATATAAGACACTTTAGTAGTTTTTGCTTGAGCTCTGTAGCTGATTTTTCAAACACTGAGGCCAGGGCCCCAACCTCAGCAGGACGCGCCCCTTTTTACCCGCGCGAAGAGCGATGCAGTTTCTGTATGGGGTTTGAGTGTGGGTCATGGTTATCTTTCGATGGCTGTTTTTATTCTCATCTATAGAAGCCACTCTTATAGATGAGCAGCAGTAGTTCCCGATCGAACTGACAATCCTGAGAGTTAAGTCGCAAGACTCACACGTCCAGGAAAGGTTAGGCATTGCGCTTAGCAGCCAAAGGGTTTATTCGCATACCTTTACGTCCATCATCCTGCTTCCCCTATGTACGTGTATAAAAAGGGGAGCGACGCTTTCTTTTATCTTAAGTTTCAACTTAGTTAAAGTCCAGGACTAATGTATATTTAAAAGAATTTTTCGGTATATTTTCACCTGTCTGCCGATACTGGCCCGAACATGTGTTTTTGTTCTTTTTTTGGTTTAAGGAGAGGTGGCATTTTGACTTTTACTTGGGTTGGTTTGTTTTCTTATTAACTGCTATGGGGGTGGGCAAACTGTGAGACTTCTTAGCTATTAGAAAAGATTCAAAACCTTTTTGCCGTGTATACTAATACATTCGACCAGAGTCATATATTCAATTTGGATTTACCGCAAAAAGTACTCCTATGGACCCCTGCATATGGCCAAGCAAAAGCAGGACGACTAGCTCGAACATACATATAGCAGCTATGTGAGGATACGGGGTGTAGCCCTGAAGACCTGCCAGAAGCGATGAACGATAGGGAGAAGTGGCGAGAGAGGGTCAGGGATATCCGTGCTAGCGGCACGACATGATGATGATATGACACACACGCGCATAGACAGAACCAAACTTCACGTACACGCTCACAAACGCAAAGTTATACATATACATAGATTATCTTACATCTTATATTCAGAGAGGGAGATAGGATAAAAATGGAAACGATCCTGAAAATATATGTGCGTGCGGGTGTGTGTACATGTATATGCATGCATGTGTAGGAATTTACACTCACTCCCACACAGAGTACATCGGCAGTAGTCAAAGATTTTAAGTGAAATTTTACTCAAACTGAACAGTCGACTGGGGCTGTAGAATACACCGACTGCATCTCTACAGAGTGGTATGACCCCCGCCCCTTTTGCCCAGTTTGCTGGAGCTATAGAATATACCGATTGCATATCTGCTGAGTGATAAGACTACCCCTCAAAAATTGCCCTAGATATGACACTAAACTATTTGATAGGGAGGCTTCAGTAATGCTGCAGCTTTGGGGAATGTGGAGTACACTTTTATTGCCTTCGCTTCCAAGTTCACTCTGGCCCGGAGTGGTAGCACCTGATAAGGTCCTATCTACTGATTAAATAGAACTAAACTGATTACTTATGCTAAATTGAATTGTTTGCAATAAAACTGTGTATATGAATAAATATGCATTTGGCATTAGTATCATACAATGGTTGACTTGCCATAAAACCAGACCAAACCAAACCAAATAAAACCAGACACAAATCCTGGAAGTAAAATGAATAACAAGATATTCGTTACACTAAAATCCTGTATAAAAGATAGCCCTAATCGTTATTTGTTTACCGAAGAAGACTACAAAGTCTGAAACACACGTAGTGCTTAATTATATAAAATAAATTTAAACTTACCACATTCAAAATCATTTTCATCCCTATTCATTTTAAATAAAAGAGAGAGATAGATAGATAGATATGACACCAGACATTGTCCAGTCAGCTGGGGCTGTAGAATACACTGAATGCACCTCTGCAGAGGGGTAAGACCCCACCTAACGAGTGTCCTGGATATGACACTAAACAATCTGATGGTGAGGTTCCAGCAGTGCTGGAGCTTTGGGGAATGGGGAGTACCCCTTCATTACCATCACTCCCAGGTCCACTCTGGCCCGGAGTGGTAGCACCTGATAGGGCCCTATCTATGGGTTAAATAGAACTAACAGCATACTTATGCTAAAATGAATTGAGTAAACTGAATAGCTTGAAATAGAAACGTTTTTGACAATTAAACCGTACTTACACTTAAACTGCGTTCTTATGCTTAACTGAATAATTTCAAATAGAACTGTTTTTCAACATTAAAACTGTATTTACACTTAACTGAATTATTACATATAACTGCTTAAATAGTTTGAAATGGAAATGTTTTTGACAATTAAACTGTGTACTTATGCTAAATTGAACTGTTTTCAATAGAACAGATTATTTACATAAAAATGGATTTAGCGTTAAATAACCTACAAAAGTTGATATGCCATAAAACCAAACAAACCAAACACCAGACAATGACAATACATTCGTTTTTGGTTGGTTTCTATTACTGATTTATCAGCTGAAATAAATTTATCCTATTTACCCAACCCCTCCGCTCGGGCAGGATATGACACAAGGTCAATTTTTAAGCGGAGTTTAGCAGGTTTGAATTCAGAGTTTTCCTTCTCCTAGACTAGTTGCCTCACCAAGGCTGAAGAACCTAGTCTGCCTTACTATTTACCCATAGCTGGAGGGAGAATAATTGGATTCATACCTTTCCCAAGGGTATTAGTGCTATGTGAAATGCAATCAGTCTCGTCCAGGATTTGAACTCGAATCGCCGATAACCATTACACCACGGGCACCTCCATAAATAAATGACGAGTTATTCAGTATTTTTTTTTTTTTCAATTATATGGAAATTTACTCTTTAAGAAATGTATGTATAATCACACATTGAGCACTCCTTCAAATTTACAAGAATTGTCTTGTATATTCTCAAATAGAATAATTCCCAACGCATTATTTTTAGATATTATATATATACGAGGAACACACAATAAGTTTCCAGACTTTTTTCATATGGGCACTTTTATTGATAGTACGCACATGAAACTCTAGTACCCTCCGAACTAATTTTCTCCGGCTGCAATGCACTTGTTGTATCGTTCCAACAACTTCTCGAATGCCCCATGGAAGTCCTCTTGTGTGAGCGTGTCAATGACCTCGTCACAGCCACTTTCATCTCAATTGTCTCATAACGACAACCTCTGAACTTAGGCAATAACCAAAAACCACAGGGAGCTAAGTTTGGAGTATAGGGACGGCGAGGAACTGTCTTGATGCCTATCTTGGTCAAATAGTCTGTGACAAGGATGGAGTTGTGGACTGGTGTATTGTCCGGGTAAAAATGCCATGGACCCGACTTGAAGAGTGCTGGCCTCTTCAAACGGAATCTCCTCCCGAACTCCCTTAAAACCTCAACATAGTATTCCTTGTTAACTGTCTGTTCAGTGGGAACCCAGTGCATGGAGATCATACCAGTGCTGTCAAAAAAGGGATCATCAAAAGTTTGTAGGTAGATTTGCTCTGTGTGGCCCTCTTGGGTTCTGGGATAGCCAGCGTGCTTCCTCTAAGAACTCTGTCTCTTGGTCTCTGGGTCATAGCAGTGGATCCAGCTTTGATCGCATGGCGTTTTTTCCAAGTTTCAAACATAATTTTATTGCATATCGTTCTTCTAAAGTGCAGATTGCATTTTTGAAATTCACCAGCTGTGACAATCAGGCTTTAACATGGTGTATTCCAATTGCTGCTGTAGCAGTTCATTTGAAGCTGAAATCATAAAAATTGGTCAGTCTTCTCATACGATGTATAGCAATGAGGTACTGAATTTTCAAGAGTCTATAACAATTTTAAATGCTTGTACAAAAAAAGGCTGAAAACTTATTGAAGGCACAAGTATATATATATATATATATATATATATATATATATATATATATATATATATATATATATTTATCAAACTGTTGGACAACTATTTAAGACGATTACTTAGACTCTATAAAAGTCATCCATCACAAGCGTTTCGCACAACCAATATATTTTCGACCTTAGTCGATTACCAAGTACACCAGTGTTTTGATGGCTGATTTTAACGGGTTTTAAGGTTTTTAATAATTTTTTTAATGATCGCTTTTAATAACCCTTTTTAGTCCTTGCTCAATATTTTGACTCTTATGTTATTTTGTCTTAAATCATGAGAACTAATGCTTAAGCAATGTGGGTTTTATCTTAGAGATTACTAATATGTATATATATATATATAGTTCATTTGGCTAGTAAACATCAAGGGGAACATTTAGCTTTAAACTGTTCAATAAGAAACAGCCCACGAAACGGAACTGCTTTTGTGAAGAGATGAAAAGAAAAATGGAAAATTTCATATTATGTGAGTCTTCATCAAAGAACTTGCAATCTTAAACAGCCGCTATCATTGACGAGCAAAAGTTACTCATGAATTATGTATTAAAAAATAGTTATTTATTTAGTAAAATATCTCGACCAAATACAGTATAAAAAAAGAACTCTCAAAACTAGAGTATTTAAACACTGTACGGAATAGTTTTTTAAATGAACTGATTTATCCGATATTCACTATCAAGAGATTTTTAAAAAATTATATATAAAAACTGCTGCCAAAGAAGCAGTCTTGCTTCCAGTAAAGTCTTCATCAGATGATGACCCTGGGTTCAGGCATGGTTTCAGGGCCGAAGCATCATTACCACTAACCCAGGGTGCCCCCGCAAGTATTATTTTTTATTAGCTGTTTTTTTTTTGTTTTTTTTTACATTTGCGAAATATCAATAATTTTCTCGGTATCCTCGTGATGTAAAAGGTCAAAGCGCTCGACTTTGGAATCGTAGTAAACGAGATCGAACTCCAGTCTTGCTATTACGTCCACTTTCGGACAAATAACATTGGGAAAGTTTCGAACCCGTACCTCCAGCCTCTGGGTTAAATAGTCACCCTACTGTTCTTCTAGAAGGATGACTTTGGCATTAAATAACCAAAGGTTGATATGCCTTTAATTCGAGAATCCAAACCAATAATTTACCTCTAGTTATATGGGTTCAAATATTCCTATCCAATTATTTTCAATCGCATACAGTTATATATTGAATTATTATTATCTAACAATTATAATTTATTGACCTTTACATGCTTTTTAGTATATACATTAATGTATTCCTATCCAATTTTCATACTCCACTCTAGAAGGAACCCCTCTTAAACTAGTAGACAAATTCACTTACCTAGGAAGCAGCGTCGAATCAACCGAAAAGGACATCGAAACAAGGTTAGCGAAAGCATGGACAGCTATCAATAGGTTATCGATTATTTGGAAATCAGACCTAACCGATAAAATGAAACGCAGTTTCTTCCAGGCAGCGGTCACATCGATATTGCTATATGGCTGCACTACATGGACGCTAACAAAACGGCTGGAGAAGAAGCTAGACAGCAATTACACAAGAATGCTACGTGCAATCTTAAACAAGTCCTGGCGGCAACACCCCACAAGACACCAACTGTACGGCCACCTACCCCCTATCACTAAAACTATTCAAGTTAGACGAGCCAGACATGCAGGACACTGCTGGAGAAGCAGGGACGAACTCATAAGTGATGTACTCCTATGGACCCCAACACATGGCCGTGCAAAAGCAGGACGACCAGCACAAACATACATTCAGCAGCTATGTGAGGATACGGGATGTTATCCTGAAGACCTACCTAGGGCGATGAACGATAGGGAGGAGTGGCGAGAGAGGGTCAGGGATATCCGTGCTACCAGCACGATATGATGATATGGCTTCAAGTATTCCTATTTAATACTAATAATTCGCATGCAGTTACATGGATTAATGTATCCCTATCCAATTCACATAACTTGCACGCAATTGTATGGTTTCAAATACTCCTACTTAATAATAATGGTCCGTGTGCGTTTACAAAGTTTAATCTATTCCAATCAAATTCATATATTTTCACACAGTTATATCGTTTTACGTATCCGATCTAACACTAATAATATGAACACGATTCAAGTATCCCTGTTGTATTCTATACGTATACATATGCAAACCACACAATACAAATATACAAGCGGGACTCTGTTGTTTAGGTACAAATGGTTTATTAACTTCTGACTTCGGTTCTTCGACACGAGGAGAGGGACACAATTGTTACTAGGTTGGCCATACTATCTGACCCCACCCAACGCGCTGCGCATCTTCCGATGTTTAAGATCTCGGTACTTATGCATCTATGTTACTGCAAAAAGGCCGAACTTTCCCGAGCGTTTCCGGTCATATAACGGAAAGATTCGGAATATTCTGGAAAGAAATTTAAGCAAGCAGATGATAAAATAAATCCACCAATTTGTTGACAAAACGCATGAAGACCAAAGGAAAAAAAAAAAAAAAAGACAATTTTTAATGGATAATGTTACCAACCTTTTCAGAAGAAAAAGAATAAATCAACAGTCAATTTATGGTAATTTTCAATATGAAAAAATAGTTTGAATGTTTATTTTATCTATTTTGGGGAGGGTTTGTCTATCATTTTTTTTGTCTTTTTAAATTTTTTTTTCGTATTTATGCACTTATTGTACCGTGCAGAAGTAATAATGAGTTAATTTAGAAATCCATTCTTACCATGGGGAGGGGGTGTTTTGTAACTATTCTGTACTTTCACCTAACAATTTAATAATAATCCAGGTCCTGCATTTGGTGTTACGGCATCTCCAGGCATAACTTTTCCTCATTTTTTTTTCTTTTTTGGTGGCAAGGATGCTCACAGGCCCGGTAACTTTTAATTTGGCCAAAAGGTTTTTTAATTGGCAGAATTGGATCACCATTTCTGCACATTGTAGATTTTCGCTTAGCGGCGATAAATTCACGTTTACACGTGTTTGTAACTTAGTAAATAAATTCGTTCAATTATTTCATCTTAAATTTGATTAGCTAGGCGTTTCGGCATATTCCAATTCTTTCCGGAAACGCTTAGGAAAGTTCGACTTTTTTGCAGTAACATAGATGCATAAGTACCAAGATCTCTGTCAGTAGAGACCTGCAAAATTGTAACTACATGCCTCAACAGTAGAGAACTCAATTCTGCTTGCATGGTCCAATCTCAATTTCTCAACTGACACTTTTTCAAAATCCTCAAATTCTCAGGACATCTCTTCTGGGCATGACGTTATCCATACTCCAGTCTCATTTCCTGTCTGGGGTTTATTATGACAATGGTGATTGTCATATACTTTGCGCGTGAGCGTAAAACTGTACCCAACGACTGTGCACCTGAACTAAGAGACGAATAGTTCAAAGCCCAACCAAACTGAATAATAATATATAATTAACGAAAAATGATTAAAATAAAAAAAACATTCCTTATACATATAATGTCCCTATCAAATACAAATAATTGGCGAATGGTTATATGGATTTTTGCATTCCTATCTAATACTAAAAAAATTGCACAAGGTTAAAGAGTTTTAATTTAACCTTGTTAAAATGGCCGTTTTAGGAGAGGGAAAAAATTTAACTTAAAACCTTAAGGGTGTTCTTCAGAGAATCAGTGACATAATGCTGCTCCATGCTTAAGTTAAAAGTTCATTCAAAAAGTGTGAGTTGTTGTCTTGAAACCTTCACCATTATAAATAAACCAAGTATATGCAGGTTAACTGCTGGATTCTGGTACGTCATCGACTCTGACCAGGATGGTAGCACCTGATAGGGTCGTATCTATGGGTAAAATAGAACTAACGGCATACTTATGCTAAACTGAATTTTTTAATTAAACTGAATTGTTTAAAATAGAAATGTTTTGACAATTAGACCGTACTTACATTTAAACTGCGTGCTTATGCTTAACTGAATTATTTGAAATAGAACTTTACATTAAAACAGTATTTACATTTAACTGAATTGTTACATATAACTGCTTGAATAGTTTGAAATGGAAATGTAGAATACACGGACTGCACATCTGCAGAGGGGTAAGACCCTCTCCCTAACGAGTGTCCTGGACATGACACTAAACAATCTGATGGTGAGGTTCCAGCAGTGCTGGAGCTTTTGGGAATGCGGAGTACCCCTTCATTGCCATTGTTGACAGGTCCACTCTGTCCCGGCGTGTTAGCACCTGATAGGGTCCTATCTATGGGTAAAATAAAACTAATGGCATACTTATGTTAAACTGAATTTTTTAATTAAACTGAATTGTTTAAAATAGAAATGTTTTGACAATTACACCGTACTTACATTTAAACTGCGTGCTTACGCTTAACTGAATTATTTGAAATAGAATTGTTTTTTGACATTGAAACTGTATTTACACTAAATTGAATTGTTTAACATAGAACTGTTTTGATATTTAACTGTGTGTAAACAAAATCTATACTTATACTTAACTGAATTAGCTGAATTAGAACTACTTGACTCAACTGAATAGTTTGAAATAGAAATGTTTTTGACAAACTACGCATTCATGTTAAACTGAATTGTTTGAAACAGAACTGGTTATTCTCATAAAAATGGATTTGGTGTTAAATAACCTGCAAGGGTAGATGTGCCATAAAACCCAACTAACCAATCAAAAAGGGTGACTGGTTCCCTTGAAGCTTTCACCATTATAAACAAACCATGTTTAAGCAGGTTAACGGTTCAGATCCCAACTGCTGGACTCTGGTACGTCATCGACTGACTTATTGATTTTAACGGCATGTTGACCCATCAAGTTTTATTTTATTCGTAAATGTTAGAGAATCATGTTGAAGTGCGTTCGTATTTACTATTCTGTGTTGTCGTTTCTGAAGAGGTTGGTTCACAGTGCTACTGAATCCAAATAATTCTAAAACAGGTCTATTAGCCCCGTAGATGGGATCGTAATGTGTATTATCACTGTATATCGAGGTGGAACTTGTAGCAATAGCAATGAAAGGACAATCTAAATTCTCTATATTTCCAGAACTCGTTCCTCACCATTAGATACCGCTTTTTGTCCAACCTAAGACAACTCCTATGTTGGTTGGGCCCAACAGTTCTACAGGAGATGCAGTCAGAGTGCTCTAACACCCGCCGAGAGGGCATTCATATGTCGTTCACAAGAGAGAATCTTTGGCAGTCTGAGCCTACCTATAGGCACGAATCATTTGTTATGTTTTTCTTAAAGATGTCAGTCCTTCGACTAATTAGGGCAGAAGATATATAATAATTACATTGTTGGTTTTCACGAGAAAAAAATGTCTGAATATTAGTAGGCAAAATTTCAATGAACATATTTTTTTCTTCTTCAAATCAAACCTAAGAGGTTGTTTCCATAGCAAAAGGTCAAATTCTTGTAAAATCTGAAAGATTTTCAGCGTAAATAGCTGTGGGGATTTCCTTATATTTTATTATACTTTATTAACTCGATAATAGAGCAAGAGATAGTGACAGGTGTTCGATGGAAATCAATAACGAATAAATTTAATTATCACGAACAATCTTAGCGGAAGAGATCGAAAAAAAAAATCCGAACAAACAAATACGTAGACAGATTCAATGACGTATGTTCACGTGATCAAACTAAAACAAGCCTTACAAGGTCGCTCTATTAATTAATGAGATTGATAGTGTAAAAACTATTGTAAACTTAATTACAAATCAACTTTGTCTCCTTTGAAACAGTTCCTTTGGGAAACCACACACCTACGAAGACATTATCCTTTCTCCCGGAAACTATACTAGTATTCTTCTACTTACACTCCCTTCGCTTGTTTTGTTACAGGGAAACCCCTACACCACGACCAGGATGCAAGAAAAGGCCAGTTTTTAAGTGGGGTTTAACAGCTTTGAAATCATTCTCCTAGACCGGTTGCAATACCAAGATTAAAAAGTCCTGTCTGCCTTATTTATCCATAGCTGGTTCGAGTATAATTGAATACACACCTTTCACAAGGTTATTTAGCTCTATATGAAAAGAAAACGGTCTCGTCTTGGACTTGAACTCGTTTCACCGTATCCAATTTCTACGACTGTAAAACATTACACCACTTACAAGTGTTGAATTTTCTCAAGAGTTGCTAAATGAATCAGAGCGGGAATGAGTAAGGTGGTTTGGTTTCTTTGTTTAATGGCATATCAATCTTTGTGGGTTATTTAATGCCAAAGCCATCCTTGCAGACGAATAGTAGTGGTGATATTTGTGTAAATTCCTGAGATGAAGTTGGATTTCAATTATTACTTACTTAAAAAATTTTGACTCCCGACCTTATTTTTATTGTAATCATATTTACCCAACCCCTCCGCTCGGGCAGGATATGACACAAGGTCAATTTTTAAGTGTAGTTTAACAGTTTTGAATTCAGAGTTTTCCTTCTTTTAGACTAGTTGCCTCACCAAGGCTGAAGAACCTAGTCTGCCCTACTATTTACCCATAGCTGGAGGGAGAATAATTGGATTCATACCTTTCCCAAGGGTATTAGTGCAATGTGAAATGCATTCAGTCCAGGATTTGAACTTGTGTCGCCGTGTCCAATTCCTGCGACGATAACCATTACACCACGGGCACCTTATTTTTATTGTAATAATCAAAACCTTTCGGCCGATATGTCCTTCGGCCTTCTTCAGGTACTTCATGTCGAACTCTGGAGTCCTCACAGAATCTCGAACTGAACCATTTATTTGAACCACTGGTGTAGACTGTTTCAATGTTGTTAACCACGACCGGATACAAGCGTTAAATTATGTGTCTGACATAGAGACATACAGCAGTGGATAGGGCATTTGTTTTTTTCTGAGTGAAATCCCAACAACAGGCAAGACTAACAAAGAATACTTACTATAACTTAACACTTACACCCGGTCATGATTAACAGGATTGGAAAATTTTACCCGGGTGGTTAAAATAAAATGTTCAGTTTGAGATTCTGGGTGCCCTCAAGCGGTTTATATGAAACCCTTAAAAATGGCCGGAGAAGTTATTGGCCGAAACATTATGAGTATAACAATCAAAATGAGTTCAATCGTACGAATATTCTAAGTAATAATAGTAGTAGTAATTTATAAAGCTTTTTACCGTAATTTTTTTACCTTTTGTTACCGTAATTAGTTCGAAATTAAACGTACTGGTGTGACCGCAGTTCGAACTCGGTTACTATGATGTCATAGTCAAGCATGTTAACCACAACACCACAGTGACTCCTCACAACAATCTAGATGAATTAACCTTATTCTATCCCGGTTACAGATTTTAAGGTTCCAAATTATTTTTCGATGGCAGAGAGACTGCGGAAGATAAACTCAATTCTTATCGATCCATCACTTCAAAACCTGAGAAAAATCTTACAAAATGAGTACACATATAAACTTTGACCAAATGATCTTTATTAAAGGTTGCCTCCCTGAAAAACAAATATCCGTCGCTTTAATTTCTAGACACACATTCTTAAAGGGTTTTCGAACAAAATATCCCCACAAGGCACCAACTAACTGCCACCTGCCTCCCATCACGAAAACTATCCAAGTTAGACGAAGCAGACATACAGGACACTGCTGGAGAAGCAGGGACGAGCTCATATGTGATGTACTCCTATGGACAGCCACATATGGCCGGGCAAAAGCAGGACGACCCGCTCGAACATACATACAGCAGCCATGTGAGGATACGGAATGTAGCCCTCAAGACCTGCCGGAGGCGATGGACGATAGGGAGAAGTGGCGTGCTAGCGGCACGACATGACGTTGATGATGATGATGATATACCCTAGTGGTACCATAACCTACTTGTTTCCCTGATCGGAATCATTGTATTTCCTCCTCCACGCTACTGAAACGAGGTCAATTTTTAAGTGTTTTCCTTCTCTAATATTATCTAAATAAGGATAGTGAAGCAAGTATATATATATATATATATATATATATATATATATATATATATTCAACGCCTGTACACGGTCAGGACATGACAGAAGGTCAGTTTTGAAACGAAGTTTAGCAGGTTTGAATTCAGAGGTTTTTTTCTCCTAAACCGGCTGATATACCAAGGCTAAAGAACCCAGTCTTTCCCACTATTTACCCATAACTGGAGAGAGATTGATTGGATTTGTTCTTTTCCGAAAATTATTATTGTTATGTGAAATGCAATCAGCTTGATCCAGGATTTGAACTCGTGACGCCCTGTCCCTTTTCTTCCACATAAACAATTACATCATGAGGACCTCCAGTGTAGAATCCTGTGTACATCTTCCATTTACACACTGAAGTGGAAAAACCAGTTAGTTTATATTTTCCCTGTAGATTATTTCCTATTCAACAAAAGTTTCATTGTTGGCATTCGGGAACTTTTTAGAGTTTGGTTTGGTTTGGTTTTATTGCATATCAAGAATTGTTTGATATTTAATGCCAAATCTTGTTCTTACATATATATTAAATATATGATTCTAAGTATTGCTATGTATCGTTAACATCAGTCATTTTTACACAGTTAGATGATGTATCTCAAACAATTTAATTTAGCAACAAGTAAAAGTTAAATGGTTCCAAATATTGCGATGTATCACTCACAATTCAAATAAACATCAGTCATTTATTTACGCTCAGTTAAAGGATCAAACAGTTCTTTTTTAAACAATTCAATTTAACATCAGTCATTTGTTTTCACTATGTTTAAATGTCAAACAGTTCTCTCTGACTCATAGCTTGGACAAGAGTGGACCTGGGAGTGATGCCAATGAAGAGGTATTTCGAATTCCGCAAAGTTGCTGCATTACTGGATCCTCAAAATCAGATCCTCAAAATCAGATCGTTTAGTGTCATTATTCAGGACACTCTTTGCGCGGGGGGTATCATCCCTCTGCAGAGATGTAGTTGGTGTATTCTTCAGCCCCAGCCGACTACGTTGACTCTTTAGGTTTGGTTTGGTGTTTGTTGTTTTAATAGCATGTCTGTCTTCTTGGGTTATTTAATGCCAAATCTATCCTTTATTAGAAGGACAGTTGGGGTACTATTTAACCGATAGTTGGGAGGATAAGTGGGGTTCATACCATTCCCAAGAGTGTTTGTCCGAAAGTGAACGTAATAGCGCGACTAGAGTTCGAACTCGCTTTCTGCGATTCCGTAGACCAGCCCTTTAACCATTACACCACGAGGACCCCCATTGATTCTTTAGGACATGGAACAATTCATGAGACACCAACAGAAAGTAGCGTTAGTTGAAAACTTTCAGCTCTGTTATATATATTCTTATATTTTTCTAAAGAACTGTGTCGCTCGTCTTTATTGTGTCGTCGTTATGATTCTGCATGCAGATGTGTTTCTATAGTTGGCCATGGTCATGGCTATACAACATTAATTCCCAACAGAACAGTAACTAAATCTACTATTCGTACGCACCTGTTTGCTACAAGTGGAACAGTTCCCATTTAGTTCAATTGTGATTGACACAACCCTAAAAAAAAAAGAAAAAGAAAGACAGACTGATGACAACCCAACTTGAATAAAGGAAATCCTCTATAGATTATCCAAGGACAAAATGCCTACCATCAAAGATCGGAATTATCTCCCTTGTCTACAAACGTTTCTGCTGGTGACCACTAGGTGGCATTGTCACAGCAATGTGTAAGAAGAGTTCACAGCACTGTATAAAAAGAGCTCCGTCTGTCTGTCTCTCTCTCTCTCTCTCTCTTAAATTATACCTTGAAACTGATCTACCTGTGATCCTACAGTACAGGGAATGTTCATTCCCCAAAACTTTGTGTCACATTGAACACGACACCATAGATTAATACATTTCTTGAATATATTAGTAATTGCCTAAAACTTCCACTTCTCTAATGTGTACATATTATAAGGACATTTTTTCATGTATGCTATTTTTTATCTTAATGTGTATTCAACCTATTAAGTTTACTAAGGCAACTAATTACGTTGATGTTAATTCGGTATGATCGTTCGAATATTTATTCCGTACATGGAAACAATAATGAACCAACTATATACACCTCATCTCCAGACGCTATCTGGGTCTTCTTGACCCAAGAGAAAATGAAAACGAACAAGAACACAGCTGGAGGATAGAATATTTGAATTCATATCTTTCTGAATGGAGATGTTAGATGGAGAAGATTGAAAGAGGTGTTAATTGGTGGATAACATACGCGTTTCTTATAATGCATTAGGTCATCCAAAAGAGAGCAACCTAACACGATAGGAAAGAGAACAAGACAATTAATATAAGATATTTAATTGTACACAATATGAGTAGGGAACTCAGTTCTCCCCCGCTCCCGGGCCAAGGCTATACAAAAGTCATAAGCGTTCAAAGAACAAACAGAAAAGTCCATGCAGCAAAAAGGTGGAAACAACATATTCTTCTGGAAAAATAAAGGAAGGAGGCCCCTTGTGCTCACCGCTGAGGAGTAAAGTTGCATGTCTGCTCTTCTCAAGTCTTGTTCATGAAAGAGGCTTTCTGTTTGTGAAAGTGGGCCCCTGTTCGTGAATGTTACTTCCTGTTCGTGAAAGCGGCTTCCTGTTTGTGAAAGAAGCTTCCTGTTCTTGAAAGTGGCTTCCTGTTCGTGAAAGAGGCTTCCTGTTAGTGAAAGAGGATTCCCCGGTTCACACTGCCACATGACCGAAAAAAATTCGTGTCGTGGGAGAGTTCCTCAAACACTGAGATAAGGGAGAATACTTACGTAACGTTGCCAAGATACTGATACGTGAAATGTATATAAGTTCATAGAATGTTCATAATGTTCATAAACATATAGGAATCCGAAAACACGAAATTGGTTCAGGTACGAAACTTTTCTTTACCTTTTTGAGTTTAAGGTTTTTCGACATGAGGAGAGAGAGACACAATTTCTTTTTATGCTGACTTTTCCATCTAACCCCACCACGTGCGGCACCCCGCCGCAAACTACTGGTCTGGCCTCGGCGAACTCCAAAAATTGTCTACCTTCTTCTAGCGTCGAATCTCAACTCCAACTCACCTAACCAACGCGCAGCGCCCGTGGCGCACAAAGTCGTCTGGCCTCGCCCAGGTCTAAATCTCAACTAACTGCTTTTTTTTCAAATCCCCAAAATCCTCAGCGCTTCGGGGCATGACGTCATTCACGTCCCCGGTCCTATTTTCTACCTGGGGTTTTTATTGTGACATCTCTGATAGTCACATCCGCCCCGCACGCGCGTGAACACCTTCACTCAACTAACCAATGCACTAAATAACCCATGCACTAAGCGCAAAGTTCTCAGCCGAACTAAACCGAAAGGCAAGATATATAAAACGAAAAATGATAATATTAAAAAAATCCCTCCGCAAATATATTACACTTACTCCGTTTAGTCTCCCAACTGATCCAAACAGCATCGTTCAGGTTTTGAACTCGATTCACTGAATCCATTTCTTGCAACGATAACCGTTACGCCTTGAGCGCATTTTGAAAGCTGATTCGTAATTAAGTATATTAAATTTAAATTTTTTTTTTTCAGTTCTCCCGCTAGGTCTTGGTACTTTTATCTCTTTTCGCTTTCTTTATCATTGTTATTCAATTTTCGACTTTACCACCTGTTCTTTACAATCTTTCATCGGGTCTTTTTCCCAACACTTATGAGAAGGGAAGGCAATGATTTTTTGTTCCATCCATACTTTTTAATTTAAAACATTTTCACTGTCTTTTATAACTTTTTTTGTCATCTCTGAGGGATTTTAAAAACTTTCTTTTAACATCAGTCTATATATCAATGCAGTTAAAGAAACGACCCCATTCGTCGATTTTTTTTTATAAGGGAAGCATTTCGTTTATTTGATTGGTCAGTAGCAAGATTAGATGGTCTTGTTTAAAAATAAGCTCTTTATTTTGTTTAGACCTGTCATAGTTTAGTTCCGATTTAAAATTTTAATCACACTTCCGAACAAAGTGGAGACAGTCTATCTTTGCTTTGTGTGATAGGTCGGAAACATTTCAATGAAATATTGATATCTTTTTCGAATCGGCTCATGATAGCTAGTCAGGTTGAGGCGTCTGCAGAAAAAGTCCAGTAAATCTTTTTTGAATAAATTACATTGTGTACTTGTTTCTCTCCAAATACACGTTATATAGATTCAAAATCGAGTTAGGTTTTACCCACACCACTTTATTGAGGTGATAGCTAATCTTTAATTATTTTCATTTTCTGCAAATTTTTCACAGCATTTTAGTGACTGCAAGTTTCCTAAAATCTCCAGAACTCTACTCAGTATCCTGACCAATTTTTGTTGTGATGTCATCCAGATGATCTCGTTTCTTCTCATCTTCAGTTACCTCGATCTTTTTTTCCAGGCTATCATGCCAAGAGATCCAAATGTATTTACTAAATTACCATTGTTGCTTTTGTTGTTTTTTTTCTTAAGAGATTTTCACACTTGTGTTTGTTGGTCTCTTTCACTGGAGACTGAGTAACTGTAAGTCTCATCGGGTCCCCAGGACTCTTCTCAGTATTCTAGCTGATCTTAACAATGCCGAGGTTTTGCATGGTCTCAATTCTTCCTCTAATTCCCAGTTCCTCCAGGCTTTTACCGAGCATTTGAGGACTGTTCCAAGCCCATTAACTACAATTGGTGATACAGTAACCTTCATGTTCCCTAGTTTTGTTGGGTTTTTTTTTGTTCTCAAGCACGGTTCAAGTATCTGTCCATTATTTTTGCTTTTTTAAAATTTCTAGTCTATAGTCTGCAGGCACGTTAACTTTATTATTATCATTTGTCTTTTGAGAACTTTCCACACTGCGTTAGATGATGGTTTTCCACGGAAGACTGTGTGACAGCAAGTCTCCTCAAGTCTTTAGGACTCTTCTCATTATCCTGGCCGTTCTCAACGTTGCTGTTGTATGAACGGTCTCCATTCATCCTCTTATTTCTAAGTTTCCCAGTCCCTGGTGACCTTACCGAGTGTACCAATTACAATTGGCATCACCGTCACTTTCATATTTCATAATTTTATCAGTTCTCAAGCAAAGGCTAGGTATTTATTTCTCTTTTAACTTTCTTTTATTTTTACACTGTGGTCAGCCTGAATAGCAATATTATTGTTTTTACTCCCTGAGAGTTTCAACCATCGGCGTTATCGGATGGTCTTTCACTGACGTTTGAGTCAGTTATCGGATGGTCTTTCACTGACGTTTGAGTGACAACAAGTCTCCTCAGATCTGCAGAACTTTTCTTCGAAGTCGAGCCGATAGTTTGGGGGGTCCCCACTCCTCCTCTTATTTTCACGTCCTCCAGTCCTTGTACCAAACCGGCGTACCGGGCGTACAAATTACAATTACTATCACCGTCATTTTCATGTTCCATTGTTTTTTCAGCTTTCTTGCAAGGTCTTGGTACTTATAACTCTTTTCGCTTTCTTTATTATTGTTATTCAATTTTCGACTTTACCATCGGTTCTTTACAATCCATCATCGGGTCTTTTTCTCAACACCTATGAGAAGAGAAGGCAATGATTATATTTTTTCTTCCTTCCATACTTAAAATTGATTGTAATCACCAAATGAGAGAAACAGTTCCGCAAAGTGCATTTTCTCACATTTAATATAGGCTGAATTTCTAGGTATTTTGTTGATGTGTCTATTTGTCAGGGTTATTTTTTTTATCATACCTCAGGTTCTCGCTATTAATTTTTATTTTCAGCTCTTTATATTTACCCTTTAATTGATGTGTTGTTATTATTATGTCATTTGTATGTATAACTAAATTTGGATCTTTTGCCTAATTCCTAGAGGATTGCTTTAACCACCCAGTCATGTCTACTTTTGCATTTATTTTGTACCAGCAACTTGCACTGGCTTCTTATGAGATTATATGCTTCATTTTTATCAACCCATAACTCACGTGCTATTCTTTTGCGTGTTTTCAGTTTTTGCTTCGATACAATTACCATATTTGACAGCATATATGACGCATAGTTTGGTTATTAGAAATATCTATTAAAATACCTCTGCGTCTGATATGCCATGTGTAGGTTTAAAATTCGCGATAGGGGGCCGAAGTTAGTTACCTGGCAACTCCTGTTCGCTTACACTTTAGAGTAACTTTCATACACCAATTATCATTATTTAAAAGGCTATTACTATGTAGATTAAAACTGTTATCATTGATAATATCAATTTTATTAATTTCATCACGTTTAATATTATCACTTGTAGTTGTCTTGATGTAATATAATAGCCTAGGGATTTTTGTTCATGCCTTTGGGTTTGTTAGGCTGAGAACCTTTCAACTCACCACATGGGTTAGAGAGGTGCAAACTTGATGCAGGTGTTAACGCGCGCGCGGACGGCAGACGTGTCACTCAGAGATGTCACAATAGCCCAAGACAAAACGGGGTGAAAGAGTGCGAATGACGTCACGCACCGGAAGCGCGCGGAGGATTTGGGGTATTTCGAAGAAAGTTAGAAGAGTTGAAACTAGACGCCGAACGAGGAGGTTCGACTTTTGGGGATCGCTGTGCGCGAGACGAATTTCCGCGCCATGGGTGCCGCATGAGATAGGGACCAGATGAAAAAGCCAGCATAAAAAGATTCTGTCTCTCTCCTTATGTCGAAACCTTTAACTCAAAAGTAATAGAAAGGCTTCGTACCTGAACAGTGAAGTCGTTACATGTTTTCGAATTTCGAGATTCATATGTTCCGTAT
Source organism: Sepioteuthis lessoniana (assembly GCA_963585895.1). Taxonomy (NCBI): domain Eukaryota; kingdom Metazoa; phylum Mollusca; class Cephalopoda; order Myopsida; family Loliginidae; genus Sepioteuthis; species Sepioteuthis lessoniana. The sequence continues at coordinate 83,995,090 of OY757922.1, read as the reverse complement.
GTATATATGTTACCAACATTCGATGTCCATTTCATCCATTTCGCACATGGCCATATTCGTGTATATGGCTATGTAACATATATTTGCCGCGCTGGAATTGGCATGCATGTTATAAACCAGTGCATCTAATATGCCGTCAAATACGGCTATTCTTATTGCCTCTTTTTTGGTGCTATAAATATAGACGCAATTTCTCTTTTGAGGTTTTTGCTTGAAGTATCCATACAGTTGTTTTTTCCAACACTGTTGATGAGGGGAGAAAATGAACCTTCGTATATCTTTTACTAGATTACAAGTTCTTGGAATTAATCTTGATACGATTTTTCACATCAGAAACCAGGCAAAGTTAAGTTGATCTAGACCTCATTAGATTGGTGGGTTTTGCACTTTAACAGTCCAGAGTTTTGCCAAAAACTGATGATCAGAAATTATCAAGATCGTCTAGCAATGATATAAATAAATGGCACTGACATTGGTAGACATCAGTCTAGATGCCTAGACATCATCCCTTAATTCTTTGGGTTGTTCAGTTGTGTACACATCTTTGTTTAAAAATAGATTTTCTAATTAAAAATGTGTATGCTCTAATTTCTATAGTTCGTGACTGATTGATTTTAATATTTCGTCACCCTATCTGCCACGCAGCGTTTGATTTTTTCCAAAATGAGTATATAATAATAATATTTGTAGTAGTAGTCTGCAAAACTACATACCATTAGGTTAATCAACAATGACCATTATGTCCCAGTGATACTCAATATACACATGTATATACACATACACGGACACGCAAAGGGAAAGAGGGGGAGATATTTATTGATTGATTGATTTCAACAGCACGTCTGAGGTTTTCCATAAAATTAGTTAGAAATTAGGGAAATAGATTCATTGTTTATTCATTTCTACATTTTGTATTTTTATTTTTGATAAGATATTTTATACATTTTCCTATCGAATACGAGTAATGTTTAAATAAATATATTCAGCTCATTGATGGGACCCTAACAGGTACTACCACTCTGAGCCAGAGGGGACATTTGACTAATCGAAATGAAAAGATACTCCACAATCCCAGATCTCCTAAACCCCAGTCTCATCATCAAATACAGTCTATTGTCAGACCCAGGAGACTCTTTTATAGGAGACGGTCTGACCCTTCTACAGAGGATGGACTGTGTTAGATTATCACGCAGTATACATAAAGAAGCATAAGAATGTTTGTAATGTATGGATGAATCATGGTTGACTAATATGAAATTTTTAGTGATTATTCGTTCATTTTGATCACAGTTAATTTTATAACAAGACGATTAGGATCATCACTCTACAGCCGTTTGTAAACATTTTTGATTGGAAACGAATAAATCCTGTTTGTATGTTGTTTTAGGTTTTATGGCATACTAACCCTTGTGTCCTGCCTTTGCTCGTCCATATTATGGGGTCCACAGAACTATGTTGCTAATGAGTTCGTCCTTACTTCTCCAGCAGTGTCCCGTATGTCTGGTTTGTCTAACTTGGATAGTTTCGTGATGGGTGGTCATTGGCCTTACTGCTGTGAGGGTTGTTGCCTCCTGGACTTTTTCAATATTGCTCGAAGCATTCTTGTGTAATTGCCGTCAAACTTTTTTTCCATACGTTTAGTTAGCATCCATGTAGTGTATCCAGTATCGGCACGACCACTGCTTGGAAAAATGCGTTTTATTTTATCAGTCTGGTCTGACTTCTATATGAAATTTAGTATTGAGGCATGTTAATCTATTTTCTAGCGTGAAATCTGTTAGAGGTTTCCCCATTTCTTTTTCACTAGATGTGTAAGCTGAACTTATCGTTTATGCTTTTACCAAATTGGGCGATTATGTCTCCACTGATGATAAGAACGTTATGTTTTGATATTCTACGAACAAGGGAGAATAGCTCGTTAAAGAAAGTGATGAGGCCAGTTTCTTCACTAACATTGGTTGGGCTGTAGCAGGAGATGATGGTTGCGCTGGGTTTGCCATCGAAAGTAGCTACCATCATCCTCGGTTGCATTTTCTCGATGCTATTTTGTGATTTTAGGGCCCGTTGTCCTATGAGCATAGCTTCACCTCCTATCATGGCATTAACAGAGTTTTTCCATGCAGATGCAGTGGCTAACGTCCATCCATGGCCAGGTCGTGATAATTTATATCCTCGCTATGAATGTATCTGTGTTTTTGTATGCAAATTATGTCTATGTTATGATCTATCGCAGAAGCTGTCAGCTCCGGTAGTTAGCCTATTCTATCTAAAGTTCTAACGTTGAATGTCACTATTTGTATTTTGCGTTTGCATTTTAGTAATTTTCGTTTTATTTTGAGCTCTGTAGCAGATTTTTCGAACGCTGGGACCAGGGCTCCAACCTCAGCAGGAGACATCACTTTTTTTACTCGGGCGAAGAGAGATGCTGTTTGGACAAGTGGTTTTAGTGTGGGTCATGGTAATTTTTCGATGGCTGCGTTTTTATTCTCATCTATAGAAGCCACCCTTATAGATGAGCAGCAGTAATTCCCTGATCGAACAATCTGATCTTGTCCGATTCCTACGCCAAGGACTTGGTTAGGTATAGCGTTGAACCGTCATAGGGTTTGTCTGCTCGTCTTTACGTCCACCATTCTGCTTCCTGTGGATTTCGAGAAAAGAATTCCTTACCCTACTGCCTCTATTAAATTTTAACTCAGGAAAAGTCCAAAATTACTTTCTTTCTTTTTTTTTAATTCATCAGTCATTATTTATGGTTCTTTGCATTCTTATAGGCATTCTATATTTGCGCTAACTTAGGTTTTCAATTTCTAATAAAGTCCAATAGTATTAGCATCTTTAACAAAATTCAACTGCTACTTGGAATTACAATCAAACAATAATTCTATTCAATATTAATCATTTATTTGCAGACATTAAATGGTTGCAAGTATTGCTATTTAACACTATTCATTCACTTTCACAGTTAAACGGTTCCAAGTATTGCCATCTAATACAAATGCTTCAATTCAGGGACACAGTAAAATAGTTTCAGTTATTGCTACTTAACACTAATAATTCTATTTATCAAAGTTATTCTTGGAGACGTACTTTCATCTTCCGTCAAGCTCGTGTGTCTCCCGTTCCCTCCCGATGACACCCGTTGGTGCTGTTACCTTTCGGGTTCGGTCCACAAATTTGACAGTCGAAGGCAATAAAAGCAATAAAAAAGATAAAAATAAAAAAATAATGGAAACGAGAATTTTTAAAAAATAGTGGGGGGACCGTTTGAAATTTCTTAGTTTGTCTCATAGGGTTCTTTGCTCATATGTATGGTAATCATAGAATATGTTTTTTTATGCAGCTGAATATAGTTCAAGCACAAGATCAGATATAAAGAGCATCCAGAGATAAAGATAGAATCTACTGAAGGAACCTTGACGACAATAATCGAGGAAAATAATCACTTCCTATGTATGTCTAAGCCATTGAAGTAAGTAAGTAAAGTTAGTGACCGTAGTCGAGGACGACCAGAAGGCTCCCTTTTCAATAGCTACTGTTATATAGTCACATATGCAGATTCACATCTACATACGTGCACATATATATGTAGAATAATTCACAACGACACAACGACAAAGACAGATGCATGAATAAACGACGCAGGAAGGAAGACGCAAGAAAACATCTTTAGAAAAATATTCACCTCTCACTTTATTGCAAGGGTTCGAAAGGGTTGTTCAAGGTTTGCATGTGAGAGGGTGCTGGAGACCGAACATAAACTTCATATTTTGACCCCACTGTTATGACCGTCACGTTGTGTCTTTCTTGTTCTCTTTGATGCTCAACCAGAGGTCTTGGGGTCCACTCCATCGGGGCTTTTCCGAGGGCCCCCTCGGTCGGGTGTGGCCTTCCCTACCACATCTGGTCTCTACTGTCTGGAAGTCTGCTGGCAACTGCTCTGGGACCCAAACTCAACTGAGTTAAATAATAACTCAACGCCCACACGATCGCCCACTGGATCTTTGAAATCGAATGTTTAATCGTCATCAAGCGGAAATAACTGTCATGCAGTTCAGAGGTTACTCTCTTCCGGTGCATCACTGTAGTGGCACAATGGGACCTTCACCTTGTCCCATATCATAAGCCTTAATCCGCCCACGCGATCTCTTTCGATTACTGGCTATTGGAATGTGTCACTTCCTTCCGGTGTATCACCTTGGAATAGCATTTTTGGGCCGGGTCGAAGGTCAAAATATAACACTACTACACAGATGTGTTGGGGAGGGCGCTACTCCTTTCTCTGGATTGCTCCACATTACCCTTGATATGTACCTTATATTGCTGAATTCGTTCACACACAATTAAATAATTTCAAGTATTGCTATGTATCATGAACAATTTAATCAGGCAGTCATTTGTTAATACCCAGTTAAATGTTCAAACAATTCTTTTTCTAACAATTCAACATTTGTCATTTTTTACACACAGTTTAAATGTCTTTTGGATAAGTACTCAGTTTAGTTGTATTTGGTCCATAAAAAGGTCCCTATCAGGTGCTACCACTCCGAGCCACAGTGGACCTGGGTGCAATGGCAGTGAAAGGGTACTCCACATTCCTCTGAACTCCAGGACTAGAGCCTCTCTATCAGATTGTTTAATGTCATATACAGGACAATAATTGAGAGGGTGTTACCCCTTAGCAGAAATGATGTCGGTGTATTCTACTGCCCTTGACGACTCGCCTACGAATAATCAAGTTAAACACAAATGGTTTTGCTTCAAGTACGAAAATTATTGGGAACTAGCTATGAGCAAATTGCGGTTATCAGGTCTCATGCGGCCGTCGATGCTTCCTGAAGGGCCCATCTAATTTCACGAAGAAAATAACGTTTATTAAAATTTTGTTTGTCTCGTTTCTTTCCCACTCGTTCATTTTCTTCTTATCGTCAAATTAAGAAAACAGAACCCAGTGTTATCTATATTTTTATTATGTATTTTTATATTGCCTTTTGATTTAAATTGTGAGGATTGTTCAGTAAATATTACCCAGTAGGCTGGGGTTGTAGAATATCCTGACTGCTAATCTGCAGAGGGGTAGGAGCCCCCCCGCCAACGAGTGTCCTAGATATGACACAAAGTAATCTCATGGTGAGGTTTCAGTAATGCTGGAGTTTTGGGGAATGCTGAGTACCCCTTCATTGCCATTGCTCCCAGATCCCTTCATCCCGGGGTGGTAGAACTTGATAGGGACCGATCTATGGGTCAAATAGAACTAAGCTGTGTACTTATGCTAAAGAGAATTGCTTGAAAAAGTACTGTTTTGATATCTAAGTTGCGTACTAATGCTAAACTGAATTTATTAAAATGGAACTGTTTTTGTATGCTAAACTAATTTGTTTGAAGTAGAACTGTTTTTGACATTGAAACTGTACTTACACTAAACGGAATTGCTTGAATTAGAACCGTTTTGACATTTAACTGAGATTAAACAAAGATTATACTTATACTAACCTGAATCGTTTGAAATAGAATTGTTTATTTATGAAAATGTATTTGGCATTAAACATACTCCAAAGGTTGACATGACATAAATCCCAAACAAACAGTAATGAAAAGTATTTTTTACAAAACGAAACATTCTTTTTTTATTAATTTTTATTCAGTTTTACCATGAATTTCCTGCATCATTTGGAATAACAAAAATATCTTACCAGACAAAAAATTTCTTTAGGCTATTAAAAATGGCGAAAAATAAAGCACATTACACAAGACTTGAATAGAGATCTGTCATCAGATTTTTGATAGCAGAGAAGTGCAAACCTAATGAAATTTATTGAAGAAAATGTGACTGGCCCCTAAAAACATATTTTAGTCAAAATATCTGTACAAATGGACTAAATGTGGTGTTTTCAACTTCCACCTTGAGTCGAAAAATCACTGATACTCTGGTAAATAATAAGTTTCGGGTGCAACGATCAATAAGGAAGGTGATTATGACAGTGTTCTGAGATATCAAAGGACTCCTGACAACTGATTTTGTGGATAAACGTGAGACTGTAAACAATTTTTCCTGCACCTTTTTTATTGAATAAGCTTTTTTTTAATGATCATGTAATTTAATAAAAATAATTATGATAAAAATTTGATTTACAAATAATGAAAAGAACTTTTTTTTTCTTGTACACATGAATCCTCTTCCAAGTGAATAAATTGATTTTTCAATAATTCATTTTATTTTTCGTTTTAATTATTCCCTAATCTACCACGGCAGCAACGAGTGTTAATCAGATTGATATCAGTGATAATATTGTACTAAGACTTTTTGTCATCATTAAGGATATTCGGACTATTGGCCGAATGAGTTAAGTATTAACCAATGGTCTAGGAAACCGAGGTTCAATCTCCAGGTTGAGTCATACGAAAGGCTCATAAAATGGTACTTGATGCTACCTTGCTTAACACTCAGCATTATATGGTATGGATAAAGGGTAAAGTGGTGCATTTCAGGGAATGGGGTAGCGCCCTCCCCTACACCTCGGTGTAGTAGCTATTGAAAAGAGAGCCTGTGGGTCACCCTCGACTAATGTCGCCAACTTTACTTATTGTTACTCACAACTTTTCGGTTGGTTGGTTGGTTGGGTTTTATTGTTGTTTTTTTTTTTTGTTGGTTATTTAACGTCAAATACATTTTTATGCATAGAATCTATTCTATTTCAAACAATTCAGTTTTGCTTGAGTACACAGTTTAATTTCTATTTCATGCTATTCAGTTTAGTCAAACACTTCTAATTGTATGTGACTATATAACAGTTTAGTCAATTATATGTGACTTATTCAGCTTATTCCGTTTAGTATAAGTACAGATTAAGTACTTATTCAGCTTATTCCGTTTAGTATAAGTACAGATTTTGTTTAGACAGTTGATTATCAAAACAGTTCTATATTTAACAGTTCGGTTTAGTGTAAATACAGTTTCAATATCAAAAACAGTTCCATTTTAAGCAATTCAGTTTAGCATAAGCATGTAGTTTAAAGGTAAGTTCACAGTTTATTTATCAAAATCATTTTTATTTCAAGCTATTCTGTTTAGTCTAACAGTTCTTGTTCAAATAATTCAGTTTAGCATAAGTAAGCAATGGTAACGAAGAGGTACTCCGCATTCCCCAAAGTTCCAGCATCACTGGAACATCACCATCAAAATATTTAGTGTCATATCAGGACACTCGTTGGTGGGGGGGGGTCTTACCCCTCTGCAGAGAAGCAGTCGGTGTATTCTACAGACCTAGCCGACTCGGCTAACAACTTTTCGGCCAATATATCCTTCGGCCTTCTTCAGATTATTCATGTCGAACTCGGGAGCCCACAACCAATTCTGTTAAGACATGTTACAAGTGTTAAATTATATAAGTATTTCTTATTCTAACCTCTTGTTGAGATTGAACCTGCAACCTCCAGATGATTTGACTCGGGGGTATTTTTCCAACCAAACATCTTATACACTGCAGAAAATTCAGACTTATTTTTGTAATTCATTAACCAAATCTCTCCATCCACGCATGAGATACGCTTCTCAACTATCATATCAGATAATTTTACCCTTGCTCATATCACAGTTTTTTATCGCACCTTTTTAATTTATGGTTCCCAAATCGTATTCATCTTTATACTTAGTCTTCGAAACAGATCACTGTAGAATAATATATTCGCTGCTTCTCTTAACCGTACAATCCTCCAGTGTTCTTATCAATCAATTATTTTAACTTCATCCCACAAGAGCAGCTAGTCTCCTTTTTCTATATATGGTCAGCCATACCTGACTTGGTGTCTACTCGCCGACACACAGTCTTTCGATGTTTCTCTAGCCTTACTTTTTTTTGTGGGCAGCATGTCTCGCTTTTGTATACTTTACCACAACAGCATGTCGAACTCGAGAGCCCACATCCAATTCTGTTAACCAAGACCGGTTACAAATGTTAAGTTATATAAGTATTCCTTATTCTAACCTCTTGTTGGAATTGAACCCGCAACCTCTAGATGGGGTGCTGACGCGGCAGAGATATGCTCGTAGAGTTGTGCTTGTGGTGACTACTTTGATGATATCATAAGGACAGCATATCTTTCTAATCTTTTTGGCGAAGCTGTTGATATAGGGCAGACATACTGTGGTGAGATTTTCGGTATTGTTCTTTGCTATTCGATCTAGATGTCTTGGAGCCGATGTTATACTCTCTGGGTAGTCGTTGCTATGACGGTCATCTCTTAAACAATTTTTTTTTATATATAACGGTGTCACTACTAATGGTTTTTGCCCGATGTTGCAGGCAACGAAAGTATCCTTTGTTCAAGTTATTAGTACATCAAGTAAGGCTTACCTGTTGTCTTGTTCTTTCTCCATATTGGACTGTATAGATGGTCAGACTGGTTTCAAATGGTCCAGTAGTATTTGAACATTTTCCTGATGAGACCATCAACGTATCTAAATCACAATGATGACTTTAGTGATGGAGATCTCAATGACTAGTGTTTTGAGTATAGCAGTAATCAGCAAGTACACGAATGTGGGTGAGGATGATCTGAAAGTTCCCTTTTCATTAGTTACTACACCAAGGTGTTAGGGAGGGCACTGCTCCTTTCCATCTATTGTTCCACTTTAATTTTGATACCTACCTTATAATTCTGAGTGTTAAGCAAGGCGGCATCAAGTAACATTTTTTAGTCTTTGGTATAATTCGACCAAGCATTGAACCCCAATTTCCCGAGCCATTGGTGAACACTGCATCCACTAGACCAATAGCAGTAAAGAGGAAGTCAATAGTTTGCTTTGGTTTAATGGCATATCAACCTTTGTCATGTTGTTTAATGCCAAAGCTATTCACCTTGAAGAACAGTAATGGTACTATTTAACCCATAGCTGGGAGGATAAGGGGGTTCATACCTTTCCCAAGGGTATTTGCCCGAAAGTCAAACGTAATAGCGCGACTGGAGTACGAACTCGTTTACTACGATTCCGCAGTCCATCGCTTTAACCATTACACCACCAGGACACCCCCGAAGTTAATAGTCCGGATATTCTAAATATTAACAATTTCAAAGCTTCATCTCATAAATTTTGCTGAATAACTCTAAATCTTTGTTGAACATTTAACGAAGAGAAAAAAATCAACTGTTCCCTATTTCTAAGTCAGATGCTACGTGTACGGTCAATGAAGTAAAGTTTATTGAGGTTGCTTCAACGAAGTCTCTGATGATGAGCCTTATCTTATGTACCCAACTTCTCGAAAAGGATTGCCAATACTTACTGTAAACATCGAAACGTGTTTTATAGATTCGTGGTGAAGGTGTGTATGCTGAATGCCTATATCAGTCAATTTTCGATTTGTGTGTGTAGGAGAGATTACAATTCCCTTATCTCCAACTGTTTACAGTCTGTAATTTCCTGTATGGAATTAACCCTCACTGTTGCTATCAGGTCTGACACTACCCCTAACTTTCCGTTGTTGTTTTTTGTTTTGTTTTTTGTTTTGTTTTGGATTTGTTTTGATATTCTTTTTGTTTTTAGGTTTAGTGTTTTGGTTTTTGTTTAAATATTTTTTTATTGTTTTTTTGGGGTTGCCTTTTTTTTTTTTTGTCTTACCACATTTTTATGTTTCATCTTCCATTTTTTTCTTTCATGTGATTTTATTTCTGCCCAAACAATTTCATTTTCAATGTTTCAATAATATATTGCTTGCACTTAGTCCCTCACTTTGTGTCCCCCCCCAAAAAAAATCATTTCCGGTGCATTTAATCAATTCTCATTTCAATATTTTAATGTTTTTGATTATATTTTTGTTTTCCTTCTGACAGTAATTATTTAGTGGGTTTATTTTATTTTTTACAATCATTTATTTTCGACTCTACCAATTATTTTGAGATTCTTCAACTTTCGATCATTATTTTGTGTTTCTTTTGCCTATCGTTTATTCTTAATGAAGCCTTCTTTTTACCTCCAAGCAATTGCTTTAATTTTCAACATAATCTCTTACTTATTCTCAGTATTTCTGGAGAAATGTTTTAATTTCCACCGGAATATCTTTAACTCCAGCGGAGTTTATTTTGTATTTCGAGAAGAAAATATTTTCTCAAAAAGTAAATTAATTTCCTGCAGAATATGTTTTTATTATTTGTAAGAAAACCATTTTTTTTTTTTTTTTTTTGGAAAATTTTTGCTCTTTATTTCCATTGAAAGTCTTCTTGTAATTCCAGATGAATACACTCTTCTAGAAAAATATATTTATTTCTAGAAAAATATTTTTCTCGTTTCCAATCGAATGTTTTTTTTTTCTGAACTTTTAGAAATATTTCCTGCTGATCATCTTAAAGAGAAACCTGTTCCACCTTTAAACTAAGTCTCATTTTTATATAGGAAAATACATTTAATTCTAAAAGAAAATATTTTTTTATTTCCAGCCGAATGTCCTTTTTCTTCAGGAATATTTTTTTCTGCAGAATTTTCTGAAAAAAAATATTTCTACCAGAATTCTGGTCTTCATTTGTTCGCTCGTTTTCGTATTTACAGAAAAGTATTTTTTAAACACCTAACTTTCCAGTTGAATATCTTTATTATTTAGAGTGTTGGTAGTTTATTAATTCCACAAGAGAAACATTTTGTCAGGTAATATTTTGATTTACCTTTGCGATCACCATCTTGTCTCTCGACCGGCTCGTTGGTTTTTTACGCGCCATGCTCTTTCTCACTGATCCTCTCTTCTGGGGTTAAAACGAAGACAGTTTATTTGATGTGGATATTCACTATTCCTCTTTTTAGACGTCTTTTCACATATGTTACCGGCATCGTATATTTCCGAGAGCTGCCTGGACCTTTAATGGAAATAACGTATTAAGCCTTCGACTGCTCTGGCATAACTAATTCGAAAGTAAAATCTATTTTCTAACTCCAAGGATTTTAGTCACCTGACTTTACCATCATCCAATTAGAGCCAAGCTTTCAAATTATCCTTCAACTGTCCATTAAACTCAGTACAACTCAGCTTTCAGAATAATTGTTTAAATATTTTCAAAATAGTTCAGTTTATGCCACTCTACAATTTAGTATTTCAAGCAAATTCTTCTTCTTCAGGAAAAATGCTTTTATTTTTCAGTAGATGCGCTTCATATTTCCTGCAAAAGCAGTTTCTTGTTTCCATGAGTTTATGCTTCCCTGGACTCTACTCCTTATATCCAAAAGATTAGGCTACATATTTCCACCCAAATATCTTTCTTTCTTTTGGCTAAAACCCTTTTTTATTTCTCGCAGAATCTGAGTTTTGCCTTCCATATTGTATTATCTTTCAGCAATCTCTCTAGTTTCTGTTTTCAATCATGATTAAGTTTGGCCTTGTATATTCATTCATATCAATTTTCATTAATTTTCATTATAGCGGCACATAGCTTCAATCATTAGCCGTAAGGAAACAAGTAGTAACACTACTTAGAATTTTTATTAGACTAAATAGTATCAATGATAAGACCATTATTAGATCAATCATTATCAGTCATTATTAATTATTGTTATCAACTAAGCTGAACTTAATTTGGTACAAGGCCTGAAATAAAGGAAACCAAGAAGAAATCGTACTTACTAACACTGTTCTATAACCTTAGGGAGCTAATACACCACGTGATGAGCCCAGTAATCTTTAAAAATTAGGGCTCATATTTTATTTCTCATATATATCATCATCATCATCATCATGTCGCGCCGCCAGCACGGATATCCTTGACCCTCTCTCGCCACTTCTCCCTATCATTCATCGCCTACGGCAGGTCTTCAGGGTTACATCCTGTGTCCTCACATAGTTGCTGTATGTAAGTTCGTGCTGGTCGTCCTGCTTTTGCACATCCATATGTGGGGGTCCACAGGAGTACATCGCTTATGATCTCGTCCTTGCTTCTCCAGCAGTGTCCTGCGTGTCTGGTTCGTCTAACTTGTATAGTTTTCGTGATGGGGGGCAAGTGTCCGTATAGTTGGTGTCTCGTGGGGTGTTGTCGCCAGGACTTGTTCAGTACTACTCTCAACATTCTTGTGTAATTTCCGTCTCAGAAGAAAGAGCATTAGGGTGGCGTAGTTAACTGTTATCGAAGAGGGTTAAGTTGCTTTTGAGAAAACCAGAGTTAATATTTCTGTCTGGATAGGTTTTTGTAATATTTCCCATAACAGTTTCATTGTGGAGATGACCAGGTATGACTCTGTTTAGCGAGAGGTCAAACCATGTTGGGTCTTCGAAGCTGGTGAAAGGTAACAGCCGGATGGACTGAAGCATTGGAATACGTAGAGGAAATGACCCTGGAACTTGATTTGAACATTAGCTAATTTGGAATGTATTTTCAGTGCAGGAATAGATTTGGATTGGGAAGAGACGTACATGTAATATATTGTTATTTGCAATACGAGTTTGTTGGTGTTTGGACTGCAAAGATGTCAGATCAACTGTTATTGAGAGAGGCAGAGAACAAGGGCAATTACAGTAGCAATCGGTCGAGATAGCCAAATCAAATACTTGCACACTCATCAGTGAATGACTCCGACATTTCACTAAGTTACTAAAGTTAATTAAAGACTGACACACGTATTGTCAGTCCAGACGCTGCAATCTGTTTTGTATAATTATAGATGCCATTCGAGAGTTGACTCTATTTCATTTGATATACCGTTAGAAAACAGTTTATACTAGATCAAGTGGCATTATTGTTCTTCCGGAGAAAACACGGCTTATCTCGTTAAGAACATTCGTTACCAGTGGAGATTACCATGGCTAATTGGTTTAGAAAACGCCCATTTAATCAGCCTATAAGAATCACAACACTTTTGAATATCAAGCTAGATGATCGACGACTAAGGCTGTGCTTTTTGGACAGTTTCGAATTGTAAATGCCCAACCATTTCAAAAGCCGTGTTGAGAGTAAGATTTCACGCGGGGTTCGAACTGAACTGCACGTTAATCAGAAATACGAGGTATTTGGGGTAGAGACTGTTAAGTTTTTATAAGTCTACCAGAGGACTTCTCAGAGTGGTCAAACCCTGGGGGTAAATATTGTTTTGGCGGGGTAAATCAAAGCATACATTTATATATCCGTCTACGATAGAACAAAAAACGTCTGTTCATATAAACTAGTTGCTAAATTTCGTACACCTACTAGAATATCTGATTGGTTGTGATGGTGGCAAGTCATGTAAGATTCACTTACAACTTGTTACAAATATACTGGTCATTTAAATGAACGAACGATATGGCTCTGAAAAGAAGAGACCGTAACTCTTTTGTTTATAAAACATATCTCTCTCTTTTTTATTGCCACGAAAGGGTTGAAATGAGTTCAAGTAAGAGAAAGAGAGACAGTCGAAAAAACGATAGACTTGGACTGCTATCATTGACACGGCATTAGGTACCAACATTAAGAGTCTTACTTTTTGCTTCTTTGATGGGAGATTGTTAGGGCCACTTCTCAATATGGGGCTACTGGCCCACAGGACCTGTATCCAGGGCGGCTTCTGTTTGACTGCCCGCTTCTCCTGACTGACCACCTGTCTCTGTGAATTTGTCTATCGACAAGGATCACTTATAATTATATAATATTTTCAACGCCCATACGTTTGCTTTTTGTTTTCATTTTACGTGATTTATTTTCGCTTTTCTTTTGCTTATGCTGAGAGCGGTGCGATATCCTGTTTAGAAATAGTCAACGGTCAACATTTAACACGAGTAAAAGATTTCAGTAGCCTGGTCCACAGCCAAGAGTTGACACTTTCTAATGTTATGTTGAACTTTTATATGATCAATTATTACAGACCATTATTAAATTTGAGTAACATTTTTCTTTCAGCCTACTTTTCAGTCGTTTTGGTGAGCTGTAAATACCCTCACGGTACCCACTGCAGACGGATAACACCCTCAAAAGTTAGTGTCCAGTGTATGACGCGAAACTGTATCTGGTAAGGAATATTTATTTCTGGAGATCTAGAGTGTGAAAAGAACCACTTCATTGCAATTACTCCCATACCCAAACTGACTCAAAAAATTATAACTTTTAAGTCTTGTCCATGAATAAAATTGATTTGTTTGAAAATTACCCATATTGAATAAAAATCCCAGATGCCATATAACTGTGTGCCAAAAAGACCTAAGAAAACAACCATATAAAAATGTAAATATGAACTTACAATGTATGCAATTCCCTAGCCTCTTGGCAAAAATAACTACAGATAGAGTGACATGCCATTAACATCAATAAATAAGTCAACTTAATTTTATTTACATTATCACTCAGAGCCTCAGTCTACAGCAATGAGTAAACAAGTAGCTAGAGACTCTTGGTTGTTAACTAAGCTTTTCTTTAAGTCGTTTTTCATCGCAACCAATTCATCATATGAGGCTACAGTATGGCCCTGTCGGCTGGGGTTGTATATGTTGGTGAGGTTTCCGTAATGCCGGAGCTTTAGGGAATGCTGAGTACTCCTTCATTGCCATCGCTCTCAGGTCCACTCTGGCCCGGAGTGGTAGCACCTGATAGCACTTATGGGTCAAATATAACTAAACTATGTATTTACGCTAAACTGAATTGCTTGAAATAGAACTGTTTTACATCTAAACTGCGTACTTCATCTAAACTGAATACATATCCTAAACTGAATTGTTTAAAATAGAACTGTTTTGAAATTTAAACTGTATACTTATGCTAAACTGGATTGTTTGAAATATAATTGTTCTTGTCAGCGAAACGGAATTGTTTGAAATGGAACTGTTTTGGACATTGAAACTGTACTTACACTAAACTGAATTGCTTGAATTAGAACTGTTTAACGAAACTGAACAGCTTGAAATGGAAATGTTTTTGATAATTAATTTGTATACTTATGCTAAACTGAATTGTTTGAAATAAAACTCTTTATTTGTATAAAAATTGATTTGGCATTGAATAACCTACAAAGGTTGATATGCCATAAAACCCTAAAAAACAAACACATCAAGCTACAGAAGTAAGTTTCCAACGAGGATCAAAAAAAAGTATTTATATGTATTAGTCACCAAATCAGTGAGTTAAAAAGGGTAAATTCTTCGTTGAATGAATGAATGTAGGTGCCAAACTAAATTTAGTAATTATCGATCAAAATAATTCGCACACAGATGTTTACAGTTACCTCCTCTGGGAAATTTTATATTTTCTTTATTTACTAGCAATTCTTGTATGTTTTATCTATTGTTTTTCATGGGATTATTCAGACTCAAGCTATTTTTTCTTTATTTTTGATTAATTAGAACATCTGTGCGTTTGTCTGATTTTTGAGTTGACAAACTATATATATATATATATATATATATATGGAAACGCTTGAAAAACAAGCTAAATGGGAACTACGCGAAGAAGCTACGTGCTGTTTTTAAGAAATATTTGAAATGATACCCTAGAACACAACATTTATACGGCCTCTTACCTCCCATCTCTTAAACCATTTAAGTAAGACGAACAATACATACGTGGTACAGCAGGTGAAGTGAGGTTAAAGCCATAAGCGACGTTCTCCTATGGACTCCAACACATGGACCGATTTGTTAAAACTTACATGAGCACCTTTGTGTGGACACTAGATGATGTCAACATGACCTACTAGAAGTAATGAGTGATATGGACAGATGATGAGAAAGTCCAATAAATCCGTGCTGTTGGCATACCTTGACGAACCTGATGATCCCATATACAAATATCTTCATTTCATATTTAATCATTTGCCATTTACCATTGTAATCCATAATTATTTTTGTTTAATTTTTTTATTAATTTGTAATTATATATATATATATATATATATATGTAAGTGTTTGTATAAGCGTGTGTGTGCGTGTGTGTGTCCATTTATCGATTTATCATTATAGCGGTAACAGTTTATCCGGGAAGACTATAGACAAGTAGCATTCTCCTCTTCTTTCCTCTGTGTAAGGAATCGAATCCTTTGCAGAAATTTACGAGGAATAGATTTACCTCTAGTGTTTTTTCTCGTCCTCTTTCGAGGATTCGATTGATTGTCAGAAACTGTGAGGTTGAAGAGCGATTCTTTCGAAAACCGTTCTGATTTTTCTAAAGAATTATCTTAATCTGCAGTCTGATATAATTGAGAACTAAGGCATTGTCAATCCTAGGAGTGATAATAATAAGAGTTACGCCTCTGTTGTTTTAAGTTATTCCAAAAGGAATGCTGCAACCGTTCATCCATTTCACTTGTTTCTTGTGTCTAGAATGCATTACATTATCTGAGTGGTATGTTGTCAAATTTTCTTCTCTTCCAAACTTCTGAGTGTATTTTGTCAAGGCCTACAGCTTTTCGTTTTTTACTTTTATTTCTTTTTTTCAAATACTGCGTAAACTGTCCAAATTTGATGTCTAGTTGACCATTTATAATTTTTGGTGATAGGTCTGTAAGTGATTTCAGTTAGGTTTCCGAGCAGACTCTTAAAATATTTTTCCACTTGTGACGTCTGTCTTCTTGGCTGGCAACTTTTAGTTTTGCTGTCAAGGTGCTCTTCCTTCGTTCACAATCACTCAAAATTTAGTAATTTTGTTGCACAATCGTTTGCCTCTTTAATCCCATGATATACTTGTGTTTCTGTTTAATCCTTTATGATAATGAAGAGTCAGCAGTCATCTGAGATGGAGCGATCATCATACGTATTTCATAACTGTTTGAAAATATTCCCTTGCGGATTACTTACATGAAACTACCAGTCGTGGGTTTATATATAAATATATATATAATACTGGCTCATTTGTTTTACTTACTATATATATAGGTATCTCATCAAGTCGTGCCGACAGCACGCAGTTCCTTAAATCTGACTTGCCATCCAACCTTATCCTTCATCGCTCCTGGCAAGATTTCTTGTTGCATCCAGTGTCTGCACAGACTTGATGTAAGTCTTTGCTGGTCGGTCACCAATGGTATGCCGATCAGCGTCTATTAGAGAGTGTGGCTTATAAGGTTAGCTTTACTTTGACTGCAGTTCCCTGCATGTTTTGTTAATCTTACTTGAAAAGCTTCGGAGATGGAGGCAAGTGGCCGTGCAACTGCTTTTTGTGGTGTGCTGCATTCCGGATTTGTTCACGACAGCACGTAGCCTTCTTATGTTGTTCTCATCCAGTGTTTTCTCTATGCGAATTTTTAGAGTCCATGTGGTGCATCTATAGATTAGTATGAACATAACTACTGCTTGAAAGAAATCTCGTTTTATTCTATGAATTAGATAAGATTTCTGTGAGATCGATAACCTGATTATAGCATTCCACACTGTTGTATGTTGACATCTCTTTCAGTTAATGAGAGGTTGCTGGCAAGGTATATAAATTAGTCTGCTAATTTTAGAGGCTTGCTACATACAAAAGTGATTACTCTTTGTTATTTAGAACAGATGAACTCTACTTTATTTGTATTCATGTAGAGACGAAAAATCCTGCGGCTTACACTTTGCTATTCAGTTGGGATTCTGTCTGAGCTGGTATACTTTCAAGAAGTGCGAGGTTATCTGCATTGATTGCGTCTGTCATAGGTTTTGCGGGATATTGTATACTTCTTTCTTTTTCAATTTAAAAACATTTCTTTTCATTTCAATATGGATGTTCGAAGTACGAGGATCATTAAATAAGTTTCCAGACTTTTTTCGTTGCAATGGCGGTCATCTCTTAAACAATTCAATTTTTTTTATATACGAGGTGCATACGATAAGTTTCCAGACTTTTTCGTATAGGCACTTTTATTTATCGTACACACATGAAACTCTAGTCCCCTTCGAAGGAATCTACTCCGGTTGTAATGCACTTGTTGTACCGCTCCAACAAATTCTGGATGCCCACATGGAAGTCCTCTTGTGTGAGCGTGTCAGTGACCTTTGTCACAGCCTCTTTCATCACCTCAATTCTCTTACAACGACAATCTCTGAGCTTAGAAAATAACCAAAAGTCACAGGGAGCAAGGTCTGGACTATAGGGAGGGTGAAGAACTGTCTTGATGCCCACCTTGGTCAAACAGTATGTGACAAGGATGGAGTTGTAGACTGGTGCATTGTCCTGGTGGAAATACCACTGACCTGATTTGAAGAGTGCCGGCCCCTTCCCTAGGAATCTCTTCCTGAACTCCCTTAAAACCTCAACTTTGTACCACTAACCCTATCCCTAACCCTTTAGCCAGTCAACTTTGGTGTATTGACTTCCTTACTCCTCCCACACCTCTCATCATCTCTCACGGACTCCCTGCCTTCCTTGAATCTTTTATGCCACTCAAAAACTGATGCTCGATTTATGCACGATGCTCCAAAAGCAGTCTGAAGCATTCCATACATTTCTGTGGCATTTTTCCAAGTTTAAAACAAAATTTTATTGCATATCGTTTTACTCTTAAGTGTCAGATTGCATTTTTGAAAATCACCAGCTGTGACTATCAGGCTTTAGTAGGGTATATTCCAATTCCTTCTGTAGCTGTTCGTTTGAACGTGAAATCATAAAAATTAGTCAGTAATCTCATAAGATGTATTGCAATAAGATACTGAATTTTCAAAAGTCTAAAACAATTTTAAATTCCTGTACAAAAAAGTCTGGAAACTTATTGAAGGCACCACGTAAGTAATAATTTTAATAATATAGACTGGGAACAAACAGATATGGCGCTAGTCTATCACTTTGCCAGAAACCAGTGACAATGTGGAGATGTTTAGTGTAGCCACGGCAAGGTGTAGGATTTCTTTTCAGTCCTGGTACCTCGAAATCACAAAATAGCGCCGAGGAAACACAAGCGAGTATTATGTGTACTATATAAAATGCCAACGAGTGCATAAGAATCATT
>OY757922.1:83931243-83971243 GCA_963585895.1 Sepioteuthis lessoniana | reverse complement strand
GGGGTACAGTTAAGTACGTATCGACACTACTGCTTTTTATTGGTTAGGGATGGGGGCATTAATCAAATTCAAAGCGTGAAATTATGAGTTGACTAAAATCATTTCAAATCACCGGAAGAAGCGAAACATAGGTTGACACAGGATAGATAGATAGATAGATATGAATAGACTCGACAGATAAATAAATAAACACACACACACACACACGCACACAGACACACACACACATATATATATATATATAAACACATGTATGTGTATATATATATATATATATATATAGTCATCCACAGACAGACTGTTTCGTTCTATCAGAACTCTTCAGTGTGGCTAGACACGTAGGACGCCTGAAGCTGGGATCGAAACCCATCCACCTTTACGTTAGACTTTGTCGAGTCTATTCATATCTATCTATCTATCTATCTATATGAACTGGAAATAGATGAATAGATAGATATGTTTGTCTCGATATATATATATATATATATATATATATATATATATATATATATATATATATGAACTTGATAGATAGATACTGACAAAAAAGAAATAATGATCTTCTGATTTGAACTTAGCGCAATATTGGAAACATGAAGCGCCCTATAGTAATCATCTCACTAACAATGGTCTACCAGCTTAGTTCGAAAACCAATTTACTATACAAAGTGACATTTTCTATTAACAAAGAAACCTGACAAAATGAGAAAAACGTGCTGAGCCGAAAGGTTTTCAGCCTAACTAAAACCAAAGGCATGAACCGAAATCCCTCGGCCATCATATTACATAATGAGAGAAACTGAACCTCTACCGATAGCAGTACAAAACAATGCTATAAGTACGAAGCCAAAGCAATAATAGACATGACGCAACAAAATAGCATCTGTAGAATATGTGGTGTTAGAAACGAAACGATCAATCACAACGTAAAAAAGAGAATAATACAACACTCGGTGAGGATGTTATTCTACTTGGAATTGAGTAAGAAATTTAAATTTAACCATACTAACAAAAGGTATATAAGTAAAGTAAGTTAAGTTGGCGACCTGAAGGCTCCCTTTTCAATAGCTACTACACCGAGGTGTAAGGGGAGAGCGCTACTCAATTCCCTGGATTGCTCCACTTTACCCTTGATACGTACTTTATATTGCTGAGTGTTAAGCAAGGAGGTATCATGATCTTTTAAAGGTATATAAAAGACCCAAAATCTTTCGTAGAAATTGAGACGCACAAACACTACTGGGATTTTGAGATACAAACTGATCACCTAATGTCAGCAAGACGACCAGACAATCTAATGATAACCAAATACAAAGAGAATCTGCCAAATAGAAGAATTTGCCGTTCCGGCTGACCACATGGTAAAGATCAAAGAAAATGAAAAGAGAGATAAGTATGAAGACTTTGATAGAGAACTGAAAAAAATTATGGATCATAAAAGTGACGGTGATACCACTTGCAATTTGCGCACTCGGTAAAGTTAACAAAGGATTGGTACAGGAACTGGAGAACATGGAATTAAGAGGACGAACGGAGACCATCCAAACTATAGAATTGTTGAGATTGGCCAAAATACTCATAAGAGTCCGGAAGAGAAAAAGAGATTTCCTCTCACTCAATCTCGAATGGGAAACTATCTGAAAACGCTGGAGTAAAAAAACTCTGAAAGGAGCAAAATATTGATAATAGTCCTACTAATAAAGAGAAATGTCTAGGCCTTACTAAAGAACTATATAAAAAAAAACTATGGAACGGGAAGATAACGGTGATACCAATTGTAGTTGGTTCACTTGGAACAATCCCTAAAAGATTGGTAAAGGGTCTAGAAGACTTAACACTGGTGTAAAAACTCTCTCTCTCTCTCTCTCTCTCTCTCTCTCTCTCTCTCTCTCTAAGAAGAAGAAGAAGAAGATACTCAGGACAATTCTTAAACGGAACAAAGGAAGACGTCAGATACATGGGCCACGTTAAATTGATGACCATGGGGCCAGTCCTTACATCCAAGAGATGTCATAAACAGATTCTATGTGACAAGAAAAGAAGGAATACGAGGACTTTGAGTATTGCCTGGATGCATCAATACGAAGACATGAGAAACACATCAAAAAGTGTCAAAAACGAATAATTACAGCAGCCATTATCAGCACTGCCAAAAAAGATCAAACAGAAAAAAATAGGAGAGAGAAATTGATAAAAAAAAACAAAACAAATGTATGAGGACTTGTAGCGAAAAACGGACAAAATTACATACGAAACCACTTGAACATGGCTGAAGAAGGGAAACCTCAAGGGAGAAAATTAATCTTCTTTTAAATAGCGCCACAAAACAATGGCATTAGGGAAATTATCTTAAAGAGAAAATAGAAAATACGCAGCAGATTTTAAGCGCTTGTAATGCTAGAAAAGAGAGGAAAATAGCAAACTAGTTCTAAAGAAGTACAAGAAAGTTAATCGACTTAAAAGTTAATAACTTAAAATGAAATAAATGGCCATTGTCACTGGTGCTAGAGGGCTTAGAAATAAGAGGACGAGCGGAGAATATCAAAAATACAGCATTATTAAGATTGGCGGGAATACTGAGAAGAGTCCTGGAGACTTGAGTAGATTTGTCTTCACTAAAACTCTAGTAAAAAACCATCAGCTAACACTGGTGTGAAAAACTCTCAAACATATAAATTAATGATAATGTCCAATCGAACCACAGAGAGAAAATCAAAAAGAGAAAGAAGTGAAACAATCCACGGACTTTGCATGAAAACTAAAGATGCTGGGGAACATGAAGGTGGCGATGATACCAATTGTAATTGGTGCTTTTGGAACGGTTTCCAAATTCTTAGAAAGTGGCGAAAAGATTTGAAAATCGAGATAATCAAACTACATTAAGATAGATAAGAATGCTGCAAAAGACTCATGGAGACCTGAGGAGACTTGCTGTTACTCAGCCTCCAGTAAAAGACCGTCAGCTAATCGGATGTGAAAAATTCGCAAGATGTAACATAACTAACATCATCATCATCATTTCGTGCCGCTAGCACGGATATTCCTGACCCTCTCTCTCCACTCCTTATCGTTCATCGCTTCTGGCAGGTCTTCAGGGCTACCTCCCGTATCCTCACAGAGCTGCTGTATGTATTTTCGAGCTGGCCGTCCTGCTTTTGTTCGGCCATATGAGGGGTTCCATAGAAGTACATCACTTATGAGCTCGTCCCTACTTCGCCAGCAGTGTCCTGCATGTCTGGTCCTTCTAACTTGGATAGTTTTCGTGATGAGAGGTGAGTGGCAGTATAGTAGGTGCTTTATGGGGTGTTGCCTCTAGGACTTGTTCAATATTGCTCGCAGCATTTTTGTGTAATTGTGGTCTATCTTTTTCTCCAGTCGTTCAGTTAGCGTCCAAGTAGTGCATCCATATAGCAGTATCGATACGACCGCTGCTAGGAAGAAACTGCGTTTCATTTTATCGGTCAGGTCTGACTTCCATATGATCGATAGCTTATCGATAGCTGTCCATGCCTTCGTAAGCCAGGTCTCGATGTCTTTTTTGGTTGAGGAGACACTGCTTCCTAGGTAGGTGAACTTGTCTACTAGTTTCAGATAGCTTCCGTCTCGTGTGGAAATGTCGCCGGTAGCTTCACTAAAATATAATGAAATAAGCTATCAACTCCTGTGTGAATTCAGTAACATTACATATGACCCTAACTAAGAAAGATAAATTAAAGGATAAGTTTACATGGGATCTAGCATTCTTTTGTCCAATTTTTCTCAAGAAAAAAAATGGTACGACACCAATGAGATCAAGTAGAATACTTAGAAAAGTCCCGGAAACCCGAAGAAAATGTTTGTCACTCAGAATTCCGCGAAAAACCACCAGTTAAAACTGGTGTGAAAAATCTGCAAGGCATCAAATGATTATAATGATAATAATCTATACGCCTTGTAAGTATCAAACATCTGCTTTCCAGAAATTCTGACGATGATCAGAGGATAATATCTGTTTACATAGACAACTAGCGTGTAATTTAAGAGTGGTAAAATTCAAAAAGAGATTTAATCCGGAAAAAAATTAAATCAGTCATCAACTTTTGTTTATATAATTACACCTAAAAATAAAAGAATACAAATCAAAAAGAAAATAAAAAAAATAAAACTCGAGTTTCAGTTTCACTTTCACTTTCAATGAACACCGAATGGAATAGATGAAAGTTGCGATTTAATAAAATCATTTGTGGAAACCTTTGAAATAATTTAAAAACAAACGCTGTTGTTTCTAATTGATTTCTTT
Source organism: Sepioteuthis lessoniana (assembly GCA_963585895.1). Taxonomy (NCBI): domain Eukaryota; kingdom Metazoa; phylum Mollusca; class Cephalopoda; order Myopsida; family Loliginidae; genus Sepioteuthis; species Sepioteuthis lessoniana. Next base: position 83,966,964 of record OY757922.1, on the reverse strand, counting down.
TCATACGATGACAAAAAGCATAGAAATCTAATGTTTCTACATGGAGAGACACCAAAACCCTCAGCATTTGGGGCTATAAAGAAAAGGATTTCTCATGCGTCCAACTATCGATCTTAACTTCACCGAGTTCAAATCCTGGACAATACTGTTTGCATTTAACTTCAAGTTAACAGTCTTGGGAAATGTATGAATCCAACCGTTCTAACTCCAGCTATGAGTAAATTGTCGGACAGATAGATGTCTTTAATCTAAGTATGGTTACTGGACTAGGAAAAAGAAAATTTTGAATTCAAACCTGATGAACTCCGCTTAGAAAATTCACCTTGCGTCGCATCTCACATGAAGCGTTCAGGTTGTGTAAATACATATGTCAGAATAAATAAATAGTAGGGCAGACTATGTAGGATATGGAGAGATTGAATAGATACATACAAGGAGGTGCATTAATGTTACTATTACAAGAGTTCAAACCCTGAAGGATACTGTTTGCGTTTAACTTCCTGCTAACGCCCATGGCAAAGGCATGAATCCATCCGTTCTCCATCCAGCTATTTGTAAATAGTAAGAAAGACTGGGTAAAGCAACCAATCAAGGAGAAAGTAAACTGAATTGAAACTAATTGTTTCCATTTCAAAATAAAACTGACCTTGTGTCACATCCTGCCCGAGGTGGAGTGGTTGGTTGGTTGGTTGGTTGGTTGGTTGGGGTTTATGGCATATCAACCTTTGTAGATTATTTAATGGCAAATCCATTTTTATGAAAATAGTTCTATTTCAAACAACTCAGTTTAGGATAAGCGCGCAGTTTAAATGTAAGTACAGTTTAATTGTGAAAAACATTTTGTATTTCACGCTATTCAGCTTAGTCAAAGAGTTCTAATTCAGATTATTCAGTTTACTAGAGGTACATATTTTGTTTACACACAGTTAAATGTCAAAACAGTTCTATATTAAACAAATCAGTTTAGTGTAAGTAGTTTCAATGTCAAAAAACAGTTCCATTTCAAATAATTCAGTTTAGCATAAGCACGCAGTTTAAATGTAATTACGGATTAATTGTCTAAAACATTTATTTCAAGCTATTCAGTTTAGCCAAACAATTCAGTTTAGCATAAGTATGCCGTTAGTTCTATTTAACCCATAAATAGGGCCCTATCAGGTGCTACCACACCGATTGGGGAAGGAGTGGTTGAGTCACAACATGTAATGTAGTTACGCGTGAGTTCGATCTGCGTAAGGTATTTCATATTTGTCACATAGTACTATACCCATCAAAGATTAGAAATTTCATTTTTTTAAATCATGATTATCAGTTGAAAAAAATATTTATTACTACTAAAAAAAGATCAAAGACTAATATTTGTCAGAGTTTTTGAAAAGCTAGCTGCAATTCTTATAAGTGCGTCTTTGCAGTTTTAACAAAAATTAAATATCCATTTGAAGAAAATTTATTTAATTTAATTTGATAATTTAGTTGAGTTTTAGTTTTCACCTGATATTAGATATAAAAAGAGGAAAAATAACATCTTTTTTTTTCTTTTAAATAATTACAAGGCGAAGAAGAATAACGTTATTTTCAATTACCTGTGAAACGAAATAAACCAACGTGTATTGAGATCTAAAGCAATGGTGTATTCTGAAGAAAAATCAAGAATAAACTCAAGTCTTTCAAACCGTAAAGACAGTATTTAAGTTTCAATGAGCAAGTATATTTACAGAAAAATTTGGGTTGGAATCGAAGTATCGTAACTTAGGCGCGTATGATAAACGAGAACTATTTAGTCACCTTCCTTCTAGCCACGTACATCACTATATTTGGCATTGGTTGACCGAAGGTAAGATATCAAACCGACGGTCTTGTTTATACTTCTATATTTCCAAATGCGAGTTTATTTCGGCAATATATATAGGGTGTCTCAATGTACACGGGACCCATGTGACTGTTCATAACTTTACTAATAATAATGTTGTGTTCCTTTTGTTTCAGATTTTAAAATAGTATGCTATAACAACAATTAATCTTCTATCAAAATGCCTTGGACAAGAGAGGAAAACTATTTTCCCTCACTACTTATTTGGAGACAAAATCATTCAAAACTGTCCCAAAATAGATGCAATCCTTTAATATGATAATGATTTATTAGTGAGACAAGACCCCCCCCAGATTGCATGTCCTGAAAGCTGATGTAATAATAAATAAAATACATAGATATGGTGTCTCTCATTGAAAGAATGTATTTTTTACCGGACGTGTACTAAATGACTATCATCGCGTAATAAACCATTATCGTGTTAACGGGTTGTATCTATTTTGAGACACCATATATATATATATATATATATATATATATATATATATGTTGTCATCTAAAGATTAGATCTATATATTCCTGTGCATTTCTTGCTTTTGTTACAGTGTTCTCTGACCAGACGAAACATGACCGAAAAAAGTTAATTTTTAGAACTTATAATGTTTGTTCTATTTAAAGGTATTCTGAAATTTTGTATGTACCACAATATACATATATATATATATATATATAGTAGAACCCACGAAAAGAACACGAAACCAAAAGGGACTGACCAGTAGATTAATTCCACTCCTGTTTCTTAATCGTTCTAACATATAATATGTTCACACCCTCTGCTCACGCCTATGAACGAATGAGTTCCACTTTATGTTTTTATTTTTATGCTTTTTTATTTTTGTTTTATTTCATTTCTATCCTTGTTTTCTGATTTTTAATTTATTTTTTAATTTCTTTATTTTCCTATTTATCTTCTGAATACGAACTGTAACTCCTCATTCGCATCACTTCTCTGGGACAATACAGAGCATGTAAAGAGTCATCCGACGAGACGGAGAATATACCAACAATATTCTCCGCCGAAATAAATTTATTATGACGGCTTAACCGAGTTTGAGTCTCCATTTAATTGCACTATATATATATATATATATATATATATATATGTGTGTGTGTGTGTGTGTGTGTGTGTGCTGTCAGTAGTTTGTATAACACCAAATCATGTATAAGACTTACCCCAAAATCTGTGAAATAAATTCTTGTGTATAATACGCACTGATTTTTTAGAATATGTACTTGATAAATTTAACCAAAATTTAGAATTTGTTCACCTTTTATCGATTCATATTCACTAAAAATTTTTTTTAAAAATCAATCAGTTTACATTATGTCTTTAAACAGGATATTTAATATTATAGACGGGTTCTGTCGTTGAGGGCGCTCGAGCGCATCGGCTGTAGTCAATTAATGAAGGTGTCACGAGAGTAGCACGTGCGGGCCGAATGACCTGCAAAGTTAGAAGTGATTTTAAAATAATCACAGATGAATTATCATGTGTTTTACGACACTTTCACTGGTGACATCGAATATTCGGTGATCTTCGATTTGTTCCCCAAAATCTCTATATAAGAAAACAAGTCACGAGATTTTGGGAAAGTTGAAGGCAGCTTTCAAAACAGGCGCATCAAAGGTTCCGAGGCCCCGACCCGTCCTGCCCAGTCTGCTACGACCCATCTGTCAGGCGTGTGTCAACAGCCAGCTCTCACCGACACCCGCCGTCGCCACCAAGAGGAAGGGAGAAGAAGAACGTAACCAAACCAACTTTTCGAGTTGCAACGATAGTAGCCCTAGGTGAATTATAAACAACTACTATATTTTCTTCCCTAACCTTCGAGTTTGAGTATTTCTTTTTTCTGCTGACTGCTTTCTTTAAAACACAACACGTTGGTCCTATATTACAGATATACACAACATTTAGCGCAAACACACGGGCATGTTCACACAAAAATGCAACAAACTTGCGGCTTAAAACCAAATATATTTTCGAAACAAAATTTTCAATGAATATACATTCTTATGCGTATTTCTCTATAACGGCGTAAATCAAATTAGTCTGGATTATAAATATTATTTTACATCATCCCACCCGAATATGGTGAGGTGTGTTGCCAGAAAGCTGGCATATTTATAGTGTATGACACGCATCCCTAATATTCTTAGCCCAGTCGGCTGGGGCTGTAGAATACACTGATTGCACCTCTGCAGAGGGGTAAGACCCTCCCCTAACGAGTGTCCTGGATATGACACTAAACAGTCTGATGGTGAGGTCCCAGTAATGCTGGGGCCTTGGGGAATACAGAGCACCTCTTCATTGCCATTGCTCCCAGGTCCACTCTGGCCTGGGGTGGTAGCACCTGATTGGGCCCTATCTATGGGTTAAATAGAACTAACGGCATACTTATGCTAAACTGAATATCTTGAAATAGAAATGTTTTTTGACAATTGAACCAAGCTTAAATTTGAACTGCGTGCTTGTGCTAAACTGAATTTCAAAAAGAACTGCTTTTTGACATTGGAACTGTATTTATACCAAACTAAATTGTTAAACATAGAACTGTTCTGACATGTAACTGTGTGTAAACCAAATCTGTACTTTTGCTAAACTGAATTAGCTGAAGTAGAATTGCTTGACTAAACTGAATAATAAGAAATAGAAATGTTTTTTTTACAATTAAACTGCATTTACATTTAAACTGCGTGCTTTTGTTAAACTGAATTGTTTGAATTGAACTATTTTTGACATTGAAACTGTTCTTACACTAAACTGAATTGTTTGAAATAGAACTGATTATTTAAATAAAAATGGATTTGGCGTTAAATAACCTACAAAGGTTGTAATGCCATAAAACCCAAAAAACCAAACCAAACCAATATTCTGTCTCAAATATTCAGAGAAATTTGATATATATATATATATATATATATATATATATATATATATATATATATATATATATTTACTAATTCCTCCGCTCGAGCAGGATATGACACAAGGTCAATTTTTAAACGGAGTTTAATGGGTTTGAATTCATAGTTTTCCTTCTCCTAGACTAGTTGCCTCACCAGGGCTGAAGAACTTAGTCTGCCCTACTATTTAGCTATAGCTGGAGGGAGAATAATGGGATTCATACCGTTCCCAAGGGTATTAGTGCTCAGTGAAATGCAATCAGTTGCGTCCAGGATTTGAACTCGTGTTCATATATATATATATATATATATATATATATATATATATATACCAATAACATACTGAATTTTCAAGAGTCTACGATAATTTTAAATGCCTGTACCAAAAATGCCTGGAGACGTATTGAATGCACCACGTATATATAGGATAATAAAACTGTAATACAATATAAGTATTATATCAATGCTATGTCACATGGCATTTCCCACAGAGGTCGCACTGACTGTAGACACTAACCGAAGGGGTTATATAACCGAAAGCATATAAGTCTTCTGTTAGCTAACTACGGTATGTTGTTAATCTGAGCAGTTTCATGATAGCACAGAAGATTATTAATCCATATCAATAAAAGCTTTAATGTGTGAGATTAGTTGTTAGTTTGACTTTTATGGCATATCAACGTTTATAGGTTATTTTACACCAAACCTTTTTTTCATCCAGCAGTTCTATTTCAAGCTATTCAGTTTAGTATGAGTACACAATTTAATTGTCAAAAACATTTCTATTCAAGCTATTCGGTTTATTCAAACAGTTCTAATTCAGCTAATTCGGTTTTGTATAAGTACAGGTTTTGTTTGCACACAGTTTAATTGTCAAAACAGTTCTATATTAAACTAATCAGTTTAGTTTAAGTAGAGTTTCAAGGTCAAAAAACAGTTCCATTTCAAACAATTCAGTTAAGCATAAGCTCACAGTTAAAATGTAAGTACAATTTAATTGTCAAAAACATAGCTATATCAAGCTATTTAGTTTCGTCGAACAGTTCTTATTCAAACACTTCAGTTTAGCATAAGTATGCAGTTAGTTCTATTTAACCAATACATAGGTCGTTATCAGGTGCTATCATTCCGGGCAAAAGTGGACCTGGGAGCAATGGCAATGAAGGGGTGCTCCACCTGCCCAAAAGTTCCAACATCCCTGGAACATCATCATCAGATTGTTTAGTGTCATACCAGGACATTCGTGGTGGGGAGGGCTTACTCTTCTGCAGAGGTGCAGTTGGTTTATTCTACAGCCCCAGCTGACAGGGAAAATGTGTGAGATTTGCATTTTGAATATGTGGCTGATGCTATTCTGATTTAAAAGAATAATTACGTACACTCTACGTCCCGTTACGTACACTCTACGCACCGTTACGTACACTATACGTAACGTTACCTTACCGACACAGCACCATCTAGAATATCAATAGTTGTTACATTACACACGCTGATATGAATAAGGGTGTTATATTTCTTCAAAGTACCGGGCCATTGGCCGGATAAGTAGAATGTTTGCTAATGATCTGGGACACCGGGGTTCAATTCCAGGTCGAGTCATACGAAAAACTCAAAAAATGCAATTTGATGCGGCCTTGCTTAACACTCAGCATAAGGTGTGGTTCACGGGTAGAGTCGAGCAATCCAGGAAATGCAGTAGCGTCCTCCCCTACGCCTCAGTGTAGTAGCTATTGAAAAAGGAGCTTTCGGGTTACCCTCGAGGAAGGTCGCCAACAACTTACAGTTTTTCTGATAGTCAGACACGAAACGAGAGTGGAAGATTGATAGAAAGAATTACTTGTGTCATAGGAACGTTATGAGATTCATGGGTGAACGACGAAGCAAAAATACCGATTTAGCTTTTGTCCCCCGACCAGGGCCTCGCCCCCAAAGGGCCTCGTTCTCTAAACTCAACCATCTCTGACTCTGAACTCTAAATAAAACTCAACTGAACTTCCTGCTAGAAATCTCACTGATTATATAATTGTTGTGCTATCATCCCTATTTTCGCTACCCAATGGACTCTTCCAATAAAGATATAGCATTTGTCTGAAATTCTCTAGGGGAATTGGTTGCAATGTTGTTGTGGTTTTGCCCAATTGTACCAATCCAGTAGATGGAGCACACTTCAGCCGGCCGTGGTATCAGTGGCACGGATCTGGTCGGGTGTGTCACATCTCTGGATAAGGTAGTCAGCCGAGGCTGCTTGGCATTCGCATCAAACGACCAAGACTAACATACCTCGAGCATCAGGGGGCCGTCCCATCACATTCTAACCTTCCTAGGAGGAGTTAGGTTTGTCTGGTGCTTGAGGAACCCTATTTTAGGGGGATGCCGACGGAGCTTGAGACATGTTTTGGTAATGCCAGGTGTGTCTGGGCTCCGGCCCACCTTAAAGCGACCTTGTGCTATACTCTCCCGTTTGGTGGGGCTGCGACAAATATCGTTGGTAGCAAAGCTGTAGCGGTTTTGCCCAATTTTTGGGAATGCCAGGCGTATTTGTGTTACACCCTGTGCCAGGACCCACCTTAAAAAGGCTTTGTGCTATACTCAGCCGTTTGGTGAGGTGTGCGACAAATCTCGTTGGTAGCAAAGCTGTTGTGGTTTAGCCCAATTGTACCAATCCAGTAGATGGGGCACATTTTGGCCAACTGTGGTGCTAGCGGCTTGGATCTGCTTGGGTGTGTCATGTCTCTTGATACGGTAGTCAGTTGAGGCTACCTGGTGTTGCTGCCGGGAAGGCCTAGCATTCACGTCATGCAGCCGATACTGATTTATTCCTCGAGCCACAGGGAGGGGGCGTACCCTAGGGTCTAACCCTTTTGTCAGGAGCGACCATTTTGGTGGGAATGCCAACAGAGCTCGAGGGTTTTTTAGGAATGCCGGACTTGTCTGAGCTACGGTTTTGCGCCAGGACGCACCTTAAAAAATCTTTGTGCCACACTCACCCCTTTGGTGGGGCATGCGATAAATACCGTTGGTAGCAAAAACTATACTTGCGACATTCTATTAATTGTTTTACTGTAATAAGCTTTATTCTTTTAATTGTTTTACGGTAATAAGCTTTATTCTTCTCTCTAAATCCATATTTGTCTAAATTATTTTATGCTCTTTTCTGAGGACATAACAGTAATTTATTAATTATCTCATCAATAAAAAATTAACTTATATAATTAATTACCATCGTTTATTATATTGCATATAAACCACAAGAGTAAAGGCAGTTTAAATAAACATAATCCCATTTACCCAACACCTCCGCTCGGGTAGGATATGACACGAGGTTAATTTTTAAGCGGAGTTTGACAGGTTTTAATTCAGAGTTTTCCTTCTCCTAGACTAGTTGCCTCACCAAGGCTGAAGAACCCAGTCTGTCCTACTATTTACCCATAGCTGGAGGGAGAATAATTAGATAACATAATGGTTGTTTACACTCATTGGCATTAATATGCTACTTGTAAGGTAACACATTTTGAAGAAATGTTACACGAAATGTTATTATTGGAGATCAGTTTTAAAATGCTTACTTATACGTATTTATAAAGTTAAATTCCATTGAACTTAGCATAGGCTTTCGCTACAGGTTATTATAGCCAATCCTTTTTTTGACCTACAGGTTAAATTTCGGTCAACCAGCAGCTTACATTATGTTTGTGAGTTGACCTTTAACGCAGGTAAAGGTTTAACCAAGAATTTTATGCTAAAAGTCTTGAGATCGATTTATATGACAGATTGACTTGACGCCCGAAATTGACAGCAGTTAAAAAGTACAGAGGTTTCGAATTAGCATTATATTTGCCTTCTCAAATTGCCCAAACTTTTAAACAAGTTAGCATTTTCCTAAAATGATTCCCTTAAGACATAATATGTGACTGCAAGACGAACACCTGAAAATTCGGTGGTCCTCATAGAGTTTTCTAATAACAAACATACGGATGGAGATGACTTTTAATAAATTTATAGACCAACTGTAAACTGATTGGGTTCACTGTATAACAGCGATGTTCTAATTAATATTCCAGAATCATCTTCGTCGTGTCAAGAATTCGGATGAACAAAAGAATATATTCTGTGCGAAATATGATAGTGCAAATTTCAGTTCCAAAATTAATCGAAAATTGTTTTATTTTTTCTTTACTTTCATCAATTTAACAGACTTGGCCAAATATAGATATCGCTGTTGTAAGTCTTTTTTTTCTGAGTCAAAGGTTTATAAAAATATTTAGAGAATTTTAGCAACATATAAGTAAGATTATATGTTGGGTTGAATTTCTTCTTCATCGGCCATTATATTCAGTAATGTATTACATATATCGGTAAAAAAACACCATTACATAACTATATTGTATTCAATACGCCATCACGACCGAATTATAAAAATACCCCATCACATTCCAATATTGTATTCAATACGCCATCACGACCGAATTATAAAAATACCCAATCACATACCAATATTGTATTCAATACGCCATCACAACCGAATTATAAAAATACCCCATCACATACCAATATTGTATTCAATACGCCATCACGACCGAATTATAAAAATACCCCATCACATACCAATATTGTATTCAATACGCCATCACAACCGAATTATAAAAATACCCCATCACATACCAATATTGTATTCAATACGCCATCACGACCGAATTATAAAAATACCCCATCACATTCCAATATTGTATTCAATACGCCATCACAACCGAATTATAAAAATACCCCATCACATACCAATATTGTATTCAATACGCCATCACAACCGAATTATAAAAATACCCCATCACATACCAATATTGTATTTAATACGCCATCACGACCGAATTATAAAAATACCCCATCACATACCAATATTGTATTCAATACGCCATCACGACCGAATTATAAAAATACCCCATCACATACCAATATTGTATTCAATACGCCATCACGACCGAATTATAAAAATACCCCATCACATACCAATATTGTATTCAATACGCCATCACGACCGAATTATAAAAATACCCCATCACATACCAATATTGTATTCAATACGCCATCACGACCGAATTATAAAAATACCCCATCATATACCAATATTGTATTTAATACGCCATCACGACCGAATTATAAAAATACCCCATCACATACCAATATTGTATTTAATACGCCATCACGACCGAATTATAAAAATACCCCATCACATACCAATATTGTATTCAATACGCCATCACGACCGAATTATAAAAATACCCCATCACATACCAATATTGTATTCAATACGCCATCACGACCGAATTATAAAAATACCCCATCATATACCAATATTGTATTTAATACGCCATCACGACCGAATTATAAAAATACCCCATCACATACCAATATTGTATTTAATACGCCATCACGACCGAATTATAAAAATACCCCATCACATACCAATATTGTATTCAATACGCCATCACGACCGAATTATAAAAATACCCCATCACATACCAATATTGTATTCAATACGCCATCACGACCGAATTATAAAAATACCCCATCATATACCAATATTGTATTTAATACGCCATCACGACCGAATTATAAAAATACCCCATCACATACCAATATTGTATTTAATACGCCATCACGACCAAATTATAAAAATGCCCCATCCCATACCAATATTGTATTTAATACGCCATCACAACCGAATTATAAAAATACCCCATCACATACCAATATTGTATTCAATACGCCATCACAACCGAATTATAAAAATACCCCATCACATACCAATATTGTATTTAATACGCCATCACGACCGAATTATAAAAATACCCCATCACATACCAATATTGTATTCAATACGCCATCACAACCGAATTATAAAAATGCCCCATCCCATACCAATATTGTATTTAATACGCCATCACGACCGAATTATAAAAATACCCCATCACATACCAATATTGTATTCAATACGCCATCACAACCGAATTATAAAAATACCCCATCACATACCAATATTGTATTTAATACGCCATCACAACCGAATTATAAAAATACCCCATCACATACCAATATTGTATTCAATACGCCATCACAACCGAATTATAAAAATACCCCATCACATAGCAATATTGTATTCAATACGCCATCACGACCGAATTATAAAAATACCCCATCACATACCAATATTGTATTCAATACGCCATCACGACCGAATTATAAAAATACCCCATCACATACCAATATTGTATTCAATACGCCATCACGACCGAATTATAAAAATACCCCATCACATACCAATATTGTATTCAATACGCCATCACGACCGAATTATAAAAATACCCCATCACATAGCAATATTGTATTCAATACGCCATCACGACCGAATTATAAAAATACCCCATCACATAGCAATATTGTATTCAATACCATGTCACAACCTATTTATAAAAATACCATTAAACATACCCAAAATTATTCAATACCTCATTACATCCCATTATTGAAATTATAATTGCTAACGGATGAATAAATACGTACATGCTGAACTTATTTTTGTTTAAGTGTATTGCTCTATTTAAGATACCGGTACAATGTACCGTTTTTACTTTATTTTTTGGTGGGGGGTTACAGGGGAATGGTTATTTAAAAACTAAAGAATTGTTTTAAATACATGAATACGATTATTTATTCGCTTAAATCACGACTTCAGCTGTTCAATGTATTCAATATTGCATCATTTCCTTTTTATAAAAAAAAAAGAATTGCAAATAAATAAATGTATCTTGAACCTTTCTTTCAGTTAGGTCCATATATGTGTATTGCTCTGATTGAAATTTCACTATAGAGTGCTTTTTATGAGTAGATGTTGACTCTATCTTGACAGGCAGTTTGTTCTAATATGATATCAACATTACTTTTTGTTTTTCTTGATTACATTTAGCTAAATCGAATCTTAGAAAAGACCTTTTCCGATTACGTAATGGTAAAGCTCTGAATTTTGTGGATTCTGGATTTCCTGCGATGGCGCATTCTACAGGGAAATCAATTAAATGTAACGCATTTGCCGTTTGCCCTTAAAATTCCTTCTATAACAATGCCCGTTACTTCTTCGACGTTTTTGTCTTTAATCCGAAAGAAAACCTAGAGACGTGCAGTGTCCATAATAAAGACGTGAGCTTTGCCCTTCTAATACAATATCGAAACTGGACGGAACGCCAAACGCCCTAGGCTGTTTTGAGACACATCACAAAAACCTACCTGTACTTGGTGCTAAGAGCTGGACTTTGCCTGGGGATGATTTGACCTGCCCTCACATGCAAATTGATTTTGTACAACGGGGTTGAAAGTGAAATGTATTCGCCAGGGGATACTTTTGGTCGTCCCTGGAAAAAAACAAACATAATACAGTTTAGAAATTAAACGTGACATCTAATATCAGTGCATTTCAAAAGTATTATCATTCTTCTCATATATTTACGGAAAAGGCAAATCATAATAGTAATATGCATATTTAAACATACATATCTACCAAATTAATTGTCCATCATACAATCTGTTTACGCTTGGGAAATTATATATTACTAATATTTTCATTGTATATACATATATATATATATATATACATATATATATATATATATATATATATTTCCTTACTTTATCTGCCTGATGATTGGTGTTTGTAAAACTTCATGAAACCAAAGGCAAACTTCCATAGCGTTAAATATATAAATCTAATATATATTTATTTATCAGTATATATATATATATATATATATATATATATATATATATATATATATATATATATATTAACGTTTCTCGCACCTTTATAAAAAGACTATTTAATTATTATATCAATACAATATATTTGTTAGTACGTATCTACCTATTTATTCATCTTTTGTTCAAGTGTGTCATATAGGATTTCTATATCAGAAAAAAAATTGCATTATATATATATATGTATATATATATATATATATATATATGTAAACAAATATATATATATATATATATATATATGTACGAGGTGCATACGATAAATTTCGAGATTTTTTTCTTATGGGCACTTTTATTGATAGTACACACATGAAACTCTAGTCCCCTTCCATGTAATCTCCTCCAGCTGCAATGCACTTGTTGTACCGTTCCAACAACTTCTAGAAGGCCCCTTGGATGTCCTCTTGTGTGAGCGTGCCAATGACCTTCGTCGCAGCCTCTTTCATCTCAATTGTCTCATAACGACAACCTATGAGCTCAGGGAATAAGCAAAAGTCATAGGGAGCAAAGTCTTGGTCAAATAGTCCGTGACAAGAATGGGGTTGTGGACTGGTGTAGTGTCCTGGTCGAAATGCCACTGACCCGATTTGACGAGTGCTGGCCTCTTCCCAAGGAATCTTTTCCTAAAATCTCTTTAAACATCTACATAGTAACCTTAACCCTAACCCTTTGGCCAATCAACTCTGGTGTATTGACTTCCTTACTCCTCTCACACCTCTTATCCTCCATCACAGACTCCCTGCCTTCCTTGAATCTCTTATGCCACTCAAAAACTGATGCTCGATTCATGCAAGATCGTCGAAAAGCAGTCTGAAGCATAGCATACGTTTCTGTGGCATTTTCCCAAGTTTAAAACAGAGTTTTATTACATATCGTTCTTCTAAAGTGGCAGGTTGCATTTTTGAAATTCACCAGGAGTGACAATCAGGCTTTAGTAGTGTGTATTCCAATTACTGCTGTAGCTCTTCCGTTGAAGTTGAAATAATAAAAATTGATCTGTCATCTCATAACATGTATAGCAATAACATACTTAATTTTCAAGAATCTACGTCAATTTTAAATACCCATACGAAAAAAGTCAGGAAACTTATCGTATTCACCTCGTATGTATATAAAAACATTTAGATAGATCCAAAGAACATGCTATGTGAATGATTCTATTTGAGAATATTTAAGCGGAATCCTATAAATCTACAGCAGTACTAAAGGTATGATGATTAACTTATAAAATCCGTGCAGAGAAAATAACCATATAATTGAAAAACTTATCAAACCATCATTTAGCTATTATAATCTCTTTTTAGATGTCAACTCTATAAAAGAGACCAGATTATTCAGTCATCATACAATGGAGAGAAAACCTTTTATACTTTTTCAATGGACTCTTACTTGGTTAAATCAAAAATATATATATATATATATATATATATATATATATATATATATATATATATATATATAAAAGAAAAAACTTTAAAAATCAGTCATATTTTTGTGATAATGTTTATTTCAGTAGATCCAATATTTTTTTTTAATGTTAGGTCTGCATCTTCAGACGAAGAAATAATGAGAAATTTCTCCTAATTTTTTTCCCTGAAAATGCAGATCTAACATTTAAAAAAATAAAGGGTCTGCTGAAATAAATTATTACAAAAATGTGAGAGATTTTTTAATGTCTTCCTTTAATATGGAATTATTTGCTCAGTATTTTGAGTTATTATTACTTTACATTGAGCTCTGTAATAAAGAAAGAAAATTTTAAGATAGAAGCGTTCCCACCATCGGCTGACTTGGATATATATATATATATATATATATATATATATATATATATATATTATAAGTAATTATGTATTAGTTTTTATATATATTTAATAGCGTGGAAGCTTGTCTGCGACCACAGATTTCATGCCGTCTTATCAACCAATTTTGTTATAATATATATATATATATATATATATATATATATATATATATATATATATGTTAATTTTTGTTGTAGGTCCAACGAGTGAATAAAAATATTTTTAGATAGTTAGGTCCACGAAGAGATTTGTATTTTTGGGTTTATTTATTTATTTTGTTCTTACATACGTGTATCTTTCAACCTTGTTGCTTTCGTTAGAGAACTTATATGGCACAAGGCTTTGTTAATGGGGTACTCAATAAGACTTGAACTCACTTGTGTTTGCCGTTTGATTTTAAGTTGGTGTTGGGTATATACAGTCTGCTTTAGCCCTCTTTGATATTTGATACGTTTTTATCGTTGTGTGTGTTGGTTTTTTTGGGGGGGATTTAACTAACAATCCATCTCATTTTGGATATCATCGTTTGATGAATTCTTGTCTTTGTCTATAGCCACTATATTTTAATTCTTTTTCATATACAATCTAGTAAATTTCTTGGACGTAACATTGAACTTCTGTAAAGACACATACGAACCTTATAAAAAAACATAATGACACACCAATCTACAAACACACTTCTTCAAACCACCCACCTTCAATTACCAAACAAATACCCAAATCTATAAGCCGTAGGCTATCCGATAGCTCTTCAAACATAGATACAGGGTGGAACGATAAAATTGTCGCCCTAGAAAAAAAGACATGATTCCATTTTCGTTTAATGAAAACCGGTTTTCTTATTTTCTTGCAGACCATCTACAAGTTGGCCAGTTGTGTACAATTCCCAAGAACGATAGGAGCCTTCTATCATATCTGAAAGTTGCACAATGTTCAACGAGCAAGATTGTAGATGCGCCGCTGTGCAACTCATTCTCTCTACCGATCCAAGTTATGACAACAGGACTATTGCCAGCACCCTCAAAATGCAAATCTGGATTGCCATGAATAACAGGGATGTGCCCAGGGTGATGAAAACAAAGTTTCCAGCAACGGTTTTGCTCTTTGCTGTGGTTTCAAGTGAGGGCCACATCATGCCACATCACATCTACGAAGTCGGCTTGAAAGTCAACACCAAAGTGTACCTGGATGTGCTGAAGAGTGTGGTGATCCCTTGGTGCAATCAGGTGGGAGGTGGCAGACCCTGGGTGTGGCAGCAGGAATCAACGCTGTCCCACAAGTCCAAAGAGCCCCAGGCTTGGCTTCAGAAGGAGTGCTACGACTTTGTACCCTTCTCTCACTGGTACCCCCTCCTCCTCCTCCTCCTCCTCTTACCTAAACCCGCTGGGTTACTTCGTTTGGTCATACGTCGAGAACATCACCAACATGACCTCCCACAACACGAAAGCCAGCCTGATAGCCACCATCCGCCGAGTATTCGCCGAGCTCTTGCCGGCGATTGTGGAAAAGGCATGCTCCCAGTTCCGGGTCCGTATCGAGGTGGTGATTAAGGCTGAAGGCGGCTACATTGAATAGATATCAGCTCAACTACATAATCAAGTTACCGGAAATGATTTTTTCAATAAAAGTTTTAAAATAAAACTGTTGTGTTTTTTTCTTTAGGGCGACAATTGTATCGTTCAACCCTGTATGTTTAACAAACACAAACACATATATGACAAAGCATTAAAATACAGCGGTTATAGAAAAGCTCAAGAATTCATACTTTCAAAAGCCAAATCGAAGCACAGAAACAGGAGTATCATTTAGTTTAACACACCTTACAGCAAATGTATAACATCCAACATAGGCAAGGACTTCCTAAACTTAATCACTAAGCACATCCCCAATAATAGCCCTCTAGCAAAATATTTAACAAAAACAACATTAAGGTTAGCGACAGTTGCACAAGCAACATGTCCCAAATAAAAAAAAAACTCAATAAAAAATCGCATCCATCTACAGTACAACACATCCCCCCAACCAATGTAATTGTAGGGCCAAAAACACATGTTACCAACTAGGAAAACACCTATATAAAAAACGTTATATACAAAGCCACCATCATCATCATCATCATCATGTCGTGCCGCCAGCACGGATATCCCTGACCCTCTCTCGCCACTTCTCCCTATCATTCATCGCTTCAGGCAGGTCTTCAGGGCTACATCCCGTATCCTCACATAGCTGCTGTATGTATGTTTGAGCTGGTCGTCCTGCTTTTGCTTGGCCATATGTGGGGGTCCATAGGAGTACATCACTGATGAGTTTGTCTTTGCTTCTCCAGCAGTGTCCTGCGTGTCAGGTTCGTCTAACTTGTATAGTTTTCGTGATGGGAGATGGTGGCCGTATAGTTGGTGTCTTGTGGGGTGTTGCCGCCAGGACTTGTTCAATATTGCTCGCAACATTTTTGTGTAATTGCCGTCTAGCTTCTTCTTCAGCCGTTTTGTTTGCGTCCAAGTCGTGCATCCATATAGAAGTATTGATACGACCGCTGCCTGAAAGAAACCGCGTTTCATTTTATCGATCAGGTCTCATTTCCATGTGAGCCACTCTAAAAACTAACAACTCAGTCAAACATTACATCGGTGCAACGGAGACACGAGAACAAACACCTTCTCTCACACATCGACCCATACACATCACCCATCTAACACCTTCTCAAAAAAAATCAAACAACATCACCTGAAGCACCGTATGTACCATTTGCCTTAACTAATCATCGCACCTGCCACTATATATGCATAAATCTTTCTCCATTAATCACCATACCCTTCTCCATACGCCTCCCCTGTTAAATTTATATTTCCATGCGCGTTTAATAATATGCCTCAACACGCTACATTCATCTTATCTACCTCGTACACTCTATCTTTTACTACAATAGCGTATAATTTATACAACGTTACCACAAACCAGATAAATATTAAAAATAACCATCACAAATCCCAACTATTACCTATACCTCCCAAACCCAACATATATTTCCTTTATTTTATAATGACAACACTTTGCTCTGCAGTTATAATCATCATCGTACATAAAACTACTATTATTTTTACCCCTTCATTATTTTCATTATGTACATACTATCACAGATAACTATTGTATATATAATATATACTCAACATTTCATCAAATCATTATTATATTCTAGACCAAATCTCTTCCTACATATAACACCAATATTGCACAATATTCCATAACGTATTGCAATACAAGATATCATCATCATCATATCGCGCTGGTAGCACGGATATCCCTGATCCTCTCTCACCACTCCTCTCTATCGTTCATCGCCCTAGGTAGGTCTTCAGGACAACATCCCGTATCCTCACATAGCTGCTGAATGTACGTTCGTGCTGGTCGTCCTGCTTTTGCGCGGCCATTTGTGAGGATCCATAAGAGTACATCTCTTATGAGTTCATCTCTGCTTCTCCAGCAGTGTCCTGCATGTCTGGTTCGTCTAACTTGAATAGAGGCCTATGCTTGCTGCTGCTCGTTCCAAACTATGCAGAAGTGTTTCGGCTTGGTCAGGTGTATTTGCCAGTCCTTGATATTCATTGTGATTCTGGTCCACCATACTATACTCGCTTAAATACGCTTACAAATCATCTTTATTTTCCTCGAGATGTAATGATAATGTATCGTTCCTTAGATATAATCACCTAGACATACAGAAATAGATAAAAAAAATCTTTCCCGACAATACTGTAGCAATATCAGATACATTGACCACTAACATCCGGAAAAAAACAACTTGCTGCCCATGTACCTTCACATACACATGCTCTATATACCACTCACACATATACACACAATAATGCGCAAGTATAACCCACACAAATACACATACGCAAACATGCACACACACACACACACACACACACACACACACACACACACACAAACACACACTCTCTCTCTCTCTCTCTCTCTCTCTCTCTCACACACACACACACACACACACACTCATACACACTCACACGTACACAGAAAGATTCCTACCCAAACCCAAGGGTTTTTAACTGTACATTTCGATTTTCAATTCATTTCATTTTGTTAACTGCCTGATGATTGTTGTTTTGTAAAAACTTCATGAAGCCCAGGAGTCGCAAAAAAATTCCATGGCATTATATATATATATATATATATATATATATATATATATATATATATATATATATATATATATATATTATAACAGTGTTGGTTGTCGCTAAATCACTATGTGGGTTTGTGTCTAACCTAACGCAGTATAATATGGATAGTGTTAAATATCTAGGATAGAGCTATAATATAATAATAATAAATAAATATATATTAGATATATATATTTAATTCATGGAATTTAGACTGTGACCCCTGTATTTCATGGAATTTTTTGCAAAATAACAATCACCAGGAACAGCCTGATGATTGTTGCTTTGCAAAAAAATCCATGAAACCTAGGGGTGGCAGTCTAAATTCTATTAATTAAATATATATCTAATATATATTTATTAATTATTAATGTATTATATATATATATATATATATATATATATATATAATACATATTTATTTATTATTAATCTATTATATATATATATATATATATATATATATATATATATATATATATATATTAATATAATTTTAAATGATGATATGAAAAGTATATATAATATATATAATATTTAACAATTGATATTCATACAGAAATATATAAGAAAAAACCCGTTTTAGGAAGCTTCGAACAAACACGCCTACTTTTAGGAAGAATGCTTTCTATGTTCACATCATTCGATAATATTTGTAACACTTACTATATTTGCATTATTTTCTGAAAAATATTTCTTTTCCAATCTTATTCCAGTTTTCTATTGCTGTAGTTTTCTTTTCATTAACTCTAGCATACAGATTTGTTGCCTATTATTCTGATAAGTATTTTAGAAATTTATCAAATTGCTTTTATTGTTAAAAACTTGAGTATAATAATTTATTTTAAAACATCTATTTTACATTCGTTTATTTTTATCCAACAGAGACTCTCTAGTATTAGCGTATTTCGTCATTTATTGTTTTGTTTTATTTGAAATAATTCGGAATAATTCAAATCTTTATATATAAAAATATTATTTATAGCTGGTTTATAATATATATAATAAATGTAATCGATTGTAGTGATATATTTTATAATAAATATTGGTCGTATTTCTATTATAAAACAACGTAGTATTGTTTATGTGCTAATGTTGAACATTAAAGATATTCGCTTAAAGAAATCGTTTTCATCAAATAAATATTTTTATTGATATATATATATATATATATATATATACGTATTAGAAAAACAAAAACCGGTCACATTAGGATTATGAATTTATTTCCATCCTGTTATGGGTATTGATAGGAATTGTTACCACCAAAATTAACAGGACTTCTTCAGATCCAAAGGGTATAATTAATACAGCCAGAATGGACACAGGTGGGAGGGGTGGGAGATGATTGAAGAGTGGTGGCGAGTCCACCCCCCCCATATCGTCCACTTCCAGTTTTTCTTTTTTTAGCCCGTCGGAATCACAGTCAAGTATATTCAAACTCACTTTCTACATTAAATTAACTTTTAATTTTTAAATATCAAATTCTAAACTGCGTATCCACGTAATTCTTCAGATTTAACAATAATTTAGGTAACTACAACAATTCTTAATAACCTTACGCAAAGATTACAGTAATACTTATCTTAAATTATATTCAAAAATTAAAATTATAGTTTTAAATTCAAAATTTATATTCATGCCCATTTATTCAGTTACCTTTCCACTGAAACGTACGTACATTCACCTCATATGTTGACTTTCCATTTCATTTTATTTTATTCATTAGACCTATATATATACATATATATATATATATATATATATATATATATATATATATATATATATATATATATATATATTGTCATCCACAGGACGCTTGAAGCTGGGATGGAAATATATATATATATATATATATATATATACTAACCCACCCCCTGCAGTATGGGACACAAGGGCAGTTGTTTTAGTGTAGAATGAAACTATACATAAATTTGAATTCAGAGTTTACCCTTATATGAAATGCAAACAATCTTTCCCAGGTTTCGAACTCTATCACTGTGTCTCTTTTCAACGACGGTATCTATCAGAACACGAACGCTTTCTTCGAGTAATATAAGTAATTTATGCAATAATTTGTGTGTGAGTTTTGGAACTGTTTTCCTCATCTTCATTGTTGTTAGTTGAAACGCAAAGTTTCGGCCGTTGTATCGCCCGGCCTTCCACACGTAGCAAATAGCAATAAGAGCAGATAGAGGATGTCACTAGGATCCTTCAGTGTCAGCTTAATACATACATAGTGTGCGATAGGCGACCATTGACAAAACAATTGCGAGTAATTTTCGTCTTTGTGTCCTTATTTCACAACGGACCAACCCTTTACGAAGATGGCACTGCTTTCCCAACAGGAGAAGGGGTCAAGTAAAAAAAAGTGTACTCATATAAGTCCCTGTTATTTGATAGAAATGGCTGGGTATCCAATACTCAGTTAAGAATAAAATAGTTGAATAAATTAGGCACTTTAGTTTTGGTATAGTGACTAGTTTAGGAGAAGGAAAAATTCTGAATTCAAAACCTACAGTGTTGTTCATGAGAATCAGTGGTACATTGGTGTATTAAGCTTTTGTCTGCTGTTTATCCAAAACGTTCGGTTGGTTCTACACAAATCATCACCATTATAAACAAATCCCACATATAGATAGTCCAACGGTTCATATCTTAAACCTAACTAGAGGGTCTCATATTGTTGTATAGCCGGAATGAAGGAACGACAATACTTGTATATTAAAATATATCTATCTTCTTTATTGTCGCGAAAGGGTCGAAATGGCTGTAAGTGAGGAGTGTTAGAACCCTATAGAGTCCTATCTAGGGGTTAACTTGAAATGCTGGTGGGCCCTAATTTAGTCGAGTAAGTAGCAAAGGGAGCAACAAGAAAAAAATAAAGATTTTTAAATCTAAGAATAATCTAAAATTAGAAAACAGTAGAGTATGAATAAAATGGTCTTCATGGTTTTTGAAAGAGGGGTTTTCAATAAGTTTCGAGATTGAAGGTGTATTTACCAAGACAGGTACGAATTATCTTAATTTTCTACATTGTCCTCAACATAGATATGAACTGAAAAATAGATAATAAATACGATAATTCATTCTATTATACCAAATTATATCCATCTTGGCACTCCATACTCTGAGTTCTACGACTTTTTTCGATAAAATCAGGCTTAACGGTCTACAGACATCCTCTCCCTCTCTCTGTCTCTGTCTGTCTGTCTGTCTGTCTCTCTCTATCTCTCTCTCTCTCAATCTGAATGTCATTTTTGATAAAACGAGTGCTTATCACGTAACATAACCTCTTTACTCTCCTCAATGAAATTCTTTTTCCCAAACATCAAAAATCAACACTCCTTGCTGTTTACAATATATTAAAAACATTAAACCAACCGTGGTGAAATATTTTACGCATTATCAGTTAAACACTTCCAGCGTTGTTTCCTTCTGAAACCAATCATTTTTAAATCTGTTGTATTGTTGAAGTGAATAATACACAGAGAAGAATGAGTATTTAATATATTAACAAGAAAACTTTCAAGAAATAGAGGAGGGTCAAATGCTGTATACCCAAACGAAGTAAGATCCGTACGAATATAAATCAGCTTCATATCGACTTAGTAATCAGATATCTGTCACTCAGCCTACCAAATGAGTGAGTATGGCACAAAACCAAGATTTAGGTGGGATCCAAGCGCAGGGCCGTTACCCAGACACGCCTGGCGAGCACAAAATGCCTCGGGCCCAGTCTGTATTTTCCTTTAAAAAAGGCCGCCTCAGGCGCCAGACAATAAACATAGCCTTCTGAGGAGGGTTACAGCTCGGGGTGCCCCCCTGAGGCTTGAGGATGTGAATCAGTCTTCCCCGCGAGACGCGACAACCAAGCTTACTCTGTATTCGCACCAAGCAGTCTCGACCAACCGTGACCCCAAATCAGACAACCGATCCCAAACCAACCGTGTAACCACGCGGCCTGTCAGAAAAGGTCAACTAATGGAGTACTCGACATAGTTATTAAGCATCGAAGTCCTTAATTTGGGGCTATTTTATGGCTATGTGCCAGTCCATCTGGTAGAGAGCTGAAGCGGTGCTAGCTACTCTACAACAAAATCTCACATTTTTTTATTTGCTTCAAATAATAATCATTTATTTGCACACAGCTATATAGTATGAAGTATTCCTGTCTAAAGATTATGTGTCTCTGAAAATATGTCACCTCATGCCTCACAATTGTAATTTACGAAGGTTCTTGCCTCGATGTGGCACAAGGCCGAATGTATGGGGCACCCAATGAGACTCGAACTCACTCTTGCAGGTTTGCTAGTCAACCTTGCAAACCATTACACTACCCGAGGTGCCCCCCTCATGCCTCACAATTCCCTTCGTTGTGTCACATTCTCCATGACTTCAGTTTTGTTTTAATATTTGTTAAAAGAAAATTCTTTTATATCATAAGTTCATTTGGCCTTGTCTTTGAACGGGAAATGGGTGGTCGACCAAACGGGTATTTTGGCGTTTTTCTCCCTTCCCAGTTTCAAATTCATACTTACTGGATATAAATACATTGTAACCATCTCTCAGAGTTTTAAATAGGCTTTCACGGATAGAGTGGGGTATTTTTGTGATTCTACCGTGTTAGATGAGCTTAAGTAAATTATTGTATTACATGAATGGATTGGCGATTGTGACTATCCCCAATTGTGGACTCCTTAGACCAATTATGACCGCTTATTTCCGCCCAATGTCACACTTTATCGCTATGTAACTCTTTTGTTTTAATAGAAATGTTAATAAAGCCTTATTTCAATACCAATAACATTGAAGTGATTATCGGTAAAGTTAATTTACATATTGATCTTAAAAAGATAGTTCTAATGAATATTTACTTTTATTGATTTCTTATTGCTTGGTGTCCTTTTGATAAATAAGAGCAAAAATCTCGTCGATAAATATTAAAAGAAACCCAGTAATCAAAAGGAAATAACTTGTTTTATTCTATACTGTGTAATTAAGTCATATAGTTAAATCTTGCAATGAAAACCGGAAGTAATGGGAAGAGCTAACATTTAAGCTCCTCTATTCTTTAATTACACATCTTCTATTTCAAATAAATTTAATGCAATTATTCTATTTTAAATAGTATTATTTTAATTTAGATAGTATTATTTTAAATAGTATTTTCATCATAATGGAGATTATGTAGCTGTCTGTCAATAACGGAATCTACGTTACCGTCAACATCACAGTTTCCGTAGTAATTTACGTTATATTGTTCTCAGTGGTTATTAAATAATCCTTATTGCAACTTACTGAGCATCTTTTAAACAAAGAAACCAAGTCTAATTTGCAATGAGATCTAAATCGCATCATATCGACATAACGTTTAATGATCTCAAAAATCGGTATGCATAGCAATTACAGGTTCATCGGCCCAGAAGAAAAATACAACGGTTAACGCACGATGTGATCTGGTACAAGCTATGACCTTAACTGAACGGACCTAAAAATAACCCGATTGGACTCTCAGAAATTCTGCCGCTCAGTGGGTCTAAGAGTAATGGCAATCAATGGCTACCCCACATTCCCTAGAACTTCAGAATTGGAGCAAAACTATCAGCCAAAGTTTACTATCATACCAATTTTCGAGGGGCCTTAACCATCATCAAGGAATGCTGTCGACGTATTACAGCTAAAATAGTAAAATATCCTCTGCCATCAAGAACAAATTTTTTGACTAACTAACATCTTAGGCATGTGATTTATCTTCAATGAAAATTTCGAAAAGTTGTTTTCAATTCAACATTTAATTCCAAATTACCAAAAAAATAAAAATAAAAACTATATAAAAAGCCAGAAAATTATTGACGAACCGGAGCATTAAAATGATTGCTGCTTTGGTTATATGAGAAACAAGAGAGAAAAAAAGGTGTGAGAAATTCATTTAAAAACAAATCTGATTGTTTCTTCTGTTAGGGGAAGAAAATTACTGTTTATACTAAATTAATTATTTTTTTTATGTGTGTGTTTGATTAAAATACCACAATGGAAACTTAATGAAGAACACACAACACATACACACACATACACACATTTACACACACACACACAGATTTACACTATCGGACATAAATGAGTAAATAACAATAATCTTAGGAAAAAATATGTAAATGTACCACAAAGAACTATTTTTGCAGAGTATTATTCAACCAAAACGGATATTATTAGGTTTTACCACATTTACTGAGTATCAGAAAATATTTAAAAAATTAGCAGTCCCAAAAGTATATATATATATATATATGTGTGTGTGTGTGTGTGTGTGTGGGGGTGTGTGTGTGTGTGTGCGTGTACGACGGTCATTAAATAAGTTTCTAGATTTTTTCATATGGACGCTTTTATTGATAGTACAAACATGAAACTCTAGTTCCATTTGAAGTAATCTCCTCCAGCTGCAATGCACTTGTTGTATTGTTCCAACAACTTCTAGAAAGCCCCATGGAAGTCATCTTGTGTGAGCGTGTCAAGAACCTTCGTTGCAGCCTCTTTCATCTCCATAATTGTCTCATAACGACAACCTCTAAGCTTAGGGAAAGGCCAAAAGTCACAGGGAGCAAGGTCTGGACAATAGGGAGGCTGAGGAACTGTGTTGATGCCCATCTTGGTCAAGTAGTCTTTGACAAGGATGGGGTTGTGGACTGGTGTATTGTCCTGCTGGAAATGCCACTGACCCGATTTGAAGAGTGCTGGCCTCTTCCCAAGGAATCTCTTCCTGAACTCCCTTAAAACCTCAACATATTAACCCTAACCCTAACCGTTTGGCCAATCAACTCTGGTGTATTGACTTCCCTATTCTTCCCACACCTTTCATCATCCCTCACAGACTCCCTGGCTTCCTTGAATCTCTTATGCCACTCCAAAACTGATGCTCGATTTATGCAAGATGGTCGAAAAGCAGTCTGAAGCATTCAATACGTTTCTGTGGCATTTTTCCAAGTTTAAAACAGAATTTTATTGCATATCGTTCTTCTGAAGTGTCCTCACGTCCATATTGCATTTTTTAAAAAATCACCCGCTGTGACAATTAGGCTTTAGTAGGGTGTATTCTAATTCCTGCTGTAGCCGTTCCTTTGAACCTGAAATCATAAAAATTGGTCAGTCATCTCATAAGATGTATAGCAATAAGACGCTGAATTTTCAAGGGACTACGACAACTCTAAATGCCAGTACAAAAAAAGTCTGGACACTTATTGAATTCACCATGTATATTTTAACCTTAAAATCACGAATATCAAAGCCAAAATTTAAATAAAATGTGACCAATATTGTATATAAACTTGATTTGGAGTAGAATATTACATCTCTAGCAAATAAAATGCATATATATGGAGGTCTTATATATATATATATATATATATATATATATATATATATGACATCTTCGGATGCTGAATGGATATTACTGATATATATATATATATATATATATATATAATAAGAGGGTTGGTAGTCAATAAATCACTTTGTGGGTATGTATCGAATGAAGTGCAATATAATATGGAGAGTGCTCAATATCTAGCTATTGTATAATAATAAAAATAATAATAATAATATTACATATATATATATATATATATTTAATTTATGGAATATAGACTGCGACCCTGGGTTTCATGGAGGTTTTTTTTTCCTTTTGCAAAACAACGACAATCATCAGGCAATAATTGTTGTTTTGCAAAAAAACTCCATGAAACCCTTGGTCGCAGTCTATATTCCATGCATTATATATATATATATATATATATATATATATAAACAAGCGCAATAAATAAGTCACTATTCACCCTTTTAAACTATATGTGTTCAATGACTGCAAAATTTATATTTCTAGTAAACCTTTACAATGGATTTAGTTTTTGCTATGTCATGAACTCTCGCCGGTCTAAATATAAAAACGAAATGTCTAACATTAAAAGTAGAAAATGAAAAGTTGAAGCATTCACAAGGTCTCTAGATTCTAGACAGAAAGCATCCCAGATATTAAAAACAAAAGTTTCACTTAATTTGAAAAAAAATGTCTAATGATGTCGAAAATCAATCAAGAAGATTGGGACCATTTGTCGATAATTTTAAAAGCAAAGTTAAGACGTTTTTGAATAAATAAAATTATAAAAGCTGCTGAAAAAGATATTGTTGGTTTTTACAAAGGTATGCTTATGATATGAATTTTCACTCTCTCACACACACACACACACACACACAAACATATATATATATATATATATATAAATGTTGTATAGCCAGATGCAACTATACGTATATATATACATGCGGAAACATAATCAATAATAATGACGAACGAACACACTTCTTAAGAAAAATATACCTCTCACACTTTATTCGAAAGGGTTGCGAAAAGGTTGCAACAGCGTTGCGCGTGAGAGATGAGTTGGAGACGGAACAGACTGCAACACATTGACCCCAAGTTCCTCTGTTCATAGCAGCACTTCTTCATTCTGCTGGGCTGCTCAACCGGAGTCCTGAGGGCCCAAGTCCTCTGTCTCGAGCTGGTTCTCACTGCCTCGCACTGCAACTCGAACTCCAACAAACTGACTCCAACTAACTAAACAGTCTGTGGCATCCGGTTATATAATTGTTTGGCATCCACCTGCTTCCTGTGGCGTCGCAATTGCCCTAAATTCAACCCGTCCACGGTCAAGGTGATACTCTGATATCTTCGACCGGATTCACTTGTTATTTACACAGGTGCATCTCTTAATTGATAGCTTGGTCGAGGGCCAATATATATATATATATATATATAAATGGTAGGAACAATTCTATTTTAGGATTTTATTTCTACAATATCTATGTAATTCAAAATCAAAAAAAGAGAACTCAATTTAAAATAAAAATAAATTAAATACAGAGCAAATGATTCCTTATAAAAGAAAAACCTTTGAAAATTCCTCATGTTTTTTGTAATAATGTTTATTTCAGCAAAACCTACATGGATAAAAAAGATAGGTGAAAAGAAAAGAGAAGCCAATAATTGATACATCTTGATACAAGAATTGAATGTCATTTGTCAACTAGACATGAATAATAAATGGTCAGGTGTTTACCTTAAAAAATATGAAATTCGGTTTAGGGAGATAGGGTTGGTGGAATTTTGTGGGTTTTTCTAAATCTTCATTAGAAATTTCTCATTATTTGCTTGTCTGAAGTTGCAGATCTAATATTTTTTAAGAAATGTAGGGTCTGCTGAAATAAATATAACAAAAAATATGAGAAATTGTTAATGGTTTTTCTTATATATATATATATATATATAGACAGACAGACAGACAGAAATTATATACAAAGACTGCCATATAAATAGCAAATTTGCCTCCATTAAAGTCATCATTAAATGATGACCCTAGGTTCAGGTATGGTTTCGAGGCCAAAGCCTCATTACCACAAACCCAGAGCCCCCAGGAGCATCTCACAATACTACCAGACTTGATTGGATGGTGTTTGCTCTGGACGAATGCCATATCCACTCGGATGCTGTTACAGTCTTGTTTTGGAACTTTTTTTTATATATTCCCTCTTCTCAGCTAGTGAAAGTCCGAGTTTAGTTAAAAATATTGAGGATGATTTTGAAATAAAACCCCGACATCCAACCTCAAGAGAAAATATGTCTGTTGATCAGTCATTCTTAACACACTGCTCCCGCAGGTCTTCGTAATTTTTCAATTTATGAGAATGCAGCCAGTCACTGTTGACCTCGAAAGCGATCGTTAATTCAGCAATAACTTTCTTTGAATTAACTGACCAAATGAAGAGATCTGGATGCTGGTGAATTGATGTTATTTTCGTTGGAAAAACGAGTTGCCGATCTATGTCAGCAACCATCTGTGTAACCATCAAACAATTTTTGTTTGTGCCGATTTCTATGCGGAGTTTTTGAAACGTTTCCTTCTTTAATAAACTGTATACTAATTTTTATACATGAAATTTTATTGGCAGTTTCACAACGCATTTTTGCAATCTCAGCAATAATCCCGCAGATTTCATTGTGTCTCCACGTGTAAATTCTTAGGGAATGAAGGCATCCAGCTAGAACGTGTTTGAGATTCGCAATTTTCCCACAGATTTTTAAATTTACTGGTGTATGTAATACGTCATAAACTGCCGAAATAAGGAAGCTTAATTGCTTAGGCTCCATTTGTTTGATGTCACACCATGAGATGGTCTTGTCCTTGGTGTTTTCCCACCAAGTGCATGCACCTTGTCTGGATTGCGCCACAGGTATGGCGATACGCTTGCTTTCCTCAAAATGATGAATCTCTTCCGAAACCATTCTTCGTTTAATCTCTGTGGTCTCTGCCGTTTTAGGAGAAGATCAAGTATGGCCCTCCCACTTGCCGCATAGCCGATTACTTTTTTTCATTTTGGGGGAAGAATCTGTCGCATATTTAGGCTGCCATTTCCGACCTGTTATTATAGCAGGTTGTGCACTTTTCACAAGTAGGCCCAGGGTGTTGTGCAGCATTCGGAAAAGTTGTACTTTAGCTAATTTAAATTCCTAAACTAGTGACTTCGTAGGTAGCTTCACTTTCGTTGATGAACTGTATTAAGCCACATTTGTTTAGGATTTAGGAACTCCCAATAATTTCTTTAGAAACTTACTGATTAAGTGTTTCATTTTTTTAAATTCTCGAAAGTGATACCTCATATATTTGCATAGTCCATGCTGATCTTTGAATTAAACCAAAATAAACACACCACAGTTTATCTTTTGCAATGAAGCCACATTTATCAATGGAGAGTAATCCATCTTTTAATTGTTTACAAAAATTTTGTCACCGATGACGATCAGTAAGTGAAAAGGGAATAGCAACGACTGAGGCTTTTTATGCTTTTTTCGCGTATTGTAGAGAATACGTTATCATCGATAGTAAATTTCTCGGCATCTTCCTTAGATTATAGATAGACTTCGGCTTTTAGCAGGCTTTATCTTCATTACTGCCCACTTGAAAAGCTCCTGTGTTTCAGCAGTTTTTTCCATGAGTGATTTCGACTCTGAAATCACAGTCTCGTCATCCATAAAAGTCATCATAGATAGGATAGTTTTCTTACTAGTGGTATCGTCAATACTGCGCAGTAACATGTCCATTACCAAAACGAAAATTAATGGAGAGATAACACATTCCATTATTTTACCAATGTTTAATTTGTGCCAATTTGTGGAATATTTAGCATTAGATAATCTCATATACGTACATTTATAGTATCCTGATATGAGCTTTCTATTGTCTTCTGGGATCCAAAAGAAATCCATTGCTTTCTCCATAAGCGGGTGCCTTACTGAGCCATATGCATTCTCAAGGTCTAACCAAATGACATGAAGTTCAGCTGATTTATTATCTTGGGTTGCTTTTATTCAGTCCTACAACATGGATGCATGTTCGATACAACCTGGAAAACCAGGAATTCTGGCTTTCTGAATTGAGATATTAATAAATTTTTGTTCAATACGAACCTCATCATTCTCTTAGCAATGACTCCGAAAAAGAATTTTTCCCACTACATTGAGCAACGAAATTGGCCGAAATTGTCCCTTATATTTAGAGTTATTTTCTTTTGGTATATATATATATTCTGTTTGCTAATCCCCAATCATCTGCGATTATTTTTTTTTAATATTCACGACTCGTAGGAGTTTGCAAAGAGATGCCAAAACCTTAGAGTATCTTTTGTACAGTTTATATAGGGAACCATTTATACCTGGTGTACAACGAAATCTTTTACTTCTATAAGTTTTATAGGAGAGTTGTCAAAGGTTTCTTCCAGAGGTTGCAGTCTACTGAGTTCATCCATAGGAGTATCAGCAAGCTGGTTGGAACATTTTCTTTGTGGGTACGCTTTGAAGGTTTTTTTTTGGTACATCAAGAACTCCATTTTTTCCGCCTCAAACAACTTTTTGGTGAAATTAAATGGGTTCTTATCGAAAGAGTATCTGTATATATATAGTGACAAAAATTGTTTCATCAGTCAGGAACTAACCTACTACTGTTTTGCCTAAGCAGCTAATCAGGGTACCTAATCCCGATTTTTTTCAACTTAGTATTAAGCACTTTTTTGCACTTGTAGCTTAGCAGCAATTACGGTTTTTTCTTTTGACCAATCAATAGCGTATCAGTTGATTTTTTTCAATTGGTATAAAAAGGTTGGCCTTTTCTTTTTTTCCAATATATATATACATACATATTTTTCCCCTAGACAGTGATTCGTTGTATATCTTCGAATTACTTGCAGATTTTTTTTCTAAACGTGAGTGCTATTATTCAATAAGTTATCATTATATATATATATATAGATATGTTTGAAGAGAATGAAAAAAAAGAATCGCAAAAATTCCTTTAACATTCTAAACTGTCATCTTTTGAGTGCAAGTGGACCTAGGTAAGGGGGTAATGGTTGCTACATTTGATAAATGTCTGATGTTTCAGTTGCGAATAATTTCTTGAACCGGTGTACCCGTACTTTTTTTCAGACAATTGAAGCTGTGATTGCCTCAAAGTGAGATTTTTGTACTCATTTCATGTTACGTTTGAATGATGTGCAACAGAGAGAATTTTTAGAAAGTAGTATTATCGATGTTCTATCCGGAACAGCATCATTCTGACATAACATAAAATGATACGATAAGGTCTCAGTATAGTAATTACAGATTCAACACTCTTTAAAATAACATTTCAACAGCAAGTACATTCTATGCTCTAGTACAAGATATGATCGTATCTAAAAAATGGTTAGACATTAGCTAAAAATAGTGACCATATCCACTTAAGAACCTTTAGTTGCATCACCGAACTTGCTGAAGGTATTTCGTTTGCATTATATATATATATATATACATACATATATTCTGCCCCCTGCAGTTAAATATAATAAGAGGTATTTGTCTTTAAGTTATAGAAATGTGAATTTGAACGTTTGCAAAAGAAATTTGTCGGATTTTTTTACGGCAAGACAATCTTCATGGGTTATTTAATATTGTAAACAATATATATTTGGGGAAATATATATACACACACACACACATATATATATATATATATATATATATGTGTGTGTGTGTGTGTGTGTGTGTGTTAGGGATCAGACCAAACAAAAATATATCAAAGTTACTCCACCTGAGAGATAGAAAGATAGTTGCCTCCCGTGGATAGTGCTTGCAGGATTGAGAGAGAAGAAGAGACTTGGAATCCGACCCGAACACAACATGAATGTACATTTGACTGGTGCACACAAAATTAAAACAGCTTATTTCCCTAGTCAGTTGATGCATATATCTGCCTGTAGTTAATAACACTAATTGTTTTGTTGTTCACCAACGAGTCCGTCCGGTTTATTCAGCTAGGTTTTCTTGCACATCAACTATTGTAGGTTATTTAATGCCAAATCTTCTTTATATTTACATTAAATGTGTAATTTGTAAACACATTTTGTTGATAACATTTTGAAACGAGCTTTAACTCATTTTTAGCATGCAATTGGTTCCAAATATTTCTATCTAACAGGAATATTACAATTTATAGTCAATTATTTTTTTGCACACAATTAAATTGATACAGTATTTTTTTATAAGAGAAGAGATTTTAGTTAATTTCATTTTTTTATGAGTTACAACTAATTTCTTTGCACACGAATATTACAATGGTTTGTATACAGTTTAATGGTTACTATTGTTGCTAGATAAAATTTATAATTCTATTCAATATTAATCATTCGTCTTTTCATTAATAAGTGTTTACGGACTATTGTCTTCATCTTTACTGTTCTTTCCTCAAAGTTTCGGCCGATATATCATCCGGCCTTCTTCAGGTGTTTGCCGAACTCGTGAACTTTCACGGAACTTTGAATTAAGTCCTTTATTGAATCCATGGAGGTCACCTGCTCTGATTCCGTTAGCCCTTACCGTGTACAAGTGTTTAGTATTCCTGTATTGTTATTCGCCTGCAGTCAGGACTGAACCTACAGCCTCCAGATGATTGTCTCCTTAGAAGCTTAGGGAATCAACGCCTATAACCGTTACGCCATGTGTCCTGCTGGACAATTGAGAGTGAATTTTTTGGACTTATAAACTTAATGTTCTTACCTGACTAGAATTACTATTATTATGTATGATTTATTACCTGTGCTCATATTTAGATTTTTTTTGATAGAGCAGAACATTGGAGGATTAGACGCCTTAAGGAATCAGCACATATGTTGGGCTACAATGACCTGCTGGGTAGACCAACTATAGAGTTAAATACAATATGGGAACGGATAATTAAGAAAGCTAGATAAAATTCTCCAAAGCTCTAGTATTTCAGTAGTATCACTATCAGATTGTTTGGTGTCATATTCCGGAGACTTATTGGTGGGGGTCTTACGCCTCTGTAGAGACGCAGTCTGTGTATCCTACACCCCCAACCCACTGTACTATGTAGCTTTGAAGTATATAAGTGTGATCCAATCACATACACTGCATATCTTTTTCCATGAATTCATCCTTTGGGATAGGCTATACAGATTCACGTTCGTCAATCCACTACATTGAATATTGTCATAAAATACCCATTTTCCTCACTTGGAATGGTATTCTTTACAAAGGTTTTATTTCTCTGCATTCAAAAAAATTTTCTCTCAATGAATTATGTGATCTTCTTTATGCTACTTGCTAAGAGTATTAGGAACACAAACGGCCAGCTTGCTCAGTTTCCTTCTCTTTTTCAAGAGACAGGATTTTAGATCGGAATGTTTTGAGTTCAATTGTTAATGCTGGAGTACCTTCTCGCAGGTTGTATTCCACGAATCTTCGGAAGCGTCCTCATTGAGGTCGAATTATTGATCTAATCTGGGTTATTCATTCAATAGATTATCACCAGAATGTAACTTTGAAAACCAGTTTCGGACTTAACGGCTTATAATGACACCTTATCTAAAAACACTACAAATTTTCTTCGCTGTTTCTGAGGCGTTTTTTGCCATTCTGAAATTCCTATAACATTACATATCGAATATGCACGTTCACTTACTCTATTTTAGGGGTATAAGATCAGAGATTCAATTATAATGCCAATTCTTACACAACTGGAACAAGAATGACCCATGAAGGCTATCTTTTATCGGATAATTTCCGGTTGCGTTTAAGACATTGGAAGTTTGAAATACGTCGACACAGCTTGATTTTAAAACACGGAAATTATTTACGTCGCAACCCAATATATATATATATATATATATATATATATATATATATATATACAATACTTCCTATTAGTATTTCAGAAAACAAGTTGCTTCTATTTGCTTGCATTTAAAGTTATAAACAAGAATATCACTAAAAACTTTTAATTTCAATCAACATGAAAATTGAAAAAGTCTGTTGAATCTTTTTGAATTGAATTAAATAATCCAAACCAAAATAAATGATATTTTTCTTCTCTACTTCTCAAATCTAAAAGACCGGAATGCTGAACTCTAATTTCGATTTTGAAAAGTGCCTAAATTTATAAGCAGAGATGAACTCATAAGAGATGTACTCTTATGGATCCCCACACATGGCCGTGCAAAAGCAGGACGACCAGCTCGAACGTACATTCAGCAGCTATGTGAGGATACAGGTTGTTGTCCGGAAGACCTACCTAGGGCGATGAACGATAGGGAGGAGTGGCGAGAGAGGGTCAGGGATATCCGTGCTGCCAGCACGATATGATGATGATGATGACCTCCATTAAAAATCCCTAAATGCTCCTACAAAATAGTGACAAAAGATTATGGCTTGATTTGGTTTATTTGTTTAAAGTCATATGAATCTTTTTTGGGGATAGTTCATGCCAAAATTTGATTCGTTAGGAAATTTTGATAATGAATTTTAACTATGAATATTTTCAACGTTCCATTACACTTATTTTTATTAAATCGCATATTTCATTTTGCCCATAGTAATAATCCTGTGCTTCAGATAGTCCCATCCAATACAAATAATTTTCAAAACAATCAATTTGGTCCATAGATGGGAACCTTCATGGTAGAACCACTCCAGGTCAGAGTGTAAAAGAGAGGTCAAGCTACAAAAGTACTCCGCACTTTACAGAGCTCCCAAGTGGATTAGATCAGACTAAAGGATTCGGTCAATTTTCCTATTATTTTGAAGAAAAGTTAAAAGCCTTAATTTCGTTATTTACTGCATATATATATATATATATATATATATATATATATATATATATATATATATATATATTTATCCGGTTTCCTACCAAGACGGATTTCGCACGAATCAAGATTCATTTGGGACATTTAAAAAAATGTTAGATCTTCGGCACTTCTCTTTAAGGATGAAAGGGAAGTGCTTCCTATGTGGAAAAGAATCCCTCTGACCAGACGATCAGTTTAAAATCATCCACCCAGCCTGAACGACTGATGAAAAGTCGAACTAAATCCGACTGTATAAAAATGTAAAAATATGAAAAAAATTCTTCAGAAGATGATTTTATTTCTTGCCAAAAAAAAAAGAAAATCCGAACAACTGTTGAGTCTAACATTATTTCAAACCACAACGCTATAACAAAAAAAAAAGAGAACTGTGTCCTTCGATTTATCTCCTTATTTAGTAAGATTAGTACTAAAAGTTACAAAAACCCGTAAAAACATAATTTTGCTTCACCGTTTATATATACTAAGATAGATAGATTAAAATTACTGAAATAGAGAGAAGAAATAGATGTGGAACGTTTAGAATCGGTATATATGAGTAAAATAAGATTCTTATGAAGATAGATAGATAGATAGATAGATAGATAGATTGACAGAAAGATTGACGATACAAATTTATTCTATTTATTATACATTAGCAAATAGGTTACGTTTTTAAAAATTAATTTTCAAACGGTAATAATAAAAAGATTTATTAATTTTTAATATATTTATATATATATATATATATATATATAAGCAATCCGGCGAAAGTATTTAACGGTTGCCTCTTGTGTAATGTAAAACTCTTCTAATGAATTGCGCACTTTGGTTTACGATAGCACAAAATATAAATAAATGAAATTTAATACATTTGTGTTAATTCCCGAGCTGACGTTGAGTCGTAGACTTAGCTTTGAGGTATGTC
>OY757922.1:83848743-83921243 GCA_963585895.1 Sepioteuthis lessoniana | reverse complement strand
TACTACTATGGACCCCCACATATGGTCAAGCAAAAGCAGGACGACCAGCCCCAACTTACATTCAGCAGCTATGTGAGGACACAGGATGTAACCCAGAAGACCTGCCGGAGGCGATGAACGATAGGGAAAAGTGGCGAGAGATGGTCAAGGATATCCGTGCTGGCGGTACGACTTGATGATGATGATGATCTCCCTATGTAGAAGCATCACTATCATTATGAACCTCAATTACAAGAGAAAGCCAAAGAGTTAATGGTTCGTTCATCAGATGAGGTAAAATCACAAATAGAAAGACTTATGTCACCTTCTGAATTTCCTGTCACACTTTAAAGATCTTTTTGTGGCTAAAATCTTGTGAGTTGACACTTTTAATTTGCCTTAAACAAAGAAAGAGTTAAAAGTGAAATAAAGAT
Organism: Sepioteuthis lessoniana; assembly: GCA_963585895.1. Lineage (NCBI taxonomy): Eukaryota > Metazoa > Mollusca > Cephalopoda > Myopsida > Loliginidae > Sepioteuthis > Sepioteuthis lessoniana. The sequence goes on along the minus strand of OY757922.1, from coordinate 83,920,830 downwards.
ATTTGTAGCGCCAAAAAACAAACAAACTTTATAGCAAGGGATGATAAGTCAGTCACAATTCGAGATGCTTTAATAGGTTTTGTTTTGGGCGAAAAACAGAGATATGCAAGTGAAAAAAAACCTTCTATAGTCACATCTCTCAGAGCTAAGCAATATTCTTATTCCAAGTCTGAAAATTCTGCTCAAGTATAAGATTTCAAGACTGAGAGAAGACGAAAATTAACACGTTTTCTTAGTTTTGCAACATAAAAAGAGAAGTTTCAAAGATGCTATGACCAATGAAAATCTCCTTGGAGTAAGCCGAATGGTAGGAACATGATATAGAACAGGATTAAAATCTTACGGTTCAGCTGTGTTCATTTTAGCCGTTTGCGTACTTTCTAAACACACCTCGTAAATATATATATATATATATATATATATATAATTCATTCGGGGGAAAATTTTGAAAAAAAATTTTTTTTTTTCAGAATTTTTATCCATGAATATAAACATAGATTGTTTGCAATTGATTCATAGAAAAATGTTTTAATCTCGTAAACATCTTTTAATCTCGCAAAAATATTCGTTTTTGATGTAATCTGAAATGGTGGCAAATTAAGCAGAATGTACCAAGCTTGAACAGAGGTCTTTCGTAAAATTTTTATTGAATGAAAAGTGCAAATTATGTGAAATTTGAAGAAAAATGTGAACGGAGAAATATTTTTAAAGTGTTTACGAATGGACTATTCAAGGGTTTGCCTGAGTTGAAAAGTCAGTCCATGGAGTCAAACTTCGTTGACATTCCGTTAAAGAAAAAGTTTCGCTCGAAGAGGTCAGTAAACGATGAGACGCTTATTAGAATTCTATGACATTAAAAGACCCAACACAATTGATTTTCGTGAAAAAGTTTTAAGTGTAAACAGTTTTCCTATTTCCAATAACAAAGACAAATATCACCTAATTCATTTAACGATCCCTCAAGTGGGTAGAATGTTCGCATCGGGATATCAGGGTTCAGTCCCAGGTCGAGTCATACCAAAGACTCAAAAAATTGTGCTTCATACCACCTTGTTTAAAACTCAGATTTATAAAGTAGGGATCAAGGGTAAGTGGATCAATCCAGTAAAAAAGAGTAGCCTCCATCCGTGCACGTCGGTGTAATGAAAAGGAAGCCTTCGGGTCGCCCTCGACTACTGTCGCCACCCTTACTTTATATATATATATATATATATATATATATATATATATATATATATATATTCATTTGTTACAAGCAAAATTAAATGCACACATGAGCTGATAGATAGATAGATAGATTTAGAAGAAAAATGTATTTTTTAAATAAAATACTGAAAACAAGTGCCGTTAGAATAATAAAAACAACCGCAAAGGTGTTTTGACCGATGGAAATCTTGGAATAAGCTGAATGGCAAAAGAAAAAATAAAAGATAATTACTAATTAACGTTTCAGGTAATGTTCCCTACTGTATTGGTAAATACATTTCTCGTCATGATACATTTTTAAACATTATTTGTACACACACACACACACACACACACACACACACATATATATATATATATATATAAGAAAATGACTAGTAGGAAAAATTTTAAAAACTAACGAATATTAATACTAAAAATAACTTGTTAGCATAGATTAAATTCAAAAATAAGAATAAGTGAGTAACAATAAGGTGAATATAGAAAAATGCTCAAGATGTATGTAAAGCCGATTAAAGAACAGAATATATATATATATATATATATATATATATATATATATATATATATATATATATATATATGTTTTGGGAGATAAACACTGTGAAAAAGATGCACAGACGTATATGAAAGCAGAAAAAGAGAGAGAAGGGCAAAAATAGATAGATAGATAGATAGATAGATAAGAACAAAGTAAGATATATTGGTTTTCAAAATGAAAGAGACGGTGAAGAAGTCATACTACAATCAAAAGAGAAAACCACGGAAGAACTTTATGCACAAACATACGCAGTTCGGCACATGAATCTAAATATACATTAGTATAAAAAAAAAAAAAAAAAACAACCACAAAAACAAAACAAAACCGGAAGACCTCGAATGCAAAGCCTTGAGGGGAAATGCATATATATATATATATATATATATGCACTACTAAATCTGCAGAGAAAAGGGCAAAATAATGAAAGAAAAACAAAAACAAATGCTGAAAACGTAGTTGCATGTAGAAGTAAAGCATTGAAGCAAATTCAAGTAAAAAGACAAATGCAATACTGAACGTGTCCAATCTTTGAAGGGTGATCAGTTTTAGTTAGGGAATCGAGAGGAGAGAGAAAGGTTAAAACCTGACAATACAATCAGACGTAAGTGCTTGGCGCTTGGCTCATGAGGGCGGCTTCGTTTTATGTATTGAGATGATAGATTGCATTTTATTGAAGGCACGTGGGAAGGAAGAAAAGGGAGAAAATCGTGAAAGAAAGGCGGGACTTTTCATTTTAAAATAGAAAAAAAAATAGAATAAAATAAAATGCGAGAGAGAGAGAGAGAGAGAGAGAGATAAAAATGTAGTGAACGGAAAAAAGAATGAAATAAATTTTGATTGTTTGATTGCTTAGTGTTTTATGGCATATCAACCTTTCTGGGTTATTTAATGACCAATTCTTATATATATATATATATATATATATATATATATATTGTTGTGGGTCCAAAGATAGAAAGAAATATTTTAGAATGAGTAGGTCCACAAAGAGATTTGTATTTTTTTAGTATTTACTTTGTTCTTACATGCATGTATGTTTCCAGATTGTTGCTTTCGTCAGAGAACATATATGGCACAAGGCAAATATCAAAGGCAAAGGAGGGATAAAGCAAGCTATTGTAAACACACTCTAAGAAAAAGAGCAGAGTGACCTCCATATAGGCCTATAACCAACGGAAAACCATTAAAACAGCAAACACGAGTAAGTTCTAGTCACATTGACTACCCCATTAACAAAAACTTGTGCTATATATATTCGCTGAAGAAAGCAACAAGCTAGAAACATACACGTATGTAAGAACAAAATGAAGTAAAATGTACTAAAAATACGAATCTCACCGCGGACCTTCTCATTTTACTAATAATAATTGTATATATATATATAATTTTTAGTGAATAATTCGTTAGTAACTATTTTTCAATGAGATGTTTTGCTTGCATCGTTAAATCGTTTCAGTTATTTTTAATATTAATGATTCAATTCAATACTAAACATCTGTTTCCCAGTCAGTTGTGGCGGTAAAATACACCGACTGCACTTCTGCAGTGGGGTAAAGTAAGTAAAGTTAGCGACCATAGTCGATGGTGACCCGAAGGCTCCCTTTTCGATAGCTACTACACCAAGGTGTAGGGGAGGGCGCTACTCCATTCCCAGGATTGCTCCACTTTACCCTTGAACCGTACCTTATAATGCTGAGTGTTAAGCAAGGTGGTATCAAGTACCATTTTTAAAGTCTTTGGTATGACTCGACCTGGGATTGAACCCAGGTCTCCAGGGCCATTGGCGAACCCTCTAACCGCTGGGCCAATGTCCCGGTATGTCCTAGATAGGAAATTAAATAATATGATGATGAGATTCCAGGGATCCTGGAGCTTTGGGTAATTCGCAACACCCCTTTATTGCCATTGCTCCCAGGTCCACTCTGTTCCGGCGTGGTAGCACCTGATAGGGCCCTATCTGTGGGTTAAATAGAACTAAACTTATGCTAAACTAGATTGTTTGAGTAAACTGAATAGCTTGAAATAGAAATGTTTTTGACAATTATACCGTACTTACATTTAAACTGCGAGCTCATGCTAAACTGAATTATTAGAAATGGAACTGTTTTTGACATTCAAACTGTACTTACACGAAACTAAATTGTTTAATATAGAACTGTTTTGACATTTAACTGTGTGTAAACAAAATCTGTTCCTATACTAAACTGAATTAGATGAATTAGAAGTGTTTTACATTAACTCTGTGTACTGCGCAGTCGGTTGGGGCTGTAGAATACACTGACTGCATCCTGCTGAGGGGTAAGACCCCACCAATGAGTGTTCTAGATATGAAATTAAACAATCTGATCATGAGGTTACAGTGATGCTGGAGCTTTGGGGAATGTGGTGTATCCCTTCATTGTCATTGCTCCCACGTCCACTCTTGACCGGAATGGTAGCACCTGATAGGGCCCTAAAATGGGTTAAATAGAAGTAATTGTATACTTATGCTAAACTGAATTGTTTGAATTAGAACTTTTTGACTAAACTGAATAGCTTGAAAAAGAAATGTTTTTGACAAACTGTGTACTTATGCTCAACTGAATTGTTTGAAATAGAATTGATACGGATACGTGAAACCTACATAGAATGTTCATAACTCATATATAGATAACATAGGAATCCCGAAACACAAAAAACACTTACGACTTCTTAGTTCCGGTACGAAACCATTTATTACCTTTGAGTTAAAGGTAATTCGACAAAAGGAGAGTGATATACAATCTTTCTATGCTGACTTTTCCATGTGCCCCCCACCACTACCATCACGCGTGGCACCCCACTTAAAACTACTGGTCTGATCTCGGCGAGCCCCGAAAGTCAACCGTCTTCTTCGGACGCTAAAACTCAACTCACTCACTTTTCTCAAATCCCCAAAATCCTCTGCGCACGCTTCTTGTGCATGACGTCATCCAAAAAACCCTTGTCCCAATTCCTATTTGGGATTTTTATTTTGACATCTCTGAATGACTCATACTCCCAACGCGCGCGTGAATACCTGCGCTCATGTTGCACCTAACTAACCCATTCGTTAAGCGAAAGGTTCTCAGCCTAACTAAACCGAAAGGCAATATATACAAAACGAAATCCCTTGGCCATTATATTACACAAAGGTGGATATGCCATAAGACCTAAACAAACAATCTACTTTATAATTATATTATTTTGTACGAAGATTAATGGTTTCAAGTATTATTATTCAACAGTAATAATTTTATTTAATATCAGTCATTGTTTTGCACACATTTGCATGTTTTCAAGTATTTTTATTGAACACAAATAATTCAATTTAATATGAAACCTTTGTTTGCACTCAGTAAAATGTTTCAAGTATTACTAATAAATATTTCTAATACTATTCATTTGATAAAAATAATTTGCAAACAGCAATACTGTTTCATAGGCCAAATAATAATCCTTACTAAATGATAGAACCGTACTATTTGACCACAAGATATAGCCCAAGATGGTACTACCAATCCCTCTATGTGTGGAACTGTGGGTAAAAGTGCAACATATGAGATCTGGTTTGGTTTGGTTCGGTTTTATGGCACATCAACTATCGTTCGTTATTTAATGCCGAATCCTCTTTATACATATATTAGATATATAGGATTTGGTTTGGTTGGTTTTTATGGCGTATCAATCATTGTTGGTTATTTAATGCCAAATCCTCTTTATACATATATATTTAATATATATGATTTGCTTTGGTTGTGTTTTAGGATATATAAACCACTGTAAGTTATTTAAGGCGAAATCCTTTTTTATACATATATATTGAATTTATATGATTTCATGGCATATCAAACATTTTAGGTTATTTATTACTAAATCCTTTTTAAACATATATATTAAATGTATATGATTTGGTTTGCTTGGCTTTTACTGTATCACAACCATTGTATGTTATTTAATGCCAAATCTGTTTATATATATATATATATATATATATATATATATATATATATATATATATATATATATATTAAACAGATACGAATTGGTTTGGTTGGGTTTTATGGCATATTACCTATTGGAGGTTAATACCAAATCCTTTTTTATACGTATGCATTTGATTGGGTTTTATGGCATATTTTTATACGTATGCATTTGATTGGGTTTTATGGCATATCAACCAGTGTATTTTATTTAATGACAAATCCTATTTATACATATATATTAAATATATATAATTTGGTTAGGTTGGGTTGGGTTGGGTTGGGTTTTATGACATATCAACTTTTGTAAGTTATTCAATACTGAATAATTTTATACATATATGTTAAATATACATGATTAATATTGTTAAACGAGCTTAAGTTCATTTTTTCATATATTTAAACATTTCACTCATTGTTATCTAATATGAATACGCAGTTAAAAGAAAATTAAGTTCAGTATAAGTACATAGTTTTTTGTTTACACACAGTTCGTCATGTGTTTAAATACAGTTTTTTTACACACTGTTAAATGTAATAACAGCTGTATTTCAAACAATTCAGTTTTGAATATTTACAGTTAAAATATAAAGAGTTGTATTTCAAACAATTCAGTTTAATATAAGGACAGTTTTTTTCACACACAGTTAAATGTTGAAACACTTCTATATCACTCAATTGAGTTTAACATAATTGCACAGTTTAGTTCTATTTTAACCATAGATAGAACCCTATCAGGTGGTACCACTCCAGGTTAGAATGGAGCTGGGAGCGATTGTGATGAAGGGGTATTCCGTATTCCCCAAAGCTCCAGCTTTACTGAAGCATCACCATCAGATTGTTTAGTGTCATATCCAGTACACGCGTTGAGGGAGACTTACCTGTATGCAGAAATACTGTGGGTGTATTCTACAGCCCCAACCAACTGCACAATATCTTTTCGGGTGCTACCACTACGGTTCAGATTATACCTGGTAGCAATGGTAATGAAGGGTTATTTCAAACAATTTAGTTAAGCATGACAACGAAGTTAGATAATTCCTGTTATTTCTACGTATCACTAACAATTCAATCAAACAGTTATTTGTTTGCACATAATTAAATAATTAAACAGTTCTTTTCCAAAAATTCTGTATGGCAAAATGTTTTTCTGTGCACACAGTTTAAATGTCGAAGTAAACAGTTTAAATGTCAAACAGTTCTATTCGACCCAAAGATAGGTGTTACTACGACAGGCAACAGTGGACCTGGAAGTGATCGTAACGGTAATGAAACGGTACACCACAATCACCAAAGCTCCAGCATTACTGGAGCCTCACTATCAGATTGTTTAGTGTCATAACCGGGACAATCGTTGGGGAAGTCTTACTACTCTGCAGAAATACAATCGGTGTATTCCACAGCCACAGCATATTGGGTCACCAGGACACTCGCTGGGGGAGTCTTACTCTTCTGCAGGGATGCAGTTGGTGTACTCTACAGCCCCAGCTGAGAGGTCAAGATATGAAATCGGTGGAAACTCACATATAATCTCGTAACATTGTTGTAGTAATGAGAGAAGATAAGATAAGATTATTATTTGAAAAAAAAACAACATAAAAATACATGAAGATTAACTAGTTAGACAAGAAGAGAAATTAAACAAGTATATACAGTATGTTTCAATATACCTGGGACCCATGTGACTGCTAATAACTTTACAAATAATAATATGATGCTCTTTTTTCTTTCAGATTGGAAAATAATATACTATAACAATTATTAATCCTGGATCACAATGCTTCGGCGAAGAGAGGAAAAATATTCAGCGTCACTACATATTTGACGACGAAATCATTCAAAACTGTCTTAAAATAGGTGCAACGCATTAATATGATAATAAGACAAGAAGCGCAATGCATTGATATGATAAGGAGACAAGAAACTAAAAAAAGATTGCATGTCCTGGAATCTTATATCATAACACTTAAAAAAACGTTGATTTGCTGTCTCTTGTTCAAAGGATGCCTTTTTACAGGACCTGTTCGAAGTGACCGGCGTTGCGCTTGTTTTAGTAATAAATCATTTTCATATTAATGGGTTGCATCTATTTTCAGATAACCTATATATATATATATATAATTTTTACGCACTTCTTACTTTATTGTAACTTACCACCATTTTTCTTCCCATTTTCTTTATTCCTCTTTTTCTCTCTCTCTCTCTCTCGCTCTCTCTCTCTCTCTCTCTCTCTCTCTCTCGAAGTATGTATTTACCTTATCTCTCCACTACAAGGAATATCTGACACAGGGTCAATTTTTTAGTGTTATGTTGTTTGTTTGAATTCAGTTTTCTATCTACTAGACTGGTTATCTGACAATGCTCAAGAACCCAGTCTGTTAGTTGAGCACTCTTTTCGTCGATAGATCTTACTGCATATGTATATATATATATATATATATATATTTACAAAACAAACACTGTTTCACTAATCAAACTTCCAAGTTTTTCTTGTTATACAAACTTTCCCAAGGTTTTTGTATTTTGTACTTTTAAACACCCATCGTTGACTTAACATCACTAATACCATCCCTCCCAGTCCTGATGACTGATCATAAGAACAGAAATGCTATAGTGTCGATTTTCCTTCTCGATAAATCTCTCCTTCTGATTGGATTGCCTTGTTATCAATTTTTGTCTATATATTGTCGGATTACACTCCATTATTTACTTCCATATATATATATATATATATATGTGTGTGTGTGGGTGTGTGTGTGTCTGTGTCTGTGTGTTTACATGCGTGCGGGCGTTGGGGTGTATGTTTGCTTAATAGACATAATACTTTCTCTGTACCCATTTATGTGGTATCGCGTATTCCGATCAAATACAAAGCATTTTCAAGCAGTTATCTGGTTTCAGGTATTACTTTTCGATACAAAAAAATTTAAACAGTTCTATTTTACCCTTAAAAGGAAACCCTTCGAGGTATTACCACCTAATATCAGAGCTGACGAAGGAGTATTATCAAGAAATGTCAAGTGCACAGTTCCAGGGCACCAAAATTGGAACCTAACCATCAGATGCAGTTTACAGAAATACACAGTACCCCCTTTCTATGGGGGAATCTTACATTTCTCTGCAGGATGCAGTCGAAGTATTGTACGTGGAAGGAATAGTTTAGGTTATTGTAGGTTATTTAATGCCAAATCCATTTTTATACATATAAACAGTTCTATTTCAAATAATTAGCTTAGCATAAGTACATAGTTTAGTTCTATTTAACTAATAGATAGGACCCTATCAGGTGCTACCACTCTGGGCCCAGAGTGGTCCTGGGAACGATGGCAATAAAAGAGTACTCCACACTGTCCAAATCTCCTGCATTACTGGAACCTCACCATCAGATTGTTTAATGTCATGTCAAGAACCCTCGTGAGGGGAGTCTTACCTCTCTGCACAGGTGCAATTTGTGTGTTCTGCAGCCACAACTGACTGAGCCAGTGGAAGTAATAAATTAAACGTATGTCGTGCCGTCCACATTCGAATTGTAATATCGATTTTAACTGGCTCACGGTAAGAAAGAAACAGACACCAAGTTTTTATTTTGATCTTCTAGTCTTTACTCTCAACGACATTAGGGTCATTTCCCTCCACACATACCTGCTATATACGTTAGGACATCTATTCTTGATTGCATCGGTAAAGATAATCGGTATATTCCAGAGAAAAAAGGGAAAATGCGAACCAAATTGTAACAAAGAAAAAGGATTTCTGGAATGATTAACCAAGATTAAAGAAAGAAGTTCGGAAAAAGATGTCTGATTATATGAGACATATAGAAAAACTCTAGTTAAAAGCAATGGGTGAAGTAAGGATTCGGGACAGCAAGTGAACATTTTGCGTCTGGATCAGCAAAGTGATCAAGTCAAAACAATAACAAACATCATCACGTCCTTGTCGGCCATTTCTCTTTGTAGGAACTCCAGACTGCATCAAATGTCCACACAGAGCAAATGTCTTTGCCAGGCGGCCAACACTTGTGTGTCCATGTGTAGGAGTTCACAGGAAAATGTCACTTTTGTGTTCATCCCAGCTTCTCCATCAGTGCCCCGAATGTCATGTTCTTCTTATTTGGATTGATTATGAGATGGGAGATAAGTGGCTGTACAGTTTCAGTTTTGTGTGGTACTGTTTCCAGGATTTTTTCTAAACAAGATAATAATAAAAACAGTATTTAACCTGACGACTCCTAGCTTCACGTTGACGATTCTTAGGTGAGTTAGCACATAAAACGTTAGGTCAGAAAGGGAATACAAAGCAAGTCCAATAAAGATGGAAGGCCAAATTTTCATAAAAAGAAATGCATATAATATTTAGCCAGGAATAAAAGAATAAGCTCAAGGGTAAAATTCCGCTAAGAGAAAGGTCTGATAACATGAGACACTTAGATAAAAAGTCAGTTGGTTGGTTGGGTTTTATGGCATATCAATCTTTGTATGTTATTTAACGCCATATCCATTTTTATACAGTTTTATTTGAAATAATTCAGTCTAGCATGAGTACACAATTTCTATTCCAAACTATTCAGTTTATTCAAACAGTTTATTCAAACAGTTTATTCAAACTGTTTATTTAAACAATTTATTCAAATAGTTCTAATACAGCTAATTTTGTTTACACACAGTTAAATGTCAAACAGTTCTATATATAACAATTCAGTTTAGTGTAAGTACAGTTTTAATGTCAAGAACAGTTCCATTTCAAACAATTCAGTTTAGCATAATCACGCAGTTTAAATGTCAGTACGGTTTAATTGTCAAAACCATTTCTATTTCAAGCTATTCAGTTTAGTCAAACAGTTTATTCAAACAGTTCTAATACAGATAATTTTGTTTACACACAGTTAAATGTCAAACAGTTCTATATATAACAATTCAGTTTAGTGTAAGTACAGTTTTAATGTCAAGAACAGTTCCATTTCAAACAATTCAGTTTAGCATAATCACGCAGTTTAAATGTCAGTACGGTTTAATCGTCAAAACCATTTCTATTTCAAGCTATTCAGTTTAGTCAAACAGTTTATTCAAACAATTCTACCACAGCTAATTTTGTTTACACACAGTTAAATGTCAAACAGTTCTATATATAACAATTCAGTTTAGTGTAAGTACAGTTTTAATGTCAAGAACAGTTCCATTTCAAACAATTCAGTTTTGCATAATCATGCAGTTTAAATGTCAGTACGGTTTAATTGTCAAAACCATTTCTATTTCAAGCTATTCAGTTTAGTCAAACAGTTTATTCAAACAGTTCTAATACAGCTAATTTTGTTTACACACAGTTAAATGTCAAACAGTTCTATATATAACAATTCAGTTTAGTGTAAGTACAGTTTTAATGTCAAGAACAGTTCCATTTCAAACAATTCAGTTTAGCATAATCACGCAGTTTAAATGTCAGTACGGTTTAATTGTCAAAACCATTTCTATTTCAAGCTATTCAGTTTAGTCAAACAGTTCTAATTCAAACAATACAGTTTGGCATAGGTATGTAGGCAGTATAAATCATTCTATTTACTTTTCCTTATTTGTTTGCACACAATTAGATTATTACGACATTTGCTTAGTAATGATAAGAATTTAACATGTTATTTGTTTGCACACAACATTTCTATTTCAAGCTATTCAGTTTCGTCAAACAATTCAGTTTAGCATAAGTATGCCGTTAGTTCTATTTAACCCATAGATAGGGCACTATCAGGTGCTACCACGCCGGGCCAGAATGGACCTGGGAGCAATGGCAATGAAAGGGTGCTCTGCATTCCTCAAAGCCCCAGCATTACTGTGGCATATCAAACCGATGGACAAACAATGAAAAACTTGTGGATATATAAAAATATAAATTATATTTTTATTCTTCGACGGTGACAATTGTAAGTAGTAGGAATACAGTCAGAGAAAGTTCGCAATACCTTTCTTCTGTGGCAGGGACCATTTTTGTGAAGTAGAACGACGACCGGAGAACACAGAAGAGGAGTAGACTGGTCTGCTTGAGTGACCAGCGGGTCAATCCGTTCGCTTAAGAGACCAGCGGACCTCACCCGTTCGATTGAGCGACCACTGGATCTCTGCTTTCAGTCCAAAATTACAGACCTTATATTGTCTCTCAAGAACTATGTGGAAATATGAACATCTTCATCTCACGTATATTTTTTTGTTGGTTATCGGAACATACATACATCCGTTTTTTTTTGGGGGGGTTTCAGCTAATTTGTTGATCTTATCTGCGAACGGAAATATCTATCATTCTATCTATAAGCAATAAATTATATTCTTCGCCATCCTCCTTTATCCTCACTTTCCTGTGACCCACTTTGTTGCTGACCGCGTTGAAATCTGCTAAGTTCGTCGTCGCCAGCTAAGCTACTATATTACATTACAGGAACCTCATCATCAGATTGTTTAAAAAAAAAGTAATTCCTGAAGTAAGGATTTGGGTTCGCAAATGAAGGTTGTGCCGATGGATTGGCAAAATCTTCCATTCTAAACTATAATACAACAAAGATAGATAGAAATTGGCTCTGGGGAACTATAGAAATGAATAAAAAGTAAATATGTCGACTAAAGACAGATCGAACCATGGTTTGGCTTCTTTGTTTAATGGCATAGTCACATCTGTTTTCCTAGAAAAATAGTAGTGGTACAATTTAGCCCCTAGCTAGAAGGGTAATGGGGTTCATACCTTTCCAAAGGGTATTTACCCGAAAGTGAAACGTAATAGCGCGACGAGAGTCCGAACTCACTCACTACCATTCCGCAGTCAATCGCTTTAACCATTACACCCCGAGGACACACCCTGAGCGAACCATGGTTTTAAATAAACATATAATTACAAAGAATACACAATTTTCATGGCCGATCTCTAATATATATATATATATATATATATATATATATATATATATATATATATATATATATATATATATATATATATATATATATATATATATATATATATATATATACTTTAAGAAAAACAACAAACCGGTCACATTAGGATTATAAATTTATTTCCATCCTATTACGCGTTCTTGAAAATTTCAAAAACACGAAAAAAATTTAACAAGACTTCTTCAAAAACGCATAACCCTAATGTGACCGGTTTGTTGTTTTTCTTGGAGAATTTATTGCTCTGTATTGTCTGTTACATTGAGCTCTTTACCATGAAAATTTAAATATTCACTTTTGAATAGTTTTCTTTTCCTGATGGAATTACTCCCAACTCCGGTTTAACTGGACCAAATAATACCTATATATATACATATATATGGGTTAATCCCGAAGTTTAACTCTGGCAGAGTGAAAAAAAGCCCAAATGATCCATCTTGTGAATAAACAAATACTTAAATTTATATTTGGGAAAAAAATTCCATAAAAAAGTAAATAAAGTTAATCGAGGGTAAACCGAAGGCTCCCTTTTCAAGGCTACCACACCGAGGTGTAGGGGAGGGCGCTACTCCTTACTCTGGATTGCCCCACTTTACCCTTGATCCGTACCTCATAATGCTGAGTGTTAAGCAAGGAGGTATCAAGTTCCATTTTTTAAGTCTTTTGTATGACACGACTTGGTATTGAACACCGATCTCCCGGGCCATTGGCGAACGCTATACCCACGAGGCCAATGAGACGGTTTTAAAATGAATACTATTTCTAAATATTCACTTTTATTTATATATATATATATATGGCGGTGATGTGTGGGTGTAAATAAGACACATGCATTTTTAGGATAAATTTGTCCAACTATTTTTCAATTTGTCATTTGTTTACAAGTATAAAATCACTTTTTACTAAGCATTTTCCAATATGTATATATATACATTGCCAGTTGTAAATTAGAAAATCCTTTAAAAACCAAGTGCAACATGATATCAATATATATGTATATATATATATACGCTGCTGCTGCTGTTGCTACATAATACCTTATAATTCGTTGCCCAACGTGTTATGCTTGTTGGCTGAGCGGTCTGATGCTAAGTCTAGTATAAAGTTGGGCGGGATTCGATTCCAGCTTCAAGCGTCCTATGTGTCTAGCCACGCTGAAGAGTTGTGATACAACGAAACAATCTGTCTGTGGATGACTATATATATATAGTCATCTACAGACGGATTGTTTCGTTGTATCACAATATATATATAAGCGACATTAATATTTGTCGACTTTACCAGGGCTTTCGACTCCATTCACAGAGGAAAGATGGAACAAATCCTACTAGCGTACGGCATACCTAAAGAAACCGTAGCGGCAATAACGATTCTCTATAGAAACACTAAAGTAAAAGTACGATCACCGGATGGAGACACGGAATACTTTGACATTGTAGCAGTACTACAAGGGGACACGCTGGCACCGTACCTCTTTATCATTTGTCTAGACTACGTACTTAGAACATCGATTGACAAAATCAAAGAGAATGGCTTCGAACTGACGAAGAAAAGAAGCAGAAGATACCCCGCAAAAACAATTACCGATGCCGACTACGCCGATGACATAGCGATACTGGCAAATACACCTGACCAAGCCGAAACACTTCTGCATAGTTTGGAACGAGCAGCAGCAAGCATAGGCCTCTATGTTAATGCACACAAAACGGAATATATGTGCTATAACCAAACGGGGGACATCTCCACTCTAGAACGAACCCCACTTAAACTAGTAGACAAATTCACGTACCTAGGAAGCAGCGTCGAATCAACCGAAAAGGACATCGAAACGAGGTTAACGAAAGCATGGACAGCTATCAATAGGCTATCGATTATATGGAAATCAGACATAACCGATAAAATGAAACGCAGTTTCTTCCAGGCAGCGGTCACATCGATACTTCTATATGGATGCACTACATGGACGCTAACAAAACGACTGGAGAAGAAGCTAGATGGCAATTACACAAGAATGCTGCGTGCAATCCTGAACAAGTCCTGGCAGCAACACCCCACAAGACACCAACTGTACGGCCACCTACCCCCTATCACGAAAACTATTCAAGTTAGACGAACCAGACATGCAGGACACTGCTGGAGAAACAGAGATGAACTCATAAGAGATGTACTCTTATGGATCCCCACACATGGCCGCGCAAAAGCAGGACGACCAGCTCGAACGTACATTCAGCAGCTATGTGAGGATACAGGATGTTGTCCTGAAGACCTACCTTGGGCGATGAACGATAGAGAGGAGTGGCGAGAGAGGGTCAGGGATATCCGTGCTACCAGCGCGACATGTTGATGATGATGATGATGATTTCAAAAGAGAATAAGCAACCAGAATAAAAAATTACTGCAAAGAAAGGAGATATTATAAAAGATGCATAAAGTAGAGGGAAATATTATACAAATAAAAGATATAACCGAAGTAGATAAAAGAGTAAGGAAAAAAAGGCAGGTTAGACATCTAACTAAATTAAAAGCACATGGGTGCAATAGAAAAAAAAAAGGAAAATTCAAGATTAAAATACAGAGTTAACTATAACCAAATATCAACTGATAGATTTTAAGTAATATTTTAACAATACCGAGAGATATTGACAGGTAAATATTCACTTGCCTTTCGAAGGAGACAGGCGTGTCCTAGAACCAGTGAGGTCTTCAGAGTACAATAAGAAGTAATTCATCTTCGCGCCATCAATATGAACAATGGAACTTACTTAGCGGTGCCTATCCCTTCGCTGGGGAAAGTGCGACCTGCTTCACTTATTTCCACTGTACCTGCCCCAAGGAATGATCTCTGATCTGGGCACGGCATAAAGGACAACAAAAAATCCTCTGTTGTACTAAAAAGCTTACTTCTTTGACTAAATCGCTTCTGCTGATTCAGTATCTGTGCATCGAATTGTTATATCATATCAGGATTTTCTATTATGTGCAGAATATGCTACCAGTAGACTCACAAATGCCTTACTTATATCCTTTCATGCCAAACTCGACGACATGAAGAATGTTTGGAAATAGAAGCATTAATATCAGAATCCAGGCTATTATAATGTTAACACTAAACTTCTATGAATCCTTAGAAATATATAATACAATATAATATTACATAATATATATGGGCAAACAGCTGAAAAACCTGTGAAACATGAAAGTGACGAGAATAAGAATGGTAGTCGCTGCTCTTGGAACGGTTCCTAAGGTCTTGGAATGAAGACTGAATGAACTAAAGATCTGAATCAACACAATGCAGACAACAGTAGTGTTAAAATTAGATAGAATTGTTAAAAGAGTCGTTGAGACCTGAAGTTTGGTTGGTTGGTTTGAGTTTTTGGCATATCAACCACTGAAGATTATTTAGTGCCTTCTCCTTTTTTATGTACGTATATATAGAATATATATGATTTGTAAACATTTTATTGATAAATTTTTAAAATGAGCCTGGGCTCTCTTTTTTACACAAACGTAATGGTTATTATTCTATTCAATACAATTCATTCATTTGTACTCAGTTAAATGATTCAAAGTATTGCTATGTATCACTAATAATTCAATTATTTACCCCAAATTAAATGATCAAACTGTTCTGTTATCAGGGATTTCAGTTTAGCGCAAGTTGTTTGTTTACACTGCTTGAATGTGAAAAGATCTATTTACCTATAAGGTGCAACTATTCCGGGCTAGGACTTCAAGTCCTGGAGACAACACCCAACAAAGCACTAACTATATGGCCACCCACCTCTCATCACGAAAACTATCGAAATTAGATGAACCAGACATGCAAGACACTGCTGGAGAAGCAGGAACGAGCTCATAAATGATGTACTCCAATGGACCCCCACGTATGGCCGAGCAAAAGCAGGAGTACCAGCTCGAACATACATACAGCAGCTATGTGAGGATACGGGATGTAGCCCTGAAGACCGGCCAGAAGCGATGAACGATAGAGAGAAGTGGCGAGAGAGGGTCAGAGATATCCGTGCTGGTGGCACGACATGATGATGATGATGATTCCGGTCTAGATGGGACCTGGCGGCGATGGCAAGGAAGAAGTATTCCGCATTCGCCAAAACTCCAGCATTACTGAAGCCTCTTATCTAGAATACTCATTTGGTTGCGGGTGGTTACATGTCAGCAGAGATGCAGTCGGTGTATTCTACAGCCCCAAACCGACCGGGTAACCTATAGATAGGATCTTAGCAGGTTCTACCGCTACGGGTCAGGGTCAGTGAAAGGGTAGTCAACATTCCTCAAAGCTGATTTAGCGTCATTATTTGGACACTTATTGTGGAGGAGGCCTTACCTTACTGCAGAGATGCAGTCGGTGTATTCTACAGTCCCAACCGACTGGGCTTTTGAGACCTGAGGAAACTTTCTGTTACTAGGATTTTAAAGTTCAGAGACTGTAAACATCATCTGACGACGTCATAACTGATGCTACAGTTTTTTTTTTACCTATGGTGTCCAACCAGTGCATTACTTATAAAAGAAATGTGTGGACCACATAGGGTGGGTCTATGTCGACAAATGAACCTCATTTGGATATATTTTATGAGAGTATCTTGGTCAGCCTACGAACTCCATCGACTTTCGTATTGTAGTGAAATATAAATGAAAGCTTAAATCAATGTTTGATAGTTTTGTTAAAGGGGGATATTTCCCAATATAAAGTATGTTATATATATATATATATATATGTGTGTGTGTGTGTGTGTGTGTGTGTGTGTGTGTGTGTGTGTGTGTGTGTATCTGTGAGAGAGAGAAAGGGAGAGTGGGTGTGTGCGTGTGGTTGTGTGTATTTAAAATCCCTCTCATTATTTGTCTTATTTAGTAGCTCGAAGCTCTACTCGTCCTTTGTAATTAATTTATGATAATCCATTGATTTATTAATTCAATTAACTGTATCAAAAGTCGCTAAGAAAGTGTGTGCTAATCTTATATATGAATAACAAAGGAGTAACCCGTCCAGATGGATACTGTAGACCCTTTTCAATGTGAACAACCAATCTTACAATCTTCAAACCGAAAAGACCCCGGAAGAAAATTCTCTATCAAGTGCCAACTAATATACAGAGAGTATGTTCCAATTATCTCCCAACCAAAGAGGCGAAACGTTGTGCAAACCCATTACAAACATCACTTTCATTATAATGGCTTTTCTCAGATACTCAGCTTCTACAGTAGATAGCATTAGTGATAATGTTAGTTCACGAAATCTTCCTCCTGGGAATGTGTTTTAGACTAAATCGAATGTGTTGATTTATAATCCGTATACAGAAAATATCTACCATGTCAAGATTTATACAATCTGTAGACGCCCCGTGGGGAGTCTCACCTTGAAAATAACTTCATTTCATCCCTTTATATCAGATTCACTTTCATGAAGAACAATGTGACCTGAGTATGAAACCAAACTGTATCTTGTGGTGAGGCTTCACTTCTTGAACCTAATGTCCATTATTCATAATTCATTCTTACAAGGATTGGTAGAACCAGTTATGATCCTATCTATGAGTCAAATAGATCTAAGATGATGTTTAACAGGATTCTGAATTACGTTGACTTTGTGCTGGAATTCCTTGTAAACACGTTCGATCTCCTGTCTCTTTATTACATTTACTTCCGTCTAAATACTCTTAGCAAAGGTAGCAAACTCTTTATCCATCCAGTTATTTGTTAAATAGTACCACTACTGGTCTTCTGCAAGGATGGCTTTGACAATAAATAACTCATTAAGCTTTATTCATATTTACCAACCTCTCCGCTCGGGCAGGATATGACACAAGGTCAATTTTTAAGCGGAGTTTAACAGGTTTGAATTAAGACTAGTAGCCTCACCAAGGCTGAAGAACCTAGTCTGTCCTACAATTTACCCATAGCTGGAGGGAGAATAATTGGATTCATACCTTTCCTAAGGGTATTAGTGCTATGTGAAATGCAATCAGTCTCGTCTAGGGTTTGAACTCATGTCGCCGTGTCCATTTCCTAGGACGATAACCATTACACCACGGGCACCTCCATTAAGCTTTATGTCATTAAACAAAGAAAAAATCTATCTATGTATATATATGAACTCTCAACGATATGGGATAAATAGTACAACATTTCTTCAAAAAGGATGCCATTGGTATTAACAAACCTCCGAACGTTGATATGCCAATGTAGAAAGTAATCAAATATAAACAGCCCTATATAGACTTCGACGTTTTACGGTATGTAAAGCCAACCAATAGTGCCGCAATAGGTGGCATTCGTTTCTGTGGGTGTAGGCGTTGGTGTAGATGAGTGCCACTCAGAAGATTCCTTTGTCCGTTTTAGCGCGAAAGCCACACAAAGGGCCTGCGAGCGAGATTTCCCACGAGACCGTAAGAAGACGAGGGAAGGCAAAGTCCCAGGGCAGTCAACAAAATAGGACAGTCAACAGAATTCGGGGGAAGGTGAAGGCGAGAGAAGGGCGGCCACCAGGCGAGGTATTTAGACCTGTGGACTCAGAGGCTAGGTCAGCCAACGCGAGAGAATGAGTCAGCGTTCCTGGTGGCGGTCTGGGAATTTCGCTCGGATACACGCTCGCTATAGCCAGATGCACCGAAAACCACACGAAAGTGTAACAAACCTTTCTTGCGCTTGGAGCTAACCCAAGTCCGTGATTGTTTGTTCTTCTTTTCGTCTACCTTCTCGGTTGTGTATATTGTGTCTTGTTTGTTTTTAAAGCAATGTGAAATGCCCCAGGCCGGAGATGAGAGAAACGACTAGACGATTAGATAGCCTTGAGCTGGTTTAGGAGGTTGAGATAGTGGGGACTGGCCAGTGAGAATATTATCAAACAATTATATAGAGTTGAAAACGATTGTAAACTTAATTCATACATCAGCACATAAACCATTTATATTAAAAATAAGTGAGAAATTTTAAGCAGTTTAAAATTACAGTTAATTTTCTCTTTCCTACTGTATATATAACAGAAGGCCATAACTGTAAAACAACCTTCGGTTTAATTAGGTTATTTAGATCAGTGGCCTGTTAACCCTGGTGGGTTAATTAATTCTAAGTCTTCTTTTATTGATAAGATTAGTCTTAACACTAATAATTCTATTTAATGTCAATTATTTGTTTTCAGATTAAATTTTTTAAAGAATTGCCATCAAAAACCTGTTTCTATTTAATATCAATAATTTGTTTACACAATAAAATGGTTACAAGTATTCTTACCTAACAGTAATAAATCTATTTAGGATAAATCCTTTGTTCAAACTGAGTTAAATGGTTTAGTTAACTAATATATATCCTTAAATAAATAATTAAACAGTTTTATTTGATCCATAGATTGGACCTTGACAGGTACTACGACTCCAGATTAGAGGGAGCCTGCCCGAGGAATTTCGTTTTATATATCCAGCCTTTCGGTTTAGTTAGGCTGAGAACCTTTCGTTTATTGCATGGGTTAGTCAGGTGAAAACTTGAGCACAGGTGTTGACGCGCGCGGAGGATGTGTTATTCCGAGATTTCAAAATAAAGATCACAGAGAGAAAATTTGACCAGGAGATGTGAATGGCGTCATGCACCGGAAGCGCGCGCAGAGGATTTTGGGGATTTTGAAAAAAGTTAGTTTAGTTGAGTCTTGCTGTCCGAGGAAGAAGGGTGACTTTCGCTTGCTCGGCGAGCCCTTGTGGCGGGCGCCACACGTGTTGGGGGTGGGCAGATGGAAAAGCCAGCATAGAAAGATTGTGCCTCTCTTTCCTTATGTCGAAAAACCTTTTAACTCAAAGGTAATAAGAAGTTTCGTACCTGAACTAAGAAGTCGTTACGTGTTTTTCGTGTTTCAGGATTCCTATGTTCTATGTATATATATAAGAACATTATGTCCATTTCACAAACGTGGGTATCTATTTCGAACGGCTTGTTCAGGCGATGGAAGGAGAGAGAGAAAACATAAGGCCCCAAGAAAAAAAGAAAAGAAAAAGAAACCAAAAACAAGAAAAACAAAATAGGTCGCCCCCAGAAGAAAGAAAGGAAAAAGAGGAAAGGCAACTGTCGACAAAAGGCCCCCAGAAAAAAGAAAAGAAAAAGAAGAGAAACAGCTCAACTCCAAGAGAAGAAAGAAAAAGACACAAAAAAAAAAAAAAAAGAAGGCGAGCGGCAAATGAAAAAAAGATTGCAACTAGCGAAGTCAAGAAAAAAGGCATGAAAAGAAAAGAAAAAGAAAAAAGAAAGGTATTTGCTCATTGTATATGTGTTATCTTTTATCTGTCTGTCATAGATTAATTTGTGAATAGAATATATGTATATACGTTATGAACATTCTATGGACGTTCCCCATATTCATGAATGGGTATGTTACACTGGGAGTAATGGCAATAAAAAGGCACACCACTTCCCCAAAGTTCTATAACTGGTGCTCCGCCATTTGGTTGTTTGGTACTATACTCAAGACACTAGTAAGTGGGATATTACTCATCTGACGAAGTATAGTCGGCGAATTCTTCAGCCTCGACTCTTAACTTCAGTTTACCATGCTGGAAACCAGCCAACTAAACAACCTTATATTATGTGACCTCTCTGAAACTGGTAGACAAATTCACCTACTTTGGAAGCAGTATATCATCAACCGAAAAAGACATCGACACACGGCTAACGAAGGCATGGACAGCTATCGATAGGCTATCGATCATATGGAAATCAGACCTGACCGATAAAATGAAACGCAATTTCTTCCAGACAGCGGTCGTGTCGATACTGCTGTATGGATGCACTACTTGGACGCTTACTAAACAGGTGGAGAAGAAGCTAGACGGCAATTACACAAGAATGTTGCGAGCAATATTGAACAAGTCCTGGCGGCAACACCCCACAAGACACTAACTATACGACCACCTGCCTCCCATCACGAAAACTATCCAAGTTAGACGAACCAAACATGCAGGTCACCGCTGGAGAAGCAGGGATGAGCCGGGCAAAAGCAGGACGACCAGCTCGAACATATATACAGCATCCATGTGAGGATACGGGATGTAGCCCTGAAGACCTGCCAGAGGCGATGAACGGTAGGGAGAAGTGTCGAGAGAGAGCCAGGGATATCCGTGCTAGCGGCACGACATGATTATGATGATATGTGAAAAAATTTTCATCTACATCAATACATTGTTTCACAATATATTGATATTGTTGCTAAGTAGGAAGTGTTTACGAATATAAAAGGGGTGCCCAGTAGTCGTGGTGGTAAACGTGCTGAGCTGTGAAGTAATAGTAAGCGAGTTCAAACTCTAGTCACGCAATTACGTTCACTTTTAGACTAATGACCTTGGGAAAAGCACAACCCCTATTATCCTGTTCTAGGTTGAAATTAATTAGTCCCACTACTGTTCTTCTGTAAGAATGGCGTTGGCATTAAATAATCCACGAACGTTGAAATTCCATGAAACTGAGTAGCCAAATGAAATCAGATAAAACAATTGTGATTGAATGTTTTGCGCTGTATATAAAGACAATCTATCACGAAACTGGCAATGGATGGTCGCTCGCCACTGTATCCGCATGGAAAAACTCTGTCAACGCCGCAGTAGGAGGGGTAGGATTGCTTATAGGACCTAGAGCACTAAAAACGCTTAATAGCATAGAGAAAATACAACCTAGAATGATGGTAGCTACATTTAACGGAAACCCCAGAGCAACAATCGTCTCATGCTACAGCCCCACCAATGTTAGTGAAGAAAATGAAATAGTCACCTCCTACGATGAGTTATCCTCATTAGTGCGTAGCATCCCGAAACACAACATGTTAGTCATTGGCGGAGACATGAATGCACAAATCGGAAAAAACGGAAACAACAAATACAGCCTCCACAACACGTCAAATAGAAATGGGCAACATCTAACAGATTTCATGATAGAAAATAAATTAGCATGCCTCAATACAAACTACCAAAAAAGAGAGGGCAAACTATGGACATACACGTACGCAAACAATACTAAAGCTCAGATAGACTACGTCCTTATAAACAAGAAATGGAAGAATAGTGCATTGAATTGCGAGGCATACTCCTCTATTGAGGGTGTGTCCACCGATCACCGAATAGTCACAGCGAAAATACGGTTAAGCCTACGAAAAAACGACAAACGAACAGCGATCACCAAACACTATAACTGGGCCCTATTAAACAACAAAGATGTCAGAGATAAATACGTATTAGAATTAAGAAACAGATTCGAAACACTACAAGAAAAGACGGGAAAAAGTACACCAAACGACGAATACGAAAATTTCGTCAATGCACACCTTGAGGCAGCAGCAAAATACATTCCAACAAAAATTAAAACTAAATATAGAGTCCCATGGGAAACTTTAGCGGTGAGAGAAAAACGTGCACTAGTGAAAACAGCCTCCAAAAACTATCGAAAAAACCCAACAAACACAAATGCCTTAAAACTAAAAACGGCACAATATCAATTAGCAGGCATATATATAAAGGAACAGACAGAATACATTCAAAATCAGATAGATAAGATTAGAGACTCGGTGGAAGATTGACAATCTAGAATTGCCTGGCAAACAATAAACGAAGTGAGCAGAAGAAAGAACACAGCCAAAGCAAAACTTAAAGCAGCAAACCAACAAGAAAGAATAAAACTGTGGAAACAGCACTTCGAAAACCTACTTGGAAACCCACCAAAAATAACGCATGAACCAATCACCAGAATAATTAGCAAACAATTAGACATTAAACTTGGACCGTGCACACAAGAAGAACTCGACTCGGTTCTCAGAAAAATTAAAAATAGGAAAGCTGCAGGACTGGACGAAATTCCCCCGGAAGTATGGAAGACCAGACAATTCGACGACACACTGCTCCGAAACTGCAACGCAGTATACAATCAAAATCCGATAGATAGAAGGACGAAAGGATGCATACTCCCCTTCCCTAAAAAGGGGACCTCGGATTAGCCAAAAACTACCGAGGCATAACACTTACATCCATAGCTGCCAAAATCTACAATGCCCTACTACGAAACCGAATAGAACCCAAAATCGACAACATACTTAGAAAAAACCAAAATGGCTTCCGAAGAAATAGATCTACGACCTCACAAATATTAACCATCCGCAGAATCCTTGAAGGTGTACGGGCAAAAAACCTACAAGCGACATTAATATTTGTCGACTTTACCAAGGCTTTCGACTCCATTCACAGAGGAAAGATGGAACAAATCCTACTAGCGTACGGCATACCTAAAGAAACCGTAGCGGCAATAACGATTCTCTATAGAAACACTAAAGTAAAAGTACGATCACCAGATGGAGACACAGAATACTTCGACATTGTAGCAAGAGTACTACAAGGGGACACGCTGGCTCCGTATCTCTTTATCATTTGTCTAGACTACGTACTTAGAACATCGATTGACAAAATCAAAGAGAATGGCTTCGAACTGACGAAGAAAAGAAGCAGAAGATACCCCGCAACAACAATTACCGACGCCGACTACGCTGATGACATAGCGATACTGGCAAATACACCTGACCAAGCCGAAACACTTCTGCATAGTTTTGAACGAGCAGCAGCAAGCATAGGCCTCCATGTTAATGCACACAAAACGGAATACATGTGCTATAACCAAACGGGGGACATCTCCACTCTAGAAGGAACCCCTCTTAAACTAGTAGACAAATTCACGTACCTAGGAAGCAGCGTCGAATCAACCGAAAAGGACATCGAAACGAGGTTAACGAAAGCATGGACAGCTATCAATAGGCTATCGATTATATGGAAATCAGACCTAACCGATAAAATGAAACGCAGTTTCTTCCAGGCAGCGGTCACATCGATACTGCTATATGGATGCACTACATGGACGCTAACAAAATGGCTGGAGAAGAAACTAGATGGCAATTACACAAGAATGCTGCGTGCAATCCTAAACAAGTCCTGGCAGCAACACCCCACAAGACACCAACTGTACGGACACCTACCCCCTATCACGAAAACTATTCAAGTTAGGCGAACCAGACATGCAGGACATTGCTGGAGAAGCAGAGATGAACTCATAAGAGATGTACTCTTATGGATCCCCACACATGGCCGCGCAAAAGCAGGACGACCAGCACGAACGTACATTCAGCAGCTATGTGAGGATACAGGTTGTTGTCCTGAAGACCTACCTAGGGCGATGAACGATAGGGAGGAGTGGCGAGAGAGGGTCAGGGATATCCGTGCTGCCAGCACGATATGATGATGATGATGATGATGATAAAGACAATAATTGTTAAACTTACTTCGGCATGAGATGAGGGTTTACATGCCATGCTTGTATATTATTACTTTTAGATAAGAATAATTGAAACCAAATAATCGTGTCTAAATCATCCGAATTAAGAATAGTTAATTGAATTTTACAAAGGATTACGGTTACAAATCTTAAGCAGTGATCATATCGAGACTGCTATTTGGGTGCACTACATGGACGTTATGTAAACGTATGGAGAAAAAAACTTGACGACAATTTCACAAGAATGCAATGAGCAGTATTAAACAAGTGCTGGAGGCAACACCCCACAAAACAGCAGCTGTACAGCCACTTACCACCCATCACGAAAACTATCAAAGTAAGACGAACCAGACATGCGCGACACTGATGGAGATGTAGGGACGAATTCATAAGCGATATACTCCAGTGGACCCCATCACATGGACCAGCAAAGGCAGGACTACCAGCTAGAACCTATATACAACTGCTCTGGGGCGATACAGGATATAGCCTGGAAAACATTCCGGTGGCGATGAACGATAGAGACGGGTAGCGAGAGAGGGTCAGGAGGATTCGTGCTGGCAGCACGACAACATGATGGTGATGTTTGTAAAGTAGGAATAATTTCATGGAACTTCATAATTGCGTGAAAAAAGAGGCTGTGTGCATACATGTGCTTGAAAAAGAAAAAAGAGAAGGGGAGAGAAAGTGTATGTATGTATGTATGTGCGTGTGTGTGTGTGTGTGTGAGAGAGAGAGAGAGAGAGAGGAAGAGAGAGATCGAAAGGAAGTGTGTATAGGTATGTGTTTAAGTGTGTGTGTGTGTGTGTGTGCGTGTTTGTGTAAAAGACAGAGAAAATGTGTGTGAGTGGGGAGAGAAATAAAGTGTATGTATGTATGTATGTATGTATGTATGTATGCTTGTGTATGCATTTGTGTGTGTGTGCGAGAGACAGAAAGTGTGTGAGTGTGTGTGTGTGTGTGTGTGTAAAAAAGAGAGAAAATGTGTGCGCATGTTTGTGCATGGGTTGAGGGGAAGAGAAAAAGTGTATATATGCACGTGTGTTTGCATTTGTGTGTGTGTGTGTGTGTGAGAGAGAGAGAGAGAGAGAGAGAGAGAGAGAGAGAGAGAGAGAGAGTGTTTGTATGTATGTGTGTGTGTGTGTGTGTGTGTTTGTGTGTGTGTGAGTTTAAAGAGAGAGAAAGAGAAAGAGTGTGTATTTATGTGTGTGTTTGTGTGTGTTAGTTTGTGTGTATGAAAGAGAGATAAAACCTGTATATGTATAAGGTTGAGTGTGCGTGCGTATGTGTGTGATTGTGTGTGTGTGAGAGAGAGAGAGAGAGAGAGAGAATCAGAGAGAGAGAGAGAGAGAAAGAGTATGTATTCATGTGTGTTTGTCCATACACTTGATTCTATATATCACACCATTCTTGTGGCAAAATATTCATTTTAAATTATATTATGTGTTCGTTTCTGGTGTGTGTGTGTGTGTTTATTTGTCATGAATTTGTTTGGGGGAAGATTTTTTTTAGAGGGGTAATTTGGGGGGGGATTTTTTCATTTCTTTCTTTTGTTATTTATTTTTCTTGCTTGTTTGCAATATCTTTTCTTGGTAAATAAGGATATGCGATATACAGGAATATATAAATAAGGATATGCGATATATAGGAATAGAATGTAACTGCTAAAATACTAGAAAGCAACTACTATTAAAAAAATGAGTGTACGCGTAAGCATACACCAACATTCATAGAAATCTTTCAAATGTTACTTACCGTGAAATAATCGAACCAAATACCTTTCGGAAAATAAGCAATCACATCACGCTGACCCTGAAAAACATAAGTATATACATTTTTATTTAAAAATGCTAGAATACTCGTTTGGTTTCTTTGTTTTTATCATATTTACCTAACCCCTCCTCCCGAGCAGGATATGACACAAGGTCAATTTTCAAGCGGAGTTTAACAGGTTTTCCTTCTCCTATACTAGTTGCCTCACCAAGGCTGAAGAATCCAGTCTGCCCTACAATTTCTTTGTTTTTATGGCATATCAACGTTTGTAGGTTATTTAATGCCAAAGCCATCTTTCTAGAAGAACAATAGTGATACTATTTAATCCATAGCTGGGGGTTCAAGAAGGTTCATACCTTTTCCAAGGGTATTTATCCGAAAGTGAACGTAATAGCGCGACTGGAGTTCGAAATCGCATACTACAATTCCGAAGTCCATCGCTTTAACCATTACACCACGAGGACACCCGCCATTGAATACTGATTATGAATAATGTAGAAAATACGCAAAAATCCTAATTACAACGATAGGGAATTATTCAAACAGAAACATTTATTTTTATCTCTGAGACTATTCAGACAATTTTCTTCACTTTTATTGTTACATTCACCACGTTTCGGCTGATGAGTCCTTTAGTCTTCTTCATATGTTTCGTGTCGAACTCGGGCGGCCACTCAGAACTTCAAAACGAAAAATAATTTCAATTAAACTTAAGGTAAAAAAAAAACTACATAATTGTCGTGATTGGTATCTCATGGGTTAAAAGTCCCCAAAATCCACCGATTGACTTACTTCTTCATTCTTAAAGAAGAACCTCTCCCAAAATGTCCATGTGGAAACCAATACTCAATCAAGCACATTTTGATAGAATGCACAAAACTAAACCACACCAGGAAAAAGTTTTAAAAGGCGAACAGTATGAAGGAGCTATTTTTAAAAATTGCTCTCAAAAACATAATCAACTTCTTAAAAACAATTGGCCTCCTATTAAAGATATAGACTTTATGTTACCATCACATTTGACCATCAAGTTTATACAAATAAAAAGCTTTGACATTTATATGTATACACACATACGTATCAGAATTTAACGCCCAATGACCCTTAAGATGTCAATTTGCCATAAAACCTAACCATCACCAACCTAAACATTTGCATTTGCAAATCATATATATAATATATGCATAAAAAGGCTCTGGCATTAAATAACCTATAGAGGTTGATATGCCATTAAATCCAACCAAGTAACCCAATCAACCAAAAATCCACACCGAATTGTCTAGCAGGACAGAGTGCGCAACTGATGCAGGCATCTGGTTAAAAAATGCTTCTAACTGAAATCATGTGGATGTTGCAGGTTCAATCCCAACTATAGGTACATAAAAGGATTGCTCGTTGTAGCTTCTACTCGGTCATACTTAACGTACGTAGAACAATCTACCCCTATGGAAGTCCTGTGCGGGCTCCCGAGCTCGATATGAAACAACTGAAGAAGGCCGAAGGACTCATCAGCCGAAACGATGAGAAAATAACAATAAAGAATACTCTATATGATAAAAACTATCAAGTTTCGTCACCCAAATTTAGACAAATAAAAGCTTATTTACCAATGCCTCCGTCCGAGCAGGTGTGACAGAAGATCATTTTTCTAGGCAGAATCTTTTAAGTTCTTCATTCAGGGTTTTCCTTCGCCAAGATCAGTCGACATACCAAGGATACAGAGCCAAGTCTGTCCTGCTATTTACCAGCAGCTGGAGGGAAAATAATTGGATCCATACCTTTCCCAAGGTTATTAGCGCGATGTGAAATGCAAGCTGCCTTGTCCAAGATTTGAACTCAGATTACCGTATCTATTCCCAACGACAATAAACATTACTCCACGAATTCCTCCTCAGTATCTACATTATATATATATACATATATATATAAACTCTACATCATTATTGTGTATATATATATATATATATATATATATGTGTGTGTGTGTGTGTGTGTGTGTGTCCATATACGTGAGTAGGCTGACGTCCCCATATCTGCTGTTGATGATTTTTTGACCTTTGTGACCTAAGCCCTGCAGGTTCTATTAAAGTGGTATGTGCACAACAATGGGGATTATGTTGAAAAATAAACCTCAGTTGGTCATTTTGCAAATATCTTAGTGAGCCTATGAACTTTTCAGTCGACCCTCGCATATGTTTGTTTGTAAGTCGTCTTTGATGAGAAGCCACAAATCTTAATCGCTTTCTAAAGGGAAATATTTTAACAAAAAGATGAATGGAAACGTTTCCGATTATTAATTATATGATTCCGATTAACAAAAATATGACTTGTAAGTTATATCGCCACTTGTTGAATTCCAAAGTTAAATTCCAAATAGCCGTGCACAATTCGATAATTTTCTCAAATATAAAGAACGCATTCGAAAAATTATTTACATATCAAGAAGTTGTCATCTCATTCATATAAAAAGCTATTATCCACTTGCTACAGGCCGCATACCTTGGGCCCAGTTCGCTGGAGCTGTGGTAGACTCCGAGTGGATGTCTGCAAAAGGGTATGACCAAACCATTAATAGGTGTCCTGCATATGACATGAAGCCATCTGAAAACGTGGTCCACGCCTTTGAGATTTGCTGAATGCGAGGTACCCCTTCATTACCATTGCTAGCAGGTCTACTCTGACCCGGAGTGGTAGCACCTGAAAGGGTCTGGTGCAGTTGGCTGGGACTATGGAATACGCTGACTGCATCTCTGTAGACGAGTAAGTCTCCCTCAACGCGTGTCCTGGATATGACACTTGACAATCTGATGGTGAGGCTTCGGTAATGCTGGAGCTTTGGGAAATACGAAGTAACCGTTCATCACAATCGCTCCCAGGTCCATTCAAACTCGGAGTGGTAGCACATGATAGGGTCCTATCTATGGGTCAAATAGAACTAAACTGTGCAATTATGTTAAACTGTGTTGCGTGAAATAAAACCGTTTTTACATTTAACGATGTGTAAACAAAACAACTGTCGTTATGCTTAACTGAATTGCTAGAAATAGAACAGATTATATCTATTAAAATGGATTTTGCATTAAATAACCTCTAATGGTTGATATGCCATAAAACCAAGCCAAGCCAAACCAACCAAACTGAAATTGTCTTATCAATGGGTTAAATAGAACTAACTTTGACTGCAAATAAATAACTAATGTTAAATTGTGACTTTTATATAGCAATACTTGAAACCAGACTTGATTAAGAATATTATCTCCGAAATGTGTATAAAAATCATATATATTCAGTTTAATTCGTTTGTTGTTAAATGACATATAAACCTTCTTGGGTTATTTAATGCCATATCCATCCTTCTAGATGGACTGTAAGTAAAAACAGTAAAGTTGATGACCGTAGACGAAGTAACACGAAGGCTCCCTTTTCGATAGCTACTACACCAAGATGTAGGGAAGGGTGCTACTCCTTTCCCTGGATTGCTCAACTTTACCCTTTATCCTTACTTTATAATGCTGTGTGTTAAGCAAGCTAGCATCAAGTATCATTTTTTGAGTCTTTAACCCATAGCTGGGAGGATAAGAATGTTCATAACTTTTCCAAAAGTATTTGTCCGAAAGAGAACTTAATAGCGCGATTGGATGTCTATGATTCCACAGTCCAGCGATTTAATCCTTATATCTCGAGGACCCCACCCCATCTAATAAATATGTATGACGAGGATTTGGCATTAAATGAATGACAATGGTTGATAAGCAATAAAACCAAACCAAATCAGATACATTAATAGAGAAGATTAATAATGTTGTATATTGACCTCCGACCCGGCCGGGCTGTCAAAATAGGAAATGCACCTGCGTAAATAACAGGTTCATCTGGTTGAAGAATATCAGAATATAACCTTGACCGTGAACGTGTTGAATTAGTGCGATTTGTGACACCCCAAAGAAGAAGGTGGGCGCGAACTATTATATAACTCAGTGCACAGGAAGTTCAATCAGTTGGAGTAAAGATGCGGTAGAGAAAACCAGCACCCAGCAGAGTAGGCCCCCAGGCCCCGGTTGAGAAGCCCAGGAGAACGGGAAAGAAACGCTGTTATGGCCATAAGAGCGGGGGTCAATATGTTGCAGTTCTGTTCGGTCTCCAACTCCCTCTCACAGTAAAACCTTTAGTAACCCTTTCGAACCCTTTTAAAAAAAGTGAGATGTATATTTTTCTAAAGAACTGTCTCGCTCGTCTTTATCGTGGCGTCATTATGAACTGCATGCATCTGCATATGAGTATACAACAATAATAGCTCTAACATGAAATTGGCGGGAAAATCGTACCATTTAACATTACTGTCAAAGGATCTGAAGTTCTTCATATGAGGCTTACTCGGCAATTTCCGTCAATTTCCGTTTCGGCTAAGCTGAAATATATTGCCTAGAGCTATCACAACTCCTGCTGTAAGTTTGTTTAAGGGCTGTTTTTATGCATGACTTTTGATTTTTTGAAGTAACTTTAAGATTGTATGATTGGGGTCATGGGGTGTGACTAGATATCTTATTTTTAAGTTGGCATCCGGTAGCAAGACGATTTAACAAAGTTCCAGATCCCATCTGCTAAGTTCGATAAAACCACATATATTTTATTTATCAGCTTGAACTAAAAATAGCTATTTGCCAAAAGATGCCGAACTCACCAGATTCAATCGGCCATCTAAATGTTTTCAGCGTTTAACAAGAAGATGCGAGAAATAATAGGGTACTATTTACCAACCCCTCCGCTCGGGCAGGATATGACACAAGGTCAAGTTTTAAGCGGAGTTTAACAGGTTTGAATTCAGAGTTTTCCTTCTCCTAGACTAGTTGCCTAACCAAGACTGAAGAACCTAGTCTGTCCTACTATTTACCCATAGCTGGAGGGAGAATAATTGGATTCATACCTTTCCCAAGGGTATTAGTGCTATGTGAAATGCAATCAGTCTCGTCCAGGATTTGAACTCGAGTTGCCGTGTTCATTTCCTACGACGATAACGACTACACCACGGGCACCCGAGAAATAATAGGGTATTGTTGTTCTCTGAACCACATGCAGAAAAGCTGGGTTATTTTACTATTCACTCCTCTTTAGTGACAGGGGACACGTGAAGATAGGCACTAGCGTGGACGTAGACCGGTTGAACCATTTAAATTTACTAGAAGACCAGGTTCCGACTAGAACAAAAAATCTAACACCTTATGTCCGTTAATCATTTCCACATACTACCACGGCCTTAACCAAGACCGTGAGAATTAAAGAAAAAGTTTCAATTGTTGCATTGCAAAGTCTCAATTAAAACTACCGAAGACAAAGACAAAATGAAAAGATGACAACGTGAGTCAAACACGAAGTCACAGAAAAAATACCACTGATTGATTACTATCTTTCCTCCTTCTAGACTTCTGTTCTTAAATTAAGAAGACGTCGAGTGATATTTTTGAGTCGATAAAAGAAACTGCTTAATCGTAACCAAACCCCAAGATTGGTGGGAGTCAATAAAGCCGAAACTAAAGTCGTTGCTTGTCGTCTACCTCGTTAATAAGTGAACGACTTGCACTTTTAAAAATCGCCAATTCGCGCATGTGATCGCTACTCGCATCCACCGTGAGATCTCCCGTGATTAACCCCTGGTTGTCGTTCATAGAAAAGGACGCCAGATTCACTGGTATTCAGGGGCGGCAACTACATTAAACTATACTCGCGGTGAGTAGTGTTTTTGATTCTTAATCCCAAAAGACAATCAGCCATCACCAACGTAGAAGACTTTCGTGATAATACTTAAACAAACATCCGTATCCTTCTCTCTCATTACCTATCTTTCTATCAATCTAACCACACCAACGTTTGCTCATATATATCTATATATCTAACTATGCGTCTGTATGTCTGTCTGTCTGTCTATTTCAGTCTGCCTTTATCTATTTTGAAATTCAAGATTTTAAAAAGAAGTCAATTGCTAATCGAATGAAAATTTATAAAGTTTCAACATTCTTACAATCACTAACATTCACCCATTTATCATAATAATTCTCTGATTCAACAAAAAAATAATTTGATGTCGCACTCAAACAGCCACCATCAACATTAATTTCATATACATCCTTACAAGTGATAATGACTTCTTCATATTTCACATTTTACGCTTCACTTCAAAGAAAGTAATTTATCTCACTTTTTTTTCTTCCTCTTTGATTTGATTAACTGAAAGAATATATTGGCTACAAAAAGAAATGTAAAACGTTGCAACATTTTAGAATGATAGATTGATAGATAGATAGAAACAGAAGAAAATAGATAGATAGATAGATAGATAGATAGAAACAGAAGAAGATAGATAGATAGATAGATAGATAGATAGATAGATGGATGGAGAGAAACAGAAGTGCATAAATAAAAACAGAAGTACATAGATATATAGAAACAGAAGTAGATAGATAGATAGATATGAAAAATCTGAAATATATTGACAGATGATTTTTCACTCATGAGATATAATTTTAAAATATGCCGAGACTTAACTTTAGATTTAATTTCAAATTAAAACCCGAAATTTAAAATTTGAAATATAAATCTTGTTATATTTACAACTGAGCTAATTATACAAGGAACATGCGATAGCTAAGGTGAAATATTGCCTAACACGTCGGCAATGGAAAAGCTGTTTACGATGCACCTTTCTCAAGGAAATCAATGGGGATCGTTCCTTTCATCTTTCAGAAGATTGGCTGCGTGACCTTCTTTACAGATTATTGCGTCGTTAATTTTTTCTTTGCCTGAGAGTCAGTATATTTTCACTTCATAGACTGTCTTTTCGGATCAGACTCATCGTAAAAAAAACTCATGAATAGCTTATTTGTAAATATTCTGGATCTAAAAGATGCTTATACATACACATCAAACATTTTTTCTGGTTTGTACATCCCCGCTGCCAAAATTTATCAGACAGACCTCGCTTCGAGCCGGCAGCATTCCGTTTAATTTTCCACCATTTTGAATAGTTTCAAAAAAAGTTTTTCCAAGATTAAAATATTTTTTTCTCTAAGCTAATTTTAAACAATGCAGAACTTGGATTTATAGGGAAAAATTCTAGGAAAGAAAATATTTCACATCTTTTATTGAATGACCTTCGGCTATTAAAGTTACATTGTCTAGAGGTCTGCACTGAAGTCAAGATAAGATCATTACGACCGAATGACATAACTTAGTATTTTTGTGTTGCTGGTATTTGGTTTAATTTGGTTGTAAGGCATATCAACCATTGTAGGTTATTTAATACCAAATCCTGTTTATATATATATATATATATATATATATATATAAACAGGATTTGGTATATATATATATATATATATATATATATAACATGATTTGTAAACATAATACAACAAAGTTAAATAGTTCCAAGTATTTCTATGTATCACTAACAATTTAATAAAACCTCAGATATCTGTTTACACGCAGTTAAATGATCAAACAGTTCTATTTTTAACAATTCAATTTAGCATAAATCATTTTTCCACTCAGTTTAAATGTCAAACTCTTCTATTTGATCCATAGATAAGACCTGTCACGTGCTACCACCCCGGGTCAAAGAGAACCTGGGAGCGATAGCAATAAAAGGGTATTCTTCATTCTCCAAAGCTCCAACATTACGAGATCTTCACCATCATATTGTTTAATGTCATTTCCAGGACACCCGTTATGGGTGGGATCATACCCTCTGCAACGATGCAGTGGTTGTATTCTACAGCCCCAGTCGACAGTGTTGGAGTAGCTAGTATAGTTTATGAAGCCAGAATGTTTCGCTCTTAAAAAAGATATTCTGCAACTTATCTGTTAGAATTTTATCTACTGCTAAATTTAAAAACATATACTTTAAATTTCAGTAAACATACCATCCGTTAAAACCTGAAAAAAAAAGTTTAGCAAAAGTAGGGGTCGATTTATACGTCAAGGCTGAAATCCAAACCTTTACCACAGAGTAACCAATCAGTGGTCAAATATCTTTAACAATATATATTCTCCACTTGGTCTTACTCCAGCAGCCTGACACAAATATTTCTAATTTAAACTCCTGTTTAGTAAACTTATTTAATGAATTCCCATATTGACAGTCCAGACGGCTGGAGCTGTAGAATACACCGACTGCGTCATTGTAAAAGGTTAAGCGGCCACACCATCAAGTGGCTTGGATACGTCATTATACAATCTGAAAGGCTTCAATAATGTTGGAACTTTAGGAAATGCCATCTCTCCCATATCCTCTCTTACGTAGATAGCCCAGTCGGTTAGGGCTGTTGAAAACACCGACTGAATCTTTGCAGAGGGAATAAGACACCACTCTCAACAAACGTCCTGGATATGACATTAAACAATACAAGAGCTTTAGGGAAGGCAGAATACTCCTTCATTGGCACCGCTCCCACGTTCACTATGACCCGAAAGTTAGCATCTGATAGGGTCCTGTCTATGGGTCAAATAAAACTCTGTAACACTTAAACTGAGTGCAAACAAATAACTTATGCGAAATTTATTTGATTGGAATAGAACTGTTTTTGAATCATTTTAACTGTGTATAAACAAATGATTAAAGTTTAATTTAATTATTAGTGATACATACCAATACTTGGAGCCATTTAACTTTATTGATTTATGCTAAATTAAATTGTTAGAAATAGAACGGTTTGATTATTTAACTTTGTGTGTGTAAAAACGTGTATAAAAAGTATAAATTTGATCTATGTACAAAAACAGGATTTAGCATTAAATATCTAAAAATGGTTGATATGCCATGAAACCAAACCAAACTAATCCTCCATAGATTTATATGAAATTATAAAACTGTAATACAAATTAAGTTTCATATTAAATCAATATTTCACGTCGTTATCAACAGCTGATTCACTGACTGTAAACAATATCTGGAACATCTCAGCACCCATGTGGTCTGACAGACAACTACATACGATGTTTATCAGCGCCAATTAATGATAGTGAAATAGAATATGAATTTTTATGAATATAAGTTCTGATGCGTAATATTTGCATGTTTCATATGGAGCTGATACTTTAGAAAAAAAATTACGTACACCATACTTTATTGAAGTAATCACAGTTTAATAAAACATAATGCTAGTTTTTTTTTTAGTATACATACACTTTACTCTACTTATATTTCACAACTTTTTAAAAAAAAGTTTACTTGAAGGCTATTTTAATCGACAGGTGAAACCTTCATTTTATGATAAAGCACGATAATCATAAAGAAAAATTGGCGACTGTAGACGAGGGTGACCAGAAGGCTGCTTTTTCAGTAACTACTACACCAAGGTGTATGGGAGGGTGCTATTCCTTTCCCTGGATTGTTCCACTTTACCCTTGATACGTACTTTATATTGCTGATTGTTAAGCAAGGAGGTATCAATCACCATTTTTTAAGTTTTTGGTATGACTCGACCAGGGATTGAACCCCGGTCTCCCGGACCATTGGCGAACACTCTACCTACTAAGCCAATGAGCCGGTTACTATAATTATAAAAGTATTTAAACATACACATTTATGAGGTTAAACCTAAATGATTTTATAACATGTTTTGCTCCATGTCATCACAATCTACCCCCCCCATTTTGGGCAATGAACATTTAGGATTACTGGGTGAATTTTGGTCTACCTGTAGCTTACCGTAGATTTGAGGGTCGACCAATACAAAAGGTGTTTGTGTAACCGAGTTTTTTTTAGCTAAAAAGCTTGATTGGTTTGGTTTCTTTTTTTTAATGGCATAATCAACATTGTATTATTTTACTGCCAAAGCAATTCTTCGAGAAGAACGGTAGTGTTACTACTTAATCCAGTGCTTGAAGGACGAGGGGTTTCATACTCTTCCCAAGGGTAATTTTGCGAAAGTGAAGGCGACTGGAGTTAGAACACGCTTACTACAATTCCGCAGTCTATTGCTTTAACCATTACACCCGGAAGACATTCCTCTAAAAGTCTTGAGGTCGACTTATAGACCAGCTTCTATTATATGTCACAATTTACTGTAGTTCCTCATTTTTAGATTTTTAATTGGCTCCATTTTGTTTAAAACCAATGTAATCTGATTTATATGACTTCATATAGAGACCAATGCCTCCTGCAAGGATGTATTTGCGAGAAGTGCGGGATCATTTGCGTAGATTGCAACCGTCTTAGCTTCTGTGGCATATGGTCTACTTCTGGCCCATCAGCGACCGATTTTATCTTTGGAAGTCGACCTATACCGTAGCTATAGGTCTAGCCCAGAATTTTCAGCTAAAATTCTTTAGTCGACTTACATGCCAGATTAACTTGTACACCGCAATTTACAGTGAATGGATATTCGCTAAGTATGCTAATTCCCTAATTTTTACCTGAGGTAGCGCATAAAATAAACCATAGAGTAAAGAAGCGTAGAAAACTAAGATTATTTTCATACACACAGTTATTTTCTTTACTTCTGATTTTTTAAAAACATTTTTCTTTCATTAGTCCTTCTTAATATTCACGCATACATATTTGTTTTTCTCTAAATATTATTTTTTTTTTACCATTCCCGTTTCTGTTTGCTTCGTTTTCCTTCTTTTCTTCTTTTTTTTTTTCATGTGATGTTTCTCCTCCGACAAATTTTACCACTTCTTCCTTTTTCCTTTTCATCATTTAGACATTAAATATATATTTCACTCATCTTCTGCGTTGCATACGAGTCAAATTTGCGTAGACATAATCAAATCTCTCTGATCTATATAGAAAACAACTTCACACAACACTCCCCGTAACAGAATTTGCCACTTCCATAATTTTGCTTCGTGAGTGATCTGTTCCCCGAGGACCCTGATTGTTTGTAATATCCTTGAAAACAATTTCAGGCTTAAATTCCGGCTTTCCAAAACTCTCTCTTTCTCTCTCTCTCTCTCTCTCTCTCTCTCTCTCTCTCTCTCTCTCTGCAAACATGTAATGATAGAGAATTTCTTCAAGCAAGGAAATATGCCAAATCGTGTTTGCTCAAATACATGTAACGCTCAAGTGAACAACTTTTAAGTAGAAACATTCACTAAAAATCTTTTACCAATCTGAATTTCGACCCTGTCGATGAGGCTTTGGAAATCCAGACTGTATACCCCTAAAGATTGATGTAAACCCCCTCAAAAAATAAAAGGGTGCCTAAGTATACTTCTGATTTTGAGGCTCCAATCCTGGAGATCTGGCCCGTGTGGAGAACCTGTTTATTTCCATTACTCCAATGATCACACTGACCCGGAGTCGCAGTATCTGTTAGGTTCCCATCTATGGGTCATCTAGACCTATTTTGAATACTATTCGTATTTAATTGTATTTGGTGGAAAAAAAATGATCTCTTAAAAAAGAACTAGAACAAAAATGTACAATGTGCGCGATTTCCAAACCTCTTGCAATAAAATAACCCGAGACAGATTGACATGTCATTTAAAATCAATCAATCAATCAATATTAAAACATACAGAGAATTTTTTTGGAATTAATCCAATAGTCTTGGAATTTTAATTTCTAAAACAAATTTTAGCAGAATCTTAGATTAGTAGATAATTCTTCAGTTCAAAGAAAGATGTTACAGATTTCACCTAACTGTAGAGTATATCTAATGAAAAATTTACATGGTTCCAATAAAAATAAACGTTAATTGTAAATGATTTCCATAGTGGATGAAAATAGTGATTTTAAATAAATGATTGCAATACCTAAGTCCTCATTTACTTGCTCAGATACGTTTGAAAAAATCAGTATTACGAAGAAATACTTGAAACCATATAATTGTGTACAAGTTATAAGTATTAGATAGGAATACTTGAAATCGTATAACTGACAGCAAATCATTTGTTTTATATATGAATATTTGATACTATATGAATTTGGGAAAAGTAATAGTTATTATTATAGACAAAAAATGCTATTTAAAAAATGATTGCAATGTAACTTTGAAAATATAGAATAGTTATGGTTATCTTGGCATTAAATAAGCTATAAGGAGTTGATACGCCGTTAAGCATATAAACCAAACCAAACCAAACCAAATCCACTCTTCCGCCACAGGTAGGAGAGGACACAAGGTCAGTTTTTAGGTGGAAGATAGATGGATTGAATTTAGAGTTTTCTTTTTCCAAGATGGGTTGCCATATCTAGGCTAAATGTTGTCTATCATAATGAAGAAACTATAACAGTTTTGTTTATAAAAATAAATATTTTCACGAAAGTGAATGCCTACGAGCGAGAGAAGAAGGGGGAGACCAAGACTGGCGGACGACTGCTATCATTGACACCGCCTTGGTGACACATATTCAAAGCCTTACTTCTTTGACGTGAAGTTTGGCTCAGAACCATTTTCTGAGGGTTATTAGTGTAAAATGAGACAGAAAGATCCTTACCTTAAGAAACAGCTACACAAAAAAATGTGATTATAAACATGAAATGTATGTAATTACCTAACCTTGAGATATAAAATAGGACATGAAGGTTTGATGTGCGTAAAAAATTAGTCAATCAAACTGTCCTTCCTGTTTATTCTCTTTTCGCTTTCTTTCCCCACCTTTTTTTTTTTAATTCTTTATCTTTTATTTTTCTGTCTGCTGTTTACTCGAGTAATTTGAAAATTTTTCAGTCCACTGATGTTCCTGCATCTTTCAATCTCTTACACCGCTGATGCCACCATCTTGCGCCCAGAAGCACAAACAAGTGGCGAGTCTATGAGTTTATCATTTATAACAGAAATTATGCGAGGACTGGAAATATTAAGGAATTATTTCTTTCTTACTTTCTAGTAATCATTTTGAATGAAACTTTCTGTGGAGAAATTAGAGGATAATTATCGCTAACGAAAAACGTGTAGATAACAAGAAACAGCTTAAACCCATTTCGCGGCAAAAGTTATATCTAAATTCTACCATGTTAAAGATAACTTATTTAAATTCGATTTGTCAGCTATCTGTTCAAGTTAATTTCTTTTAAAGTTCTGTATATATTTTGATGAGAAAAGACTAAAGCCATTTCCCGTTCTAAACACCAAGATATAAATGTTTCTATGAAAACAACAAAGGGGGGTTCCGATGGCGTCGTTGCTAAAGAGCTGGATTTCAGTCTCGAAGTGAGTTCGAATTCGGCACGCGGTATTACGTTTATATTAAAACTAATACCCCTGTGAAAGGTATAAACGCTCTGATCCCCCCCAACCACTAACTATGGGTTAAATAATATCACTGCTTTTCTTCTACAAGGATTGATTTAGCATTAAAAACAAAGAAACTAACAAAATAACAAAATTCGAAAAAGTAAAATATTACACAATCAATATTCGCCCTGTCGCTGGAGAAGTAGAATACACCCACTGAATCTCTGCCGAGGAATAAGACTCCCCCTGCCCAACCAGTGTCCCTGGGCCCAGTCATCTGGGGTGGTAGAATACACCCACTGCATCTCTTCAAAGGGGTAAGACTCCCCCAACAAGTGTCCTGGATGTGACATTAAACTAGGTGAGGATTCAGTAATGTTTGAGTTTTATTGCTATCGTTTCCAGAGTGGTGGCACGTGATAGAGTCCTATCTATGGGTCAAATAGAATTGTTTGATATTCAAACTGTGTGCAAAAAATGACTTACGCTAAATGGAATTGTTATAAATAGAACTGTTTGATCCTTTAAGTATGTGTAAACAAATGACCCGACGTTTAATTGAATTGCTAGTGATACATAACAATACTTGGAACCATTGTTAGAAATAGAACTGTTTGATCCTTTAACATAGTATGTAAAAAATGAGTTTACAAGTCATATATTTTGTATGTAAAAATAGGATTTGACACTTAATGACCAGCAATGGTTGATATGCCATAAAAGAAAACCAAACCAATCAATCCATTTTATAGTTCTGTTTGACATCCGAACGTTATAATCATCCACATACCCTCCCTGTAGCCAAGTGGGATATTCTTCTCCCCTCTCTCGTCCAAATGAGATATACTTCTACAAGTGTTGCATCTTAAGATTAAACCCTGTGTTCAATTTCGATCGAATTGCCCTGTAGTTTGGTTTAGTTTGTTAATCAACCTTCGTGGGTTATCTAATTCCAAAGCTCTCTTCGTAGAAGAACAGAAGAAGTAATATTTAGCCAATCGCTATGAGGATAAAGAAATACATACATTTCCCATGGGTACTAATCGGAAAGTTAATGTAATTGCGCGTTTTCCCCCTCATTCACTTTAATCACTAAGCCACGTGGACTCCAACGGACTTCACCCGTGCTTACTTCGTCTATCCTCGCCAAGAAGCAAAGTAAACATAATTTTTTAGATATCGATTTGCTGAACATGTGATGTGTGACGAGTATCCGATAAGCCTTTACGTTCTGCAAAGTTTCAAAAATTCCATGTTGAAAACTGACAAGGAAATCGAAGAGTTACAAAGATTCATCGGTTCCAGCAGTACCGTTGCCCACAAAAAAGAATATACATCTCTTTATTAATTATATAGTTTCGTTGGAATAAGGTAATAACAAATAATATGAGTATTGAGAATAATACAGATTGTTTCCGTCTTAATTGTAAAAACAACAATTAGATTTTTATATAATGAAATTACAAAATATCCTTTCTTGTTTAAATAACCCGATTTACTTTTTTCGTTCTGTGGATTTTCTCGGGATCCTGCTTATAAAAGATTATTCAATAAACAGTAACATCGTCAAATCATCACTCGGATTAGACATATTATATTTATGGATAATAGAAGAGTTAATCTTGAGGTACTTAGCGTTAAATGTTGCAGATCCATCTAGATAATTTCTATTTCAAAGCCCTTCTGCTGGGGCTCTCTGCAGAAGGTCAAGACTCCCTCAAACGGGTGTCCTGTACATGACACTAAAGCATCTGATGGTGAGGCTTCAGTCTTGGAACTAGGAGGAATGAGCACTATCTTTTCTTTATACCCAGTTCCACTCTGACCCGGAGTGGTACTACCTGTCAGGATCCCATCAATATGTCACATAGAACTGTTTAATCATTTAACTGTGTGCAAACAAATGACTGGAGTTAAATTAAATTGTTAATGTTTAATAGCAATACCATTAAAGTTTGTTTGTTTGGGTTTTATCACGTATCAACTTTTATAGGTTATTTAATGCCAAATCCATTTTTATATTAATACCCTAATAATTCTAAATAATTCAGTTTAGCAGGAGTACACATTTTAATTGTCGTAAACAATTCTTTTTCAAACAATTCCGTTTAGCATTAGTACACAGTATAATTGTCAAAAACATTTCTATTTCAGGCTATTCAGTTTAGCGAAACAGTTCTACTTCGAACAATTTAGTTTAGTATAGTCTTTGATTAGACACAGTTAAATGTAAAAACACTTCTAATTCGAACAATTCAGTTTAGCCTAAGTACAGTTTCAATGTAAAAAAACAGTTCTATTTCATATAATACAGTTTAGTATAAACACACAGTTTAAATATAAGTACGGTTTAATAGTCATAAACATTTCTATTTCAAGCTATTCACTTATACAAACAGTTTAGTATAAGTACAGATTTTGTTTACACACAGTTAAATGTCAAAATAGTTCTATGTTAAACAATTAAGTTTAGCGTAAGTACACAGTTTATATGTCAAAACAGTTCGATTTCAAGTATTTCAATTTAGCATAAGTATGCAGTTTAGTTTTACTTGACCCATAGATAGGACCCTTATCAGGTGCTACCACTGTGGGCCAGGAGCGGCAATAACGATTCTCTATAGAAACACTAAAGTAAAAGTACGATCACCAGATGGAGACACAGAATACTTCGACATTGTAGCAAGAGTACTACAAGGGGACACGCGAGGGATGAGGGGGTATCCTCGTGGTGTAATGGTTAAAGCGATGGACTGCGGAATCGTAGTACGCGAGTTCGTACTCCAGTCGCGCTATTACATTGACTTTCGGACAAATACTCTTGGGAAAGGTATGAACCCCCTTATCCTCCCAGCTATGGGTTAAATAGTATTACTACTGTTCTTCTAGGAGAATGGCTTTGGCATTAAATAACCAAGAAATGTTGATATGCCATTAAACAAAGAAACCGAAACCGAAACCAGGAGGGATGACAATGAACAGGTACTCCACATTCCCCCAATGCTCCAGCATTACGGGAACCTTACTATCATATTGTTTAATGTCATATCCAAGACCCTCGTTGTGGGGGAGTCTTACCTCTTTGCAGAGATGCAGACTTGTATTCTGCAGCCCCAACCGACTGAGAAATGATTTAAGTGTGTGCAAATAAAAGTACATGTGATAGATGGCAATACTTAAAGACATTTTATCATCATCATCATCATATCGCACTGGTAGCACGGATATCCCTGACCCTCTCTCGCCACTCCTCCCTATCGTTCATCGCCCTCGGTCGGTCTTCAGGACAACATACCGTATCCTCACATAGCTGCTGAATGTATGTTCGTACTGGTCGTCCTGCTTTTGCACGGCTATGTGTGGGTACCCCCCTTTTTTTACGTACACATGGGAAGCAGCATGATGTACGTAAAGGTATTTGAATAAACCCATGGACGACCAAACTCAATACCTAAACAGGTCATGGACGTGAGTTTGACGACTTTACGCTCAGGATCGTTAGTTCGATCGGGGAACTACTGCTGCTCCTCTATAAAAGTGGCTTCTATAAAAGAGATTGCGAGGCATACTCCTCTTTTGAGGGTGTGTCCACCGATCACCGAATAGTCACGGCGAAAATACGGTTAAGCCTACGAAAAAACGCCAAACGAACAGCGACCACCAAACTCTATGACTGGGCCCTATTAAACAACAAAGATGTAAGAGATAAATACGTATTAGAATTAAGAAACAGATTCGAAACACTACAAGAAAAGACGGAAAAAAGTACACCAAACGACGAATACGAAAATTTCGTCAATGCACACCTC
Source organism: Sepioteuthis lessoniana (assembly GCA_963585895.1). NCBI lineage: Eukaryota > Metazoa > Mollusca > Cephalopoda > Myopsida > Loliginidae > Sepioteuthis > Sepioteuthis lessoniana. Next base: position 83,877,105 of record OY757922.1, on the reverse strand, counting down.
GAGGCAGCAGCAAAATACATTCCAACAAAAATTAAAACTAAATATAGAGTCCCATGGGAAACTTTAGCGGTGAGAGAAAAACGTGCACTAGTGAAAACAGCCTCCAAAAACTATCGAAAAAACCCAACAAACACAAATGCCTTAAAACTAAAAACGGCACAATATCAATTAGCAGGCATATATATAAAGGAACAGACAGAATACATTCAAAATCAGATAGATAAGATTAGAGACTCGGTGGAAGATAGACAATCTAGAATAGCCTGGCAAACAATAAACGAAGTGAGCAGAAGAAAGAACACAGCCAAAGCAAAACTTAAAGCAGCAAACCAACAAGAAAGAATAAAACTGTGGAAACAACACTTCGAAAACTTACTTGGAAACCCACCAAAAATAACGCATAAACCATTCACCAGAATAATTAACAAACAATTAGACATTAAACTTTGACCGTTCACAGGAGAAGAACTCGACTCGGTTCTCAGAAAAATTAAAAATAGGAAAGCTGCAGGGCTGGACGAAATTCCCCCGGAAGTATGGAAGACCAGACAATTCGACGACATACTGCTCCGACACTGCAACGCAGTATACAATCAAAATCCGATAGATAGATGGATGAAGGGATGCATACTCCCCTTCCCTAAAAAGAGGGACCTCGGATTAGCCAAAAACTACCGAGGCATAACACTTACATCCATAGCTGCCAAAATCTACAATGCCCTCCTACGAAACCGAATAGAACCCAAAATCGACAACATACTTAGAAAAAACCAAAATGGCTTCCGAAGAAATAGATCCACGAACTCACAAATATTAACCATCCGCAGAATCCTTGAAGGTGTATGGGCAAAGAACCTACAAGCGACATTAATATTTATCGACTTTACCAAGGCTTTCGACTCCATTCACAGAGGAAAGATGGAACAAATCCTACTAGCGTACGGCATACCTAAAGAAACCGTAGCGGCAATAACGATTCTCTATAGAAACACTAAAGTAAAAGTACGATCACCCGATGGAGACACAGAATACTTTGACATTGTAGCAGGAGTACTACAAGGGGACACGCTGGCCCTGTACATCTTTATCATTTGTCTAGACTACGTACTTAGAACATCAATTGACAAAATCAAAGAGAATGGCTTCGAACTGACGAAGAAAAGAAGTAGAAGATACCCCGCAACAACAATTACCGACGCCGACTACGCCGATGACATAGCGATACTGGCAAATACACCTGACCAAGCCGAAACACTTCTGCATAGTTTGGAACGAGCAGCAGCAAGCATAGGCCTCCATGTTAATGCACACAAAACGGAATATATGTGCTATAACCAAACGGGGGACATCTCCACTCTAGAAGGAACCCCACTTAAACTAGTAGACAAATTCACGTACCTAGGAAGCAGCGTCGAATCAACCGAAAAGGACATCGAAACGAGGTTAACGAAAGCATGGAAAGCTATCAATAGGCTATCGATTATATGGAAATCAGACCTAACCGATAAAATGAAACGCAGTTTCTTCCAGGCAGCGGTCACATCGATACTGCTATATGGATGCACTACATGGACGCTAACAAAACGGCTGGAGAAGAAGCTAGATGGCAATTACACAAGAATGCTGCGTGCAATCCTGAACAAGTCCTGGCAGCAACACCCCACAAGACACCAACTGTACGGCCACCTGCCCCCTATCACGAAAACTATTCAAGTTGGACGAATCAGACATGCAGGACACTGCTGGAGAAACAGAGATGAACTCATAAGAGATGTACTCTTATGGATCCCCACACATGGCCGCGCAAAAGCAGGACGACCAGCTCGAACGTACATTCAGCAGCTATGTAAGGATACAGGTTGTTGTCCTGAAGATATACCTAGGGCGATGAACGATAGGGAGGAGTGGCGAGAGAGGGTCAGGGATATCCGTGCTGCCAGCACGATATGATGATGATGATGATAAAAGAGAATAAAACAGCCATCGAAAGATAAAGACATTTAAGTGTCCCCAAACGAATGATTAATGTTGAATATAATTACAAATGCTGAAGATCAGTACTTGAAGCCTTTCAGCTGTGCGCAAAAACTGAATTCTTGGTATTACTTGGAAGAATTTCATTATGAGAAAATAAAACTATTAGTTCGGAATACTTGGAACCATTTAACTTGAAGAAAGACTGAATAATAGTATGCCATGGCATAAACATGACTTAGTAGAAAATTACCCACTAGAGTTGATATGCCATTAAAACCAACTGACCAACCAAATATCACATTTGAATAAGGGGGGTGTCCTCGTGGTGTAATGGTTAAAGCGATGGACTGCGGAATCGTAGTAAGCGAGTTCGAACTCCAGTCGCGCTATTACGTTCACTTTCGGATAAATACCCTTGAGAAAGTTATAAACCCCCTTATCCTCCCAGCTATGGTTTAAATAGTACCACTACTGTTCTTCTAGAAGAATGGCTTTGGCATTAAGTAACCCACGAAGGTTGATATCCAATCAAAAACAAAGAAACCAAACAAATTGTGACGGCAAATTGACTAAAATCCCAAAACGGGACTTTATTTTTGCACGTGTGAAGACGGGGCAGGTTGGCACTTGATCCCTTATAGAATAAGTCCTCGTTCAGAATTTTTCTCTCAGGCATGTAAGAACTGGCATATTATGTGAGGGATTAATTTAGGGCTAGACTGACCGCCGCTGGCAAGGGGTTCCAAATTTCACACTATCCACACACCCACCAGGTCGCTTTCCTTCCTTCCCCTAGACAATGGAAGATATGGACCTATAGGTTTAGTCGTAATAATATCATATTGTAGTAGTTGGCAACTCCAGTTTCCCGTGTGATATTTTAAAGGAATTAATAGGACAAGTCTAAGCAAGATAACATAAGGCGAATAGAAGCTGAAAAGGAAGCATAAGGTAACAAATTCGTAGAAGACACGGCAAAGAACAACTTCGACCACGTGGTAACATAAAAATACATAAATCCTTTACTATACAAAGAGATACACTTTCAAAGTGTCAAATATATATAATGAATTGAACAGTCCATGGACATAAATGTCTTTGTTCTTTTCTGTTCTTTCGTTTTCCTTCAAATTGAGAGAGAGAGAGAGAGAGAGAGAGAGAGAGGGAGAGTATACAAAATTTGGTATAAGGAGAAACAACCCCAAAGTTACTTATCTTATTTTTCAACGGGGTTCCACTGGAGAATCTTTCTTCTTTCACGGGCTAATAGACTTTATGCTATTTTTAACACTGGCTTGAAGAACTTGGGTCCCTCGTGTCCGAGATATGTTTTTTGTCTTCTACACCCGGAGTAATGGCTATGGGTCTGTCTGCCACGACCCCTGCCCAAAAACTAACTTTTCTTCTTATTTTTTTCGCCGACGGGGAGAAGGTGCCACTTCCGTTTTAGGGTCTCAGCCAATCATTTGTCTTCTCCCTCGTTCCCCCTGGTGTCCGGCGACCTGAGGTTACTAAGTACCAACATCTGTTGGTATCCCCTCTGTGACCTACATTCTTTCTTAACGGTCACTCTTTGACGGCTTGCCACAGTTCATTCCAACGGGAGGATAGTATTAATCTTATTTCTATCGTCTCCGTGGGATATCACGTGACAAAATGAATAAAAAACATGTCAAACAGTATAAAACGCAACTGCAATCTATAGCAAATAATTTTAGAAGGGTATTCATCTATAACTGAAACATACGATCTATCGGTTTTTATTTCGAGTTAAATAGCACCGCAAAATTTTCCAACAAGGATAGCTTTAGCATCAAATAAGCCCACGAATGTTGATATGCCATTAAAAACAATCGTACCTTCTTGTTTTTTTTATTCAGTTTTGTTTTTGCTTTTTTGATTTCAACAACTTGAAGCAACCATTTACTACCATGTGTGGTGTAATGATTTGTATTTTTGGTTTGCTGACTATAGTTCGTGAGTTGAATTCTTATGGTACCCCCATAAAGCTTTCCTTGCGCTATACTAAATAGTCTCTGGGGCACATACTTGATAAGCAATAAAAAACCTACAATTAACAAAACAGAATTCAAAACAAGATCTACTATTCTAGATACATTTAGTAGCATGGACTGCTATTGACAGGATCGTGACGAGACAGAAATCTGATCTCTGATTGAATAGAATGGGAATTTTTCTGAGCGGTAGCTGTGTTAGTACTATTGTATGGTTTCTCCACCTGATCCCTGTCGAAACGCAAAGAAAAAAAGCTAGGTGTGAACAATACAAGAATGCTACGGGTTGTTTGGAACAGATCCTGGAAGCATCTCTCTACAAAATTGGGTAGCTATGTTTTGACTATTGGTCGTTTTGCAAAGGTTTCAATATGCTCGTAACCTAACTTTATATCATTGGATATATTGTGATCCAACCTCTTTCGGCTGGTACTATAGAAAACGCCGACTGGACTTTTGCCGAAAAATAAACTCATTCCCTAACGATGTTACATATCGGGAGTATGTTGCGCCCAGCGGTGCTCAAAGACAGGATCCCGAGGGCTGAGCTATCCTTGACTTGGAAACAACAAACAACACTCAACATTGAAACTTACTCAGCTAGGAGGGTGCACGAAGAGGACCGATCCGATTAATGGACTGACCATGCCAAGCCATAGCACCTATATTATTGTTGGGACTATCCTTCAAATTACGCTTGTGACAGACAAGTAACCAACCCTATTTTATCTTAAAAGTCGGTAGGTGAGTCAACTGCGCTAAGATAACAATACGAAATACCATTCAACTTTAAGCAAAAGAATATTTAATATTAAAATAGATTATTAGTGTTCGATAACAATACTTGAAACTAGTTAACTGAGCGCAATCATATGAGCTTTGCCCGTGTAAAAACAATGCTCCCAACAGACTATTCTCTAACAAACTAAATACATAGATAGATAGATAGATAGATAGATACGTATGCATAGAAAAAGAGAGATATATGTCATCCACCAGCCTAAAGCTATTCCCAAATAAATCAGGGGAATCAGACAACCTCCACCTGTCCATGAATTTCCTGACTCTCAATTTACCGTCGATAGGAACAGGCTCTAATATGTGAAATTCTTACCTACTTTGGTTACACTGTGAATTCGAAAGCTTCTGTTGACGACGAAATGGTAAATCGTATCTCCAAAGCGACCTCGGCTTTTGGAAAGCTTCGTCATCGTTTGTGGATTGAGATGGGGATATCATTGAACATAAAATTTGGCGTTTACAAAGCTATTTTTCTCACCACACTTTTATATGGGTTCGAGACCTAGACTCTCGATCGCGCACCTATCAATCAACTCGATATATTTCACAAACAATGCATTCATTCCATCTGCAAATGTATCTTAGAAAACCAGATTTCAAACGCTGATTTGCTTGAAAAATGTACGATTGGAGGAATCGAAACCTTCCTACTCCAAATAAAGCTGAAATGGGCCGGCCATGTTATCCCCATGAGTGATGAGAGAATTCCTAAGTTTCTTATTTACGGATTGCTTGAGGTTGGTAAATGCAAGGCTAAGGTATTAAGATCAGTTAAGAAGCAACCTAAAATCTCTTGAAATCCCTCTCGATAGTTTTGCAAACAAAGTCAAGGACCGTAAATATTGGAAAAAACATGTCATTTAGCCATTGTCATATCAAAACTGATACAGCATCTGCGAGAAGTCCGTCATAACACCAAGCTGTATAGCCCAATGACTCTTTCACATGCAATATATGTCTCGTCTCTTTGGGAAATCCAACATTCTCAAATATTTTTCCATGTGGCAGACATGCTCTAAAGACTTTTGAATTATGAACGCTATATGCACGTTTTCATTGTATATTTCTCATTTGCTCCTGTCATCTCAGCAAGCATCCATCACTATTTGAACTATTTTGATATCCAAGTCCTGATGATGGTAACTGAAACCGAAACGTTAACGTCGACTTAACATCATAATATATTCACCTATTTGGATTATGTTTTTTTTCTGCTACCTTCATACTGTCGGATTTTATCCAAATTTACTTTTATATGTGGACTTATATGCAGATCAAAGACAGGATTATTCTCCCATGTGAGGCAAAAACATAAAACTAAGGATCTTTTGTGACACTAATACGTAAAAATTAACAGAAAAATCATATATATATATATATATATATATATATAGGGTGAGCCAAAAAAAGTGAACCCATATATTTTTGTAGAAGTAATATGGGTGAAGTTTTTTTGGGACGGGGTCACCCTATACATATATATATATATATAATTTGGCATTAAATAACTCATAAGGATTGATATGACATATAACATAACCAAGCCAAACCAAATAAACATTATCTTAACCCGAAATGTGGTAAATGGTCCCCGTAATTTCTTCCGCCTCGTTTTTTTTTTTTTTTTTTTTTTTTTGGTGTCTATATTTTCTATATAAAAAGATGAGTAAGAAAGATATTCTTTTGGCTTTGCTCGTCGGTTTTGTGTCTGCTAGATTTTAACTGCAAACACATTATTCATCTTTTTATCACAATGCATTAATAACTGACATCACGCATTTTTATTTTCTGACAAAATACCTATTATCTACAACATATTCGCATCATATATTACATTATGAAAAGACTTGGAGGCTGACTAAGAGTATAAAGAAAAAGCTTGACGGCAATTGCACAAGGATGCTACGTGCTATATTAAACAAATCCGGGAAGCATCATCCCGCAAAACAGCAGCTGTACGGCCACCTACTTCCCATCTCCAAGACCATTCTAATTAGACGAACAAAACATGCGGGACACTGCTAAAAAAGCAAGGACGAACTCATAAGTGACGTTCTCCTAATGACCCTTACACATGGACGCGCAAGTATAGGACAACCATCTAGAACCTAACTACAACAGCACTGTACAGATACAGGATGTAGCCTGGAAGACCTGTCGGAAGCGACAGATGATAGAGACGGATGGCAAGACAGAGTTTGGTAAATCCGTGCGACCAGCACGACATTATGATGATGATGATGATGATGTTTACAGCGCTATTTTAGCCCCGTTAGCTAGTTTGTAGAAAACGCCGACTGTCTCTTTGCTAAAAGGTAACGATCCCGCCACATGGATATCTAATGATGTGATTCTAGCACAGGAGTTTGGGGAATGTGGATAACCTCTTCATTAGCATTAGACTCAGGTCTTCTCTGACCCGGAGCTATAAAAGCTGTTACCGTCCAATATATGGGTCAAATAGAAGTTTTTAATCGTTTACAATTCTTGAAACATTTCTGTGCAAACAATGAGCTGCAATATATGAAATCACTGAACGAAGAAATGAACTCGAACTCGTTTAAAAATTCTAGCAACTACGACCTCACAAATATTAACCATCCGCAGAATCCTTGAAGGTGTACGGGCAAAGAACCTACAAGCGACATTAATATTTGTCGACTTTACCAAGGCTTTCGACTCCATTCACAGAGGAAAGATGGAACAAATCCTACTAGCGTACGACATACCTAAAGAAACCGTAGCGGCAATAACGATTCTCTATAGAAACACTAAAGTAAAAGTACGATCACCAGATGGAGACACAGAATACTTCGACATTGTAGCAAGAGTACTACAAGGGGACACGCTGGCTCCGTATCTCTTTATCATTTGTCTAGACTACGTACTTAGAACATCGATTGACAAAATCAAAGAGAATGGCTTCGAACTGACGAAGAAAAGAAGTAGAAGATACCCCGCAACAACAATTACCGACGCCGACTACGCCGATGACATAGCGATACTGGCAAATACACCTGACCAAGCCGAAACACTTCTGCATAGTTTGGAACGAGCAGCAGCAAGCATAGGCCTCCATGTTAATGCACACAAAACGGAATATATGTGCTATAACCAAACGGGGGACATCTCCACTCTAGAAGGAACCCCTCTTAAACTAGTAGACAAATTCACGTACCTAGGAAGCAGCGTCGAATCAACCGAAAAGGACATCGAAACGAGGTTAACGAAAGCATGGACAGCTATCAATAGGCTATCGACTATATGGAAATCATACCTAACCGATAAAATGAAACGCAGCTTCTTCCAGGCAGCGGTCACATCGATACTGCTATATGGATGCACTACATGGACGCTAACAAAACGGATGGAGAAGAAACTAGATGGCAATTACACAAGAATGCTGCATGCAATCCTGAACAAGTCCTGGCAGCAACACCCCACAAGACACCAACTGTACGGCCACCTGCCCCCTATCACGAAAACTATTTAAGTTAGGCGAACCAGACATGCAGGACATTGCTGGAGAAGCAGAGATGAACTCATAAGAGATGTACTCTTATGGATCCCCACACACGGCCGCGCAAAAGCAGGACGACCAGCACGAACGTACATTCAGCAGCTATGTGAGGATACAGGTTGTTGTCCTGAAGACATACCTAGGGCGATGAACGATAGGGAGGAGTGGCGAGAGAGGGTCAGGGATATCCGTGCTGCCAGCACGATATGATGATGATGATGATGACCAACACCAGTAAATTTAAAACGCTCGTGGTTAAGTACATCCAACCTTTGCAAAGCATGTGGGAAGATTACTAATTTCAAACACGTTCTAACTGCATGTCAGTATTCCCTAAAAAGTTACACGTGGAGACATAATAAAATCCTGGAAATTATTGCTGAGATTGCAAAAATGTGTTGAGAAACTGCCAATAAAATGTCACGTATAAAAACAATTATATAATTTGTTAAAGAAGGAAACGTTTCAAAAACTCCACATAGAAATAGGTAAAAACCAACATTGCTTGCTGGTTGCACGGACTGGTTCGTTATTGCTGTCGTTGACCAGCAACTCGCTTTTCCAACGGAAATAGCATCAACTCGTCAGCGTCCAGATTTCATCATTTTGGTCAGTTAATTCAAAGCTAGTGGTGGATTCCGCTTCAGACCCTCTTTGCGAGCGGCGCGGTTTGACGGCGGAGGAGATCCTCTCCCTCTTGAATTGGGCGCCAGGATCGAGCTTCTTGAACAACTCCAAGTTCATCTGGTGACTTGCACGGAACACGTTACCCCTTATCAGCTTGAACTTCCGGGCGAGCCTGGCAGACATGCCCGATTTCGCTTGCTTCAGCAGCGGTTTGGAAGAAACAGCTTAGCATGCCTTCTACAATTGCGATCGAGTTTGCCCGTTCTCGGATCACGTCGGGGAGGGGACAGCTCGCATCGAACCCAAGCAGCTCGTGCTGCTCGACGTTGGTTACATCGTAGACAACGTTTTACCTCCATTTCAGGGTGAGAAGCCTGTGGTGTTTCTCGTGATCCTAGCCGTATCTCGAACGGTGATTTGCACGACGCTAAAGAAGGGATTATATGGCGATGCAAATTTTTCTTATCGTGATTTGGTTTTGTATTTTAGTGATCAGCTTAGGGTCAAAATCAGATGCGATAGAAAACGCCTGGAAACATTCGACAAATGGTTGGTGAATGCAGCGAGCCTGGTCGCACGAAAGGGGGAAACGTCAGAATCATCTTTCCCTCCTCTTCCTGTCCATGGCGTCTACGGTACGGGTTCTTCGGGACCCCATCCTGGGTAAGTAGGCAAAGTTTGTTTATTTTTCCTTGAAACCTAGTGTCATCGTCTCCGTCATCTAGTTGTTAGTCGCCAAGGTGTTCCCAATCCCTATTATTTTTGCACCTCAACCCTTACTCCACCCCGATTTTACTGAAGATCTTGAAATTTCACGTGTACAAAATTTGAATTACCTGCCATTAACTGCCCATACCACGCCCAACCCTGTTTTTTTTTTTTGTCCTATTAGATTAGGAACCCTCTCCCACTTAGGGTAGGCCCGGCTTGTTTTCGGTGTTTTCGGACACCTGAAAACAGTCGGCCTCCACTTCGTAGACGGGGAAATGAGAGGGCAAGAAAACGGGGATTTTTTTCTTTGTTTCATCTTTTGTATATTTCGGGATTTTTCTCCCATCCACATCATATAACATTTTTGTAAAAAAACCATATATTATAAATAAAATCATCCATTCCATTCGTGTTTTAATGTAGGTCTTTTCACAGATCAAATGTGGTATTTTGGTGTTTGTAGAATGATTGGTTATGGATGACTGTCTATATATTGTACTGTTGAATGGGTCGGCGAATGTGGCTTCCTAGGTTCCCTTAGAAGATTTAGAAATACATGACCGCTTCCTTCTCCTCCCCCATGAAATATTAAGGCTTCATGCCTTCCTTAATATAAATTTGAGGAAATGAACAGGTAATTCAAAAAAAGTTATCATTGCTGAATTAACGATCCCTTTCGAGGCCAACATCGACTGGGTGCATCAGCGAAAATTGGAAAAGTACGAAGACCTACGTGAACAGTGTATTAAGAATGGTTGGTCTACAGACATATTTCCTCTTGAGGTCGGATGTCGAGGCTTTATTTCCTTAACATTTTTAACCAAAATCGGACTTTCATCAGCAGAGAAGAGGGAATTTATTAAAATAAATCCAAAATAAGACTGTAACTGCATCTGAGTGGATATAGCATTCTTACAAATAAAACACCTTTCAATAAAGTCTGGTCGCATTGTGAGATAGTGCTGGGCGCCCTGGGTTATCGGTAATAATGTTTCGGTCCCGAAACAACGCTTGAACCGAGGGTCATCATCTGATGAAGATTTTATTGGAAGCAAAACTGCTTTTTTTGCGGTAGGTCTTGTATAATTATACACACACACACACACACACACACACACACACACACACATATATATATATATATATATATATGTATATATACATATATATATATATAGAGAGAGAGAGAGAACAGTATCTAGCATCCAGTAACTTACAAGGGTGGATATGCAATAAAAACCAACTAACGAACCAATGAACCAAATAGGTTTCCTTGTATTGTTTACTTTTCATGATATACTTTTTTACCTATTTTTGTACAATTTACTTGGTATCAAATACTTTTATACCTCATTTTTCATGTTTTACCTTTTAAGTTTTTATTTATCTATTCAATGTAGATGAGAATGCCATTACAATATTTTCTAAAAATATTTTTCCTCGACCGAATGAGTCGCTTTATATATAGATTATCAAGTAAGGCGTTGGTGAAACAAGGACTTGCAAAAATGTCAATACTTCCTCGTTAATTTTGCTCAGCCAATAAGATCGACATTATTAATTAATAAAAAATGATAATACGCTGTAATCAAGTGATAATTAATTCAAACTAAAGAATAAACAACTTTAAATCCGTTAATCGAAACGAATTATTAAGATTCCCGATTGTTTTTGTTTTTTTGGTTTTTTTTTTTTTTTTTTTTTTTTTTTGTTCAGTATGGTACTTTTCGATATTTTTTAAACGATGAGTTAATTTAGTATGGAGAAGTGACTAGGAATTTCTACCTTCAACTTAATCAGCACAATTTTATGCAGATAATGATGAATTGGGTGTAATTAACAAAATGAGGGAGCAAGTTATTATATTTTCACTGCCTTCGTCAATGTTTTTGGCAAATTTAGATTATGTTAAACCAAATCCCAGTAATAAAACCTGGAGCAAGCAACAGAAGACAAATGGAGCAGAGTTTATTTCTCTTAAACAGAAAGGAGGCATCTCCCCTTTATAAGGCAAGCCTTTGAAATTAATAGACATATCTCGGCAGCAATATCTCATCTAATGAATTGTCCAGTCGGCTGGGACTGTAGAATACACTAACTGCATCTCTGCAGAGGGCTAAGACCCCCCCAAACGAGTGTCCTGGATATGACACTAAACAACCTGATGATGAGGTTCCAGTAATGCTGTGGGGAATGTGGAATACTCCTTCATTACCATCGCTTCCAGTTCCACTCTAGCCTGCAGTGGTATCACCTGATAGGCCCTATCTATGGGTTAGATAGAACTAACAGCATACTTATTCTAAACTGAACTGTTTGAAGAACTCAATAGCTTGAAATAGAAATGTTTTTGATAAATCAACTGTACTTACATTTAAACTGCGTGCTTATGCTAAATTAAATTATTTGAAATAGAACTGTTTTTGACATTGAAACTGTATTTACACTGAACTTAATTGTTTAACATAGAACTGTTTTGACATTTAACTATGTGTAAACAAAATCTGTACTTATACTTAGCTGAATTAGAATTGCTTGACTAAACTGAATAGCTTGAAATAAATGTTTTAGACAATTAAACTGTACTTACATTTAAACTGCGTGCTTATACTAAACTGAATTGTTTGAAATTGAACAGTTTTTGACATTGAAACTGTACTTACACTGAACTAAATTGTTATATATAACTGCTTGAATAAACTGAATAGTTTGAAATGATTATTTACATAAAAATGGATTTGACGTTAAATAACCTACAAAGGTTGATATGCCATAAAACCCAACCAACCAAATCATCTGATGAAAGGTACTTGAATATACGCATAAGGAAGACGGGAATTATTATTGCCAGTTTATAGATCATATGGAAATCCAATTTCTCTGTTAGAATAAAACGGGATTTCTTCCAAGCTGTATCTTTTCAGTACTACTGTATAGATGCACCTCATAGTCTCGAACAAAACGCATGAAGAAAAAGCTAGATGGGAAATATAAGAATGCTACTTGTTACTTTAAACAAATCCCTAGTAAGGGACACCACACAAAATGAACAGCTGTACGACCTCTAACATCCCATCTTAGAAACCATCCACATAAGACGTACAATACATGAAAGTCACTGGTGGTCAAGTAAGGGCGAATTCATGTGTGACATTCCCTTATGGAATTCTAATGAATTTACATCCGCTATGAGCGGACTTTTGATGCGATCTAGACGAGCTTCTATGGATGATGAGGACAAATGGCGAGAGAAATTCAAAGTACTACTTCCAATCAGCATAACACAATGGTGATATTAAGAGACAACTAAGCCAGGATCTAATGGATGTTATTCAAATATGAAAAGGCTCTTTTTAAAACCTTTTTCTTATTCTGATATTTATTTACTTTTGGCAAAAAACTTCCGATAATTTGTTCAAATTGTTCTAAAATGTCTGGTACGTCGCTGTCACACTTCCAACGTTCAATATATACATAGTGTAATATGGCCGTACAATTAGATTACTCGTATATATTTTTGAAAGAATTACAGTTGAATGGAGATAAAGAAAAGGGTCTGGGTCTTTGCCAGAGATCGGATCTATATATATTTTCCTATTTCTCTACATCAGTCTATTCATATTTCCGTCATTATGCAAATTTTCGATACGAGCACTCTGGTGAAGGAATTTTCGGCTGCCGCTCGCATAATGCAAAGTTCTTCGAAATAATTGAGCCCTCTGGTGGCCGGTAGGGTATTAAAATGTAAACAAACGGCTGCTGCTGTTATTACATTATACCTTAAAGATTCCTTAGCCAAACGTTGTGCGTTTGTTGGTTGAGTGGTCTGAGACTGAGTCTAGCGTGAAGTCGAATGGGTTTCGATCTCAGCTTCGAGCGTCACACGTGACTAGTCACACTGAAAAGTTCTGATAGAACGAAACAGTCTGTCAGTGGATGACTATATTTATGTACAAGTAATATAGACGTGAAACTTATAAATATATAGTATTTTTAATCTATTGATATTGTAATTAATTCACAGACAATTATTTGTTTATTTTTTGGGCAAGCGTTTTTTATTTCAAATATTTTATAAACGGAAATGAACGCTTGTGTCACTGTTTTAAAAGTGATGTAATGCTGTGCCTGTGCGTTTGATTTGAAAATTCCAATCTCCAGCGTTTCAAATTTAAAAAAAACTGTAGCTTTTCAAATTATCGTCTGCTTAATGAATTCGATAAAATATTTTGACTAACGAAAAAATATTAGAATGAACATTGAATTCGTACCACGAAAACAATCTTTCTCCGGTTTTCCGAAGTCGAAAAATCGAAATTCAAATATTTATAAATCTATGATAACTTTATCATAAGTTATTTTCTAACTTTTATACGAAATCATTTATGCATTATAAAAAAAATTATTGTAATTTTTTAAAAATGATAACACTTTCGAGATGAAGTAAAAAATATATTTTTTATATTTATTTGTTTTGCATTTCTGAAATTCGTAAAAACCAACTTTCATTTTAAAATGAAGATCCCTAACAAGTTTTGGTAAAGATTATTGTTTGAGATTAATTATCATTTTACTGTCGAAATTAACAAGACAATTTTTTAATTCCCGTTACATTTGTAGTATCGGTTTAAGTAAAATCATTTAAAACTATATTATCGAGTTTTTTCTGTTTGCAAACATAAACAAAAGGGGAAAAACTCTTATAAAATTGTTGGGGTTTTTTTTTTTAGATTTTCATAAATATATCAATTTTGCCTTTCTTTCGAAACTGGCAAGCTTTTAATTGTTTATCGTTGAGAAATTTTAAGCAACATTTTTTTAATACTCTTTTGTGTTAAATAAAATTTCTTTGGATTTTTTGATTTTTGAATTTATTTTTTGGTTTTTCATCTTAAAAACCTTCAACTGAATCGTCCGAATTTACTTTATCAATATCAGAGTTGATCTTTTATCTGTCTGATAAGATTTAACAGTTAAATTACATCTTTTTCTACACAGAAACTATTTACTATCTTCGAAGAAAAACTGAAATAGAATTTATCAAATTTTGATTTTGGAAAAATTATTAAATATTGCTTAAATATTAAAAATACTCTTTCCTTAAAAAACTATTAAATTATCTTTCTTTTGTTTTAAAAACTTCGGTTTTTGGGGTTTTTTTTTTTTTTTACTCTTTGAAAAAACCTGCACTTATATAAACATGCCGTGAAAAAATTGATAAATTCTGACAATAATCTGATCCATTTAAATTAATATTCTTTTAGCAGTTTTATTAGTACTTTTCTTTTTACATATTTTCCGATCCGAAATGGGTACTGAATTTAAATAGAAATGTGCTAAATTGAACAAAAATATTGAACATTTAAAGTCTTCTATGGCTCGAACCTTTGGTTCATATTACCTTGAAAAAGATGGCGAACACTTTTTTTTCTTTTTTAAAGAAAGCATATTTCCTTTTTTGGAAAAAATGGATGAAAGAATTAAAGAACTATTGAATCTTTTCTTGGATAAAGAACAAAATGTTGGTGACTGAAATGAGATTGTGGACCAGGCGGTTGTATTCCGACGACACATTTTGTTGAATCTATTGAGGATAGAAAAAACATTTGGAAAGAATTCAGAGACAACTTTGACGGCCCAGTCAGACAACTACCGACATACCAACCAAGATTATATGATTCCCTATAATATATTTCTGAAATTAGGCTGTCCTATTTTCCAGGGAAATGATCAAGATAAGTTTACTTTCAAAAAGTTTTTTATACGATTAGAAAATTTTGCTTCTGGTGTTAAAGTCGATTCTCTGAAATTGCAAATTTTGAAAAGTTATTTTGTAGATCATACCACATTTATCAATTTCAAATGTAAATCTTTCTATTGCCGTAAACCTTCTATAGTCTGAATTTCTGGATATAGGTCTAATTAAAAAACATATATCCCAAGAAATTTTAGATGCCCGAATTAGTAGCGACCATGAACTTAATCCAGTCAAAGGTTTTCTTACTCAAGTAAAAGCATATTTAATTGAGTTAAAGTCATCTTTTGACTTGGATCTTTTGGGGAAAGTTCTGCTGATACAGTGTTAATGAGCCACATAAGTTTTTAAAAGTTACCTATGGTTCAAAAAGGGAAATTATTAACCTGGCTGGAAATAACTACCCTAGCTAAATTTTATAATGCATCAATTTTCGGACATAAAAAAAATTGAGTATACTTTTACAAAGAACTCGGATATGTAATATAATGGCCGAGGGATTTAGGTTTAAGCCTTTGGGTTTAGTTAGGCTGAGAACCTTTCGGCTCAGTGCATGGGTTACTTAGGTGTAACATTAACACAGGTGTTCGCACATGCGCGGGCGGAGCGGACATGTCACTCAGAGATGTCCCAATAGCCCAGATAGGAAGCGGGGTTACGGAGTGCGGGTGACGACACGCACCGGAGGATTTTGGCAGATTTTGAAAAAGTCAGTAGAGTTGAGACTGGACACCGAACGAGACGGTTGACTTTCGCTTGCTTGCGGAGGCCTTGGGCAGGTGTCGCACGGGATGGGAGGGGTGCAGATGAAAAAGCCAGAATAGAAAGCTTGTGCCTCTTTCTCCTTATGTCGAAAAACCTTTAAACTCAAAGGTAATAAAAAGTTTCGTACCTGAACTGAGAAGTCGTAAGTGTTTTTCGTGTTTCGAGATTCCAATGTTCTACGTTATATATATATATATATATATATATATATATATATATGAACGTTATATGTCCATTTCGCATATTCATGTATATGGCTATGGTACAGGATAGACCCAAACTTCACTCTCAGAATAAACCTTTTATTAACTAGGGTTACAAGTCTAATAAGACGTGCCTGCAGAATTACCCAACCGATTCATATTATTGGGCTCTTTTTTCTTATGAAGACACCCCTTCTGCAAAAATTTGTTTGAGCTCTGCTCTAATAGAACATGACCTACTCCTTCCAGTACTTGAAGTGATAATACACAAAAACAATACTTGGGTTAATCCTGTTTTAAACCCATATCCATTTCATGCTGATCCCTTTGAAAATATTTTCGAATATAACTCCATTGAAAGGAATTTAGAAAAGGTGTTTTCACTGGAATATTTTGGCGTACAGGAGAATTCCTTGAGCGGCTATTATTGTTATATATTGATCAACGACCGAGCCGTCAATCAAGAGATGCACCTGAGTAAATAAGCGGAAGAACAGCGGAAGCAGGTGGACGTTAGACAATAATATAACCAGGTGCCCGAGACGGTTCGAGTCAGTTGGAGGCAAGATGCCGAAGTGATAGCCAGCGGCAGACAAAGAACTTTGGGCCCTCAGTGACCCACGGTTGAGCAGCCCCAGCCAAGATGAGGTGAAAGAGTGCTGCTATGGTCAGAAGAACTTGGGTCGATATAGCAGTCTGTTCCCGTCTCCAGCTCATCTCTCACACACAACAAACATCATTCTTTCGAGAATAACATGTGAGAGATATATTTTTATGAAGAAGCGTGTTCGTGCGTTCATTGAAGTTCGTATATTGTGTTTGATTATATTTATAGTTGTATTTGTATTACGGCTATACAACATTATGACAGAAAAATTAAGGAATTCCAGAGTTCCATTGTATATAAGGATGATGCTTATCATATAGATATCCCTTGTGTAGAAGAAAAACTTCATAAGGTACCTTCAAATCATCATTGAGTGTGTTACATAGGGTAATGGTCTCTCTGGAAAACAAGGGCCTGCTTGCTCATTATACAGAGGATTTTCTTGAACAAGAAAGGGAGGGAATAATAGAGCGATTCGTAGTTTCTTCAGAACTTTATGATGAATTTATCTGGATCGCTCATCACCCTGTAATCAAAGAAAATGATCAGTGTTTGATAAAAATTAGACGTGTATTCAATTGTTCGTTGAAGTAAACAATGACATTCTCTTTAAACAAAGCGGTTTTTCCTGGGATGAATTGCCTGAAAAATCGGTGCTTATGCATCTATGTTTCCACAAAAAAGCCGAATTTTCCCGAGCGGTTTCGGAAAGAATCGGAATATGCCGAAACGCCTAGCTAATCAAATTTTAGATAAAATAATTCAATTAATTTGTTTACTAAGTTACAAACAATTATAAACATGAATTTACAGCGGCTAAGCAAAAATCTACAATGTGCAGAAATGGTGATCCAATTCTGCCAAAGCAAAAAACCTATTGGCAAAACTAAAATTTGCCGGGCATGTGAGCATCCTTGCCACCTAAAAAAATCAGGAGAGGTATGCATGGAGATGCCGTAACACCAAATGCAGGACCGGGATTATTATTAAATTGTTAGGTAAAAGTACAGAATAGTTACAACACCCTCTCCCCATGGTAAGAATGGATTTCTAAATTAACACGTTCTTACTTCTGCACGGTACAATAAGTGCATAAATACGAACATTTTTTTTAGAAAGACAAAAAAAAAAAAAATTATACAAAAACAAAAAAAAAAAAAGATAAAATAAAAATTAAAACTATTTTTTCATATTTAAAATTATCATACATGGAGTGTTGTTTTATTTTTTTTCCCCTGAAAAGGTTGGTAACATTATCCATTTAAAATTGTGTTTTTCTCTTTCTTTCTTTTTTTTTTTTCTTCATGCGTTTTGTCAACAAATTGGTTGACTTATTTTATCGTCTGCTTGCTTAAATTTTGTTCCGGAATATTTCGATTCTTTCTGTTATAGGCCCGGAAACACTCGGGAAAGTTCGGCTTTTTTGCGGTAACATAGATGCATAAGTACCGAAAAATCTGCTGGATCTTTTTATTTATTTCCGTAGTAACAGACATGTATTTCTAGCTGACATCCACACTGTATTCCTAATGATTAAGTTGAAAACTGAAGAAGATAAGAATAGATTTTGTTTTTTTCATGAAAATAGGTGATCATTTAGTCTGTTTCAGCTATACTACTCTAATTTTGGGATTTGTAGCCAGCCCCTTTATCCTTAATTTCCTAATACAATTTCATTTGAAAAGTTATCCCAACAATGAATGTGTGAAAATGTTAAGCTGAAGTTTTTTTGTGGATCACTTAATTTTTACTATTAATTCTCCTGATTCATTACTGAAAAACTATTACAACTCTGTTAATATTGTGGGCAAGGAAAATTTTTACTTTAGGTTTTGCAATTCAAGTTCAGACAAAAGGTTGCTGACGGGACAATTGTTGAGCATGACAATGGTCTTGAAAAAAATGTTAGATTATATTATGATGTCATAAAAGATATTTTGAAACTAAAAGATAAAATAATTTGCCATCTCAAGTTTAAGAACATTTTCATTGCTGTAGATACCCAAGCCGTGTTAACTTGGTTGTTATCTCCGAAAGGTAATAGCCAAAATACATTTGTCAGCAACAGACTGAAAGATATTAATTTTAATAGGGAAGAATTATCTGCTAAATATGGCACAACTCTTTGTTTCATGTACGTCCCTTGATTACAAAATCCTGCTGAGCTAACAAGTAGAGTTGGAATCATTTTGAGATGTGGCTTCTTAATCTGAGAATTAACTTTTTTTTTGTCCTCAGAAGGCCAGAGGTGAAATTTGGCCGAAACGTAGTGAAAGAAGAAACTACACAAAAACTACCAAGATCACAACTAGAGGTTTGAGGAATTTTGGGTGGGAAACCCTGCTTGGATAAGTGAGGGTCATGTAGCATGGCCTTTAAAATGTCTGAGAGAAACTGACAAAGAAGCTGTACGGGCCGTGGGACAATGTATCACTAGTTCCGATTCTGTGAAAGAAAAGAGTATTGTGAGTTTGGATAAATTTTCCAAATTATTCAAGTTATGGAGGATGATTACTCTAATTTTCAGATTTAATTATAAGCTCAAGCTTTCATTATCGGAACCTTCCCATGATGCAAAAATATATCTTAAGAATTGGCACAAGAACAATATTTTAAGGTAAAAACAGAATTTCTGAAAAATCCGAACAGCAGGGATATTCCTGAACTTGTAAGCAATTTGGAATTGTTTTTAGATCGGGATAAAATCATTCGATCTCAAGCTAGGATCGATAAATCCAGTAAGATACCTTTTGAGATGAAGTATCCCATTCTGCTTCCCAAAATAGTATTTTTACTGGTCTGGTGATTGTTGAAGCCCATGAAAAATAAAAACCCTTGGCTATCACTGCTACTCTGGTGCTGTTAAGTTTATATGGTTACTGGATTCCCCGGGCAAGACAATCTTTTAAATTTTACTTGGCTCGTTTTATTGGTTGGTAAAAGATAACATTCTCTATTTTTTAAGTACTCCAAGTTATCTAATCTTCCTAAGTATAGGTTCATTGATTTGAATATTGCAGACGATGGAAATGTTAGACCAGCCAAAGTAAAACAAAAGTTGATGGTAGTGTTATATAATTGCGGAAGGATTTTTTTTATATTATCAGTTTTCGTTTTGTATATCTTATCTTTTGGTTTAGTTAGGCTGAGAACTTTTCGGCTTATGCATGGGTTATTTAGGTGCACACATTGAGTGAAGATGTTCACGCGAGGGGAGGATGAGACAATCACAGATGTCACAATAAAAACACCAGGTAGAAAAATGAAACTGGGGATGTGAATGACGTCATGCTCAGAAGTGATGGGCTGAGGATTTTGGGATTTGAAAAAAAAAGCAGTTAGTTGAGTTTTGGACTTAGACGGGGCGAGTTGATTTTCGGAGCTCGCCGAGGCGAGACTAGTTTAGGTCAACGGGATGCCCGCCCGTTGGTTGAGTCAGTGAGTTGAGAGCTGACGATGTACGAACAGTCAGCATAGTAAGAAATTGTGTCTCTCTCTCTCCTCATGTCGGAAAACCTTAAACTCAAAAAGGTAAATAAAAGTTTCGTACCTGAACCAATTTCGTGTTTTTTCGGATTCCTATTAATATAAGTATGAACATTACGAACGTTGTAGGTATATGTACATTACTTGTATACAGATCTTGAATATTTTGGTGGATACATTACAGTAGCTTACAGATTCATTCAATCAAACACCTTTATCCTATAGAGCAGTCACTCACTCATAATCATCAGACTGAAGCTATTGCTGAGGGGATAGAACCCTTTTCTTCTGCCCCACTTATAAATTGGTATACTAAGTTTAAAAGGGCATGAGTTGTAAATAAAAAAAGGTAACAACCCCTCAGACCTATATATATATATATATATATATATATATATATATATATATATATATATATATGATATTTATATAAAAGATAATATATGAAATGTGATGATCTATAGCTGGTTATTTTTGGGGGGTGCCTTTTTTATTGCTTTTCCTTGTAACTTGTTGTAAACACTGGATTGTGTACAAAAAGATAATATATATAAAATGTGATAGTCTATAGCAGTGTTTTTTTTGGGGGGGTGTTTGGTTGGGGTTTTTTTTGTTTTTTGGTTTGTTTTGTTTTTTTTTTGGCTTTTCCTTGTAACTTCTTGTAAACACTGGATTGTGTGCTAAATGGATTTTGAAAAGTTGTTGATAATAAGGTCCTCAATTTGAAAAAAATCAATTCAGAGACAGCATCTAAATTTGTAAAAGTTTTTGGTGGGCAGTTTTATGAATTAGGGGTTTATATGAACCTAATGTAACAATTATTAATCAGCGATAAACAATAGGGATTTCATAGCATTTTTTTAAATCTTGGGAAAATATAAAATATATTTTTTATCTATTAATATTGTATTTAATTCGCAGACAATCATTTCTTTTATTTGTTTATTTATGCGACAAGCATTTTTATTTGAATATTTTGTAAAGGGGAATGAACGCTTGAGTCACTGTTGTAAAAGTGATGTAATGCTGTATTTGCGTGTTCGGTTTTAAAATTCCAATCTCCAGCGTTTCAAATTTTAAAAAAAACTGTAGCTTTTCAAATTATCGTCTGCTAAATGAATTCGATAAAATATTTTGACTAACGAAAAAATATTAGAATGAACATTGAATTCTTACCACGAAAAAAATCTTTCTCTGGTTTTCCAAAGTCTAAAAATCGAAATTCAAATATTTATAAATCTATGATAACTTTATCATAACTTATTTTCTAACTTTTATACGAAATCATTTATGCATTATAAAAAAAATTATTGTAATTTGAACAAGCAAGTTCATTTTTTAAAAAAGGATCACTCTCGAGATGAATAATTCCTTTTTATACATAAATGAAAAAAAAATTATATTTGTCTTGTGTTTCTGAAATTCGTAGAAACAAAGTTTGATTTTAAAATATAAATCTTTAACAAGTTTTATTAAAGATTATTGTTTGAGATTATTTGTCTTTTTACAGTCAAAATTAACAAGAAAAATGTTTAATTCCCTTCATATTTGTAGTATCGTTTGAACTAAAATTATTCAAATCTATATTATCGAGTTTATCTGACTGATTGCATATAAGCAAACATAAACAGAAGGGGAAAAACATTTAGGAAATTGCACTTTATTTTTTTAAAAACTGTATAAACATATCAATTTTGCCTTTTTTTTTCGATACTGTAAAACTGTTCATTGTTTATCTTTAAGATATCACTCGAGAACTTTTAAGAAAATATCTTTTTACATTTTTTGTGTTAAATAAACTTTCTTGGATTGGATTTCCGTTTTTTTGTTTTTGTTTTTTTCATCTTGAAAACCTTCAACTGAATCATCCGAATTTGCAGACGATATTTATTTATCAAAATCAGTTTTTTTTTATCCGCCTGATAAGATTTAACAGTTAAATTACATCTTTTTCTTTACAGGAAATATTTGCTATCTTTGTAGAAATTTTTTTATATATTTCTTTGTCTTGGGTTTCTGAAATTTGTAGAAACAAAGTTTCATTTAAAAATGAAAATCTCAAACAAGTTTCATAAAAGATTATTGTTTGAGATTATTTCTCATTTTAAAGTCAAAATTAACAAGACAATTTTTTAATTCCCGTTACACTTGTTGTATCGGTTGAACTAGAATTATTTAAATCTATATTAATGAGTTTATTATTATCAGAATTTATTAAATTTTGATTTTTTTAAAAACAGAGTAAATAAATTTTGCTTAAATATGAAAAAAATTGTTTTTCTTTAAAAAGTTATTAAATTATATATATATATATATATATATATATATATATGTGTGTGTGTGTGTGTGTGTGTGTGTGTGTGTGTGTGTGCAATCCGAGGAAAATAGTCTAAAGATATGAATTCTCTTCTCGCCCGAAACAATATAAACCTACCTAGATATTATTCAAATACGTAACTGTATTTTTTCAACATCTGATGGGGGTCTTTTTATATTAATATATCATGAAAAAACAAAACTGAATTCTTTTTCTTCCAATTTTATCAATATATATATATATATATATAATTAGCGAAAATTGGTGATACTTAACACAATAGCAAATATAGTTTATGCGGAGACGGAGATAAAACGGTATGTCGCCTAATAAGCGAATACAACAAACTAGCACAAAGGATTACTTTTTTTATTTATTGCTGACTTTTTGTCTTCATCTTGGTTGTTTTTTATGTTGTTTCTTCTTTCACTACGTTTCGGCCAACTTTCACCTCTGGCCTTCTTCAAGTGATTTACCGCGCCCTTGGATAGGAAGGCAGTAATTACTGGGGATACGGTTACAAGACTCAGCATTCCTATCCGAGGTCGCGGTAAATCACCTGAAGAAAGCCAGAGGTGAAATTTGGCCGAAACGTAGTGAAAGAAGAAACAACACAAAAAAACTACCTAAAAGTGCCGCAATAAATAAAAAAATTAATTCT
The DNA here is from genome assembly GCA_963585895.1 of Sepioteuthis lessoniana. Taxonomy (NCBI): domain Eukaryota; kingdom Metazoa; phylum Mollusca; class Cephalopoda; order Myopsida; family Loliginidae; genus Sepioteuthis; species Sepioteuthis lessoniana. The sequence goes on along the minus strand of OY757922.1, from coordinate 83,853,660 downwards.
CAGAATAAGAAGCCTCATCTCAAAATGATTCCAATTAAAGACTAGCACAAAGGATGTTTACGATAAAGCACGACTGTGTGAGAAAAGGGATTAACCATGAATTTTTCAAGTGATTACTATATGACAATAGTATTGAATGGTATGTACACAAAGAAGAATCCATTCAGGAAATGTGACATAAACTTCTCTGTGATTTCTACATACAAACCAATCACCCAATCCTGATAGACAACCAAAACTAAAATCAATCAACAAGAAAAAAACAACTTTTTATCCAGTGGAATTTGCTATTCCGGCAAATCACTGAGGGAAAATAAAAGAAAGTGAAAAGATAGACAGGTACTAAGACTTTGCTAGAGAACTAATAAAATGTGGAACATGAGGGAACGGGGATACCATTTGAAAACGTTGCACTTAAAACTGTGCTCAAAGGTTGAAAAAAAGACTTTGGGATTTGAAAATGAGACGAAGAATTGAAAACAACAAAATTGCCACATTGCTGAGATCTGCTTAAATACTGATATGAATCCTGCAGACCTAAGTAGACTTGCTGTCACTCAGACTCCTGTGAAAAACCTAGAGTTTATGCTAAATACAAAAACATGCAAGAAGTGAAATAGATAAATAAATAAATAAATAAATAAAAACCGGCTGACCACAGAATAAAACTGAAAGAATGTGAAAAGAAGGATAAGTACCTCGACCTTGCTTGGGAATTAAAAAAAAACTATGGAACATGAAGGTGAAAATTATACGAATGGTGATTGGTGCTTTTGGTACAGTAATTAAAGGATTATTAAAGGGACTGGAGGACTTAGAAGTTGGCGGACGAGTGGAAACCATCCAAACTTTTGCATTATTGAGAACAGCCAGAATACTGAAAAGAGTCCTGGAAACTTGAAGAGACTTGCAGTCACTCAAACTCCAGAGAAAGACTCTCAGCTAACGCTGATGTGAAAAACTCTAATGAGTAAATAATAATAATAATTATTATTACTCATTAGAGTTTTTCACATCAGCAAAGTCGACAATTTTGCAGATTTTCTTTTTTTTTCTTTTGTTGATTATTATAAGCTCTGGTCTTCTGGTCGAGATTAGGTGATCCGTTTGTATATCAAAGTCCAATAGGAGTTTGTGCATGTCATTTTCTAGGACAGGTGCTGGGTTGTGCATATACCATTTGTTTGCATGGTCAAATTTAGATTTCTTGTACATTTCCCAGTGGATCACCTTGCCCACCCACCAAAAGAATTGGTAAAATGATTAAAGGACTTTGAAATAAGTGGACGAGTGGAGAAAATCCAAACTACACCATTCCTGAGAGCGGTCATAATACTGAGAAGAGTCCTGGAGACTTGAGAAGACTTGTTGTCGCTTAGACTCTAGTGAAAGGCCCTCAGTTAGCTGATGGGAAAAACACCCAAGGAGTAAAAATAATAATAATAATAATAATAACAGTATTATTTCTATTTACATTTGATTTTCCTCAATGTTTTGATAAATTCAAACATTTTTCTATCGGGTTTTTAATATTTCAATTCATTAAAAGCCATAAAACCTGTTTTTAAAACTTTTTTTAAAGATCACTTCACTCACTCACTCTCTCTCTCTCTCTCACACACACACACACACACACACACACACACACACACACACACACACACATATATATATATATATATATATATATATATAAGGGTCGTTCAAAAAGTTCCGAGTCCCGACAAGATGAAGAGCCATCACTAAACGTGCTTCGAGTACCAAATCACTAACATTTCTTATAAAACTAGAAAACTAATTTGGATTTCTACCCTATTTTTTGTGTAGATTAGACTTATACAAAGGCGAGAGGTGTACAACAGCATTGAAGATGGGTAAATTGTAAAGTTTTTGCACAACCCTAGTAGATATATATATATATATATATATATAGAGAGAGAGAGAGAGAGAAAGAGAGAGAGAGAGAGAAATAGAAATAGCGATAGATAAATAGATAGAATTAGGTTGGCCCAGCAATGACTGACACATTTTAAAAGTCATTACGTTTTTTGTTTTAATTTGATTTTTTATATTATTTTTCAGATGTTATAAATAATGTTAAGAAATGGATAAAGTTACGTTATCTTGAGAAAGATTAAGCGAAAATGAAAGAATTTTACCATTTAACTGCTAGATTTTCACTGTCAAACAGAAAAAGTACTGTGTCTCTCATTTTAATATGATAAATCCTCCTAGTACAAACTTGATAAAGAACAGTGTTATACGAACCTCGTGGTACAGTCACAGACCACTTCCTAAATGATCATTGCAACAGTGTTTGCACGGAGGCAGCAAGAAAAGCTGATTTTTAATGTTGTTTTTTTTAGCCAACCAGTATCATCCACTTAATGTAACATCTTCAGTTAAAATAAACCAAGTTTTAAATTAATATTCAAGAGTTTCAAGATAGATGGAAAAAATAAAGAAAGGAGAAACAATCTGCTCTTCCCGAAGAAAAATGTGCAATATCTCGTTATCTTCTCGATGTGTTGTATAGCCATAATCACAATTAATCCTAACAGTACTTGAAATACATATTCAAATACAGTCAAATGCAACATACAGGTGGACACTGCTGTTCACGTAGGAACGGTTCATTAACTTCTGACCTCGGTTCTTTGACTCAAGGAGAGAGACAAAATTCTTAAAACTCTTTCGTAATCATACTAACCCCATACTATCTGACCCCAACGCTCGGCACATCTCGTGGTGTTTGAGATCTCTGTCGGTAGGCATCTGCAAAACACCAACTACATGCCTCAACGGTAGAGAACTCAATTCTCTATGCCCCAATGGCAGAAACTCAATTGTCTGCTTGCATGGTCCAATGTCAACCTTCAACTGCATGGTCGGACTTCAACTGCTCAATATTATGGTCGGACCTCAACTTTTCAACACCATGGTTGGACCTCAACTGAATCTTTCTCAAATTCTTCCAAATTCTCAGGACCATCGCTTCCGGGCATGACGTCATTTACGCTCCAGCCCGTTTCCCGTCTGGGGTTTATTATGACAAAGGTGATTGGGTTATCCTTTGCGCACGAGCGTAAACTGCATCAATTGACTACACACCAGAACTCTTAACCCGAATAGTTTAAAGCCCAACCAAACTGAATGATTAATTATAATTAATGAAAAATTCTTAAAATAAAAAAAAAAATCATTCCTTAATTATATAACAGATGGTGTTAATGGGTATTATTACATAACACATCTGATGGCTGTGCTATATACATGAAATATGAAACAACGGACTTTCAGACCACTTAATTTAAATATTCTGTTTTATACTTTATATGGAATTGAAGTATCCTTCACTTTTTAAGCACTTTTCTCATTTGAATTTTATCTTTGTTCATTTACGCTCTCAGTCAAGCAACATGCGTTCATATATGCCCACCTTTTAATCATATTTGTTTCCGAGATGATTGAAGCCTGACATCTACCTGTCAATCACGTCCTCTATACTTGAACTTGTTGAAGCAAGATGTTATACAACATATGTTTATCAATACTTCAATCTAAATGAAATGATAAAAAGAAAAAGCATTGTTAAATTATCTGTTATGAAACGTCATTGGATTTGTCATTGCAGTAGCTGTCTGCGAAATTGTTCGGTGTGAGATTCAGGAAGGGTCCAATGCTTTCACACACACACACACACACACACACACACACACACACCATTCTGGGAATTACAGCCATCTCACTCTCCCTTACGTTTAAGCTGGGTCAGATTGAAGTTAAATATTTTCGACTATTTTGAATCCAGAATCCTAAAGAGCATTAAATATTTCTAACAAACACTGTTCGGTCGAATAACCCTGGGGAAAGGTATATTCTCATCGTACCCCCACAGTTATTGATAAATAGCACAACTTCTGTTTTTATAAAAGGATTATATTGGCACTAAATAACCCTCAAAATTTGGCATGCCATTAAACAAAAAATTTCAGGAAATCAATCAGTAGTAGCAAGCTGACCAAATCAGTCTTCAGAGGTTTGAAAAAAAAAAATTTCGAAAAAAGCAACGCAGCGAATCTCTTCTTTTTTTTTTTTTTTTTTTTTAGCAAAAAGGGATTCGCTGTGTTGCTTTTCTAACTATTCTTTTATACACGTCACAGAAATATTGGGTTGGATGGGTAATCTCCTTCCCTGAAATAGACAAGGAAGTCCTGCTTCTCTTTCGTGATTATTTCACCAACTGTCTGTTTATCCTTTAAAAGTTCTCTTAGTCGAAAACATAATCTAGGCAGTGGACATTTTGTGCGAGTAAAAATGTTTCATTCTTAAAGCTGAAAATATACAAAGCAAAATGTATGTTGTATCTTAGAAGCTTTAATGTACATTTGTGAAACGTAGAACCAAATAAAATCACTTGAAAGCAAACTCGATTTTTTTTTTACTCTCTCATTTTTTTTTTTTTTCAGAACGAGACACTGTGCAACTTGCCTGTGCATCTCTCCTGGTACATCCCTATACTTGTAAAATCTGCCATCATGACAGAACTCTTATCATTTCTACTGCTTCTCTAATGAAATAAAATGCAGCTTCCTTTCTCAATAGAGTCGACATAATAGCATTTAAGTCATTAATTCAATCCTTGCCAAATCCTCTAAATCCGATTGGCACCGAGACAGCCGAATTTCCAAGAATTACATTCATTCCTTCTCAACGGAATGGGAAAAAATACAGTTCCCAAAAGGAAAAGACAAATCGTCTTTTACGAGATTTTTTACAATAGCTCAATCTCCATCGTGAGAACAAACACAAAGCAGTAATTAATTTTAACTATTTTTTGTCTTTTCATTTCTATTGGTTTATATATATATATATATATATATATATATATATATATATATATATTGCAACTCACTC
>OY757922.1:83785939-83848543 GCA_963585895.1 Sepioteuthis lessoniana | reverse complement strand
GACACAAGACAGAAAAATGGATGTTCAAAGGAGACTAGCGCTATATTCAGTTATTTTAACTTGTAAAGCCTCTTACACCATGTAATTTAAGTATGCATAAGTTGTACCCTTAAACTTTCAAGATTACTTAATTGATTAAATACCCTATATAACAGGTCTATCTGTCTGCCTCCGTCTCTCTAACTCTCTCCTTCTTTCTCTCTCTCTCTCTCTCTCACACTCTCTCTCTCTCTCACTCTCTCTCTCTCTATATATATTGTTCCTTTTAATTATAGTCGTTGACAGGTATTTCCTGTGCAATACATTTATTTTATTTATTATATTTGAATAATTGTGTTGAATATGAAACAGTCACCATGGACTATTAAATACAATTAAAAAAGACATTGATTAACTGGCCATTGGCTTAATAAATAAAGTATTTGCAAATTGTCCGGGAGATCAAGGTTCAATCCCAGGTCGAGTCATACCAAAGACTCTAAAATGGTAGTTGATGCCACCTTGCTTAGCACTCAGCACTATAAGGTAAGGATCAAGGGCTAAGTGGAGCAATCCAAGGAATAGGGTAGCGCCCTCCCCTACACCTCGGTGTAATAGCTATTGAAAAGGGAGCTTTTGAGTCACCCTCGACTAAGGTCGCCAATATTTCTTATTATTATTTTACTGTTTTACATACAAGCTCTATTTTTTTTCTTTCACTGGAGACTGATTGAAAGCAAGAAAACTCAGATCTCAAGGACTCTTCGAAACATTCGAGCTTATTTCATTAGTTCGTTCCAGTCTTTCTCCCAAGCCTTTTGGGACCGTTCTGAGTGCACTGATTACAATAAGTATCACCATCACACTCATTTTCAACATTGCCCAATCTGCTGGGGCTGTAGAATACACCGACTGCACCTCTGCAGAGGGGTAAGACCACACCAACGAGTGTCCTGGTAATGACACTAAACAGTCTGATTGTGAGGTTCCAGCAATGCTGGAGCTTTGGGGAATGCGGAGTACCCCTTCATTGCCATTGCTCCCAGGTCCACTCTGGCCCGGAGTGGTAGCACCTGATAAGGCCCTATCTATGGGTTAAATAGAACTAACAGCATATTTATGCTAAAATGAATTGTTTGAGTAATCTGAATAGCTTGAAATAGAAATGTTTTTGACAATTAAACCGTACTTACATTTAAACTGCATGCTTATGCTTTACTGAATTATTTGAAATAGAACTGTTTTTAGACATTAAAACTGTATTTACTCTTAAGTGAATTGTTACATATAACTGCTTGAATAGTTTGAAATGGAAATATTTTTGACAAACTGTGTACTTATGCCAAACTGAATCGTTTTAAATAGAACAGATTATTTACATAAAAATGGATTTGGCGTTAAATAACCTACAAAGGTTGATATGCCATAAAACCCAACAAACCAAACCAAACCAAACCATCATTTTCAATAGTTTTTTGTGGGGTTTTTCACTTCTCTGGCAAGTACTTGTCTATCTTCCCGTTTGTTTGTTTTTTTTTTTCCAGTCTGGTTCGCTGGAACAGCAAAATCCAATAGACAGCAAGTTCTCTGTTTACTTTTTTTTGCTAATTAACGTTCGATCTTTTTTTTTTCTTTTTTTTTTTGGGGTGGGGGCTGGAATAATGTCATCCGATTGTCTCAAAATCCCAGAGAATTTATAAGTCTCACTTTTAAGGATAAATTCTGGCTTGCACATATTTGATATTATGATCAAATTTTTATCTCTTACGCAATTTCCAGACCACCTGACCAACTCAGTCGTACGAAGTTTTGACTTGTTTTTGTACTAGCTTGCTACCTTCCTTTTCAATGCGACCAACTGTTTTATATTTTTCTCCCCATAACCTACTCTTACTATAAACATGTCTCATCAATTTTCTCGCTGGTGATCTTTGACCTTCTTCTGTTGTTTCTCTTTTCCAATTTTTCATTATCAGCATGCCACGTTTTTCAATGCCCAACTCCATTCCTATATCTTGTCTGTATAGTCTTATTGAGTGAATCAGGGTCTCCACTTTTTTCCTATTGGGCAAATACATTGCTATCATCAATCAACATTGACTGGTTGTTCCTTTTATGTGATTTCAAACCTTTTTAGCCTTCTTTACATTTCATTATTATTTCACTCCATGGGGGTTTTTCAAACGTTTGCTGGTAGTATTTCATTGGTGTCTGAGTGACTCCACGACTCTTCTTAGTATTCTGGATCATCTTTATAATGCCTTAGTCTGGATAGTCTCGATTCGTCCTCCGGTTTCCCACTCTTCCTTTGCCCTTTCCAAGTCTTTTCGGACAATTCTAAGCGCGCCAATTACAATCGGTATCACCGTTACCCTCCTGTTTTACAGCTGTCACAGTTTTCTAACAAGCTCTAAATACTTACCTAATTTTTTTTCTTTCTTTCTTATCACACTGTGTTTCGCAGGTTCTCTCTCTCTTTTTTTTGGGGGGGGGTATCACTATGTCTGGTCTTCTGACCGGGATCAAGTGAATATGTTATGCGTTTCATTTGCTGAGACAGATTCTGATTTGTGCATATATCATTTAGTAGTATGGTTAAATTTCAATTTCTTGCACATTTCTCAGTGGATCACCTTTCCTGCCCAGTCATGCCTAGTCTTGTACTCTTCTTGCGCTTGTGTGCTTCATTCGCTTATGTGATTAATGGTTTCGTCTTTATCACTGCATAATCTACACTTGCTATACTGCAGGTGTAGATCATCCTCATTATTATATTTCTGGTGAGTTTTTCACACTTGCCTTAACTGATGGTCTTTCCCCGGGGGTCTGAGAGAGAGCAAGTCTCCCTAGATCTTTCGCAATATTCTTGTAACATACACTCATATGCAGATGCATGCAGAAATATATTCAACACAATAAGGACGAGCGAACACAGTTCTTTAGAAAAATATACCTCTCACTTTATTGAAAGGGTTCTGTGTGAGAGGGAGTTGGAGACCGAACAAAGACTGCAATATATTGACCCCCCCCCCAACTTTTCTGGCTATCACAGCCTTTCTTTCTCGTTCTCTTGGGCCGCTCGACTTGGAGCCTAGGGGCCCATCCTCTCCTGGGACATGGTTCTCATTCCAGCATCTTCTCTCCAACTGACATGAACTTCCAGTCGCCGGGTTTATATAATAATTTGACGCACACCTACTTCTTGCGAGCGTCACAATTCACACTCAATTCAACCCTTCGACAGTCAAGGTTGTCCACTGATATCTTCGACCGGATGCACCTGTTATTCACACTGGAGTATTTCTTCTTTTGACAGCTTGGCCGGGGTCAAAATGTAACAATCTGGCGAAATCTTGATAATGCTGTAGTTTAGATGTTCTCGATTCGTCCTTCAGTTTCCAAATCTTCCAGCTCCTTTCCCAAACTTTTGGGGACTATTCTCAGAGTGCCATTTACATTTGGTATATCCTTTAACCTCATGTTCCACTACTGTCTCAGCTCTCTAGCAAGGTCTCAGTATTTGTTTCTTTTTTTTCCTTTTCTTTGATACTATTATTATTCATTAGAGTTTTTCACATCAGCGTACGCTGATGGTCTTTCACCTGAGATTGAGTGACAGTAAGTCTCCTCAAGTCTCCAGGACTCTTCTCAGTATTCTGGCCGTTTTCAATAATGCTGTTGTTTTGATCGTCTCCATTCAGCAGCCAACTTCCAAATCCTCCACCCTTAATAATCCTTTAGTTATCGTGCCATAAGCACCAATCACAATTGGTATAATTGTCACCTTCACATTCCATAGTTATTTTTTTCAATTCTCTAGCAAGTTCGAGGTACTTATCTCTCTTTTCACTTTCTTTCATTTTTATTCTGTAGTCTGCCGGGGCAGTAAAGTCGACAATTTTGCAGATTTTCTTTTTTTTTTCTTTTGTTGATTATTATAAGGTCTGGTCTTCTGGCCGAGATTAGGTGATACGTTTGTATATCAAAGTCCCATAAGAGTTTGTGCGTGTCATTTTCTAAGACAGGTGCTGGGTTGTGCATATACCATTTGTTGGCATGGTCAAATTTAAATTTCTAGCATATTCCCCACTGGATCACCTTGCCCACCCACTCGTGTCTAGCCTTGTAATCCTTCTGTGCCAATTTTCTGCATTCGTTTATTATGTGATTGATGGTTTCATCTCTGTCACAGCATATTCTGCATTTGCTATTTAGTTACGTCTTATCTATCCTCGCTTTGATACGATTGGTTCTTATGGCGCTGTTTTGTACTGCCATTAGAAGAGATTCTGTTTCTCCCTTTATTAGAAGAGATTCTGTTTCTCCCTTTATTATTATTATTATTATTATTATTATTATGATTATTTAATTTTCACTTTTTCTTTTGATTTTTTACGATCCTTCCCTCCTGCAAATGATTTCAAATTTCAAATTTAGCTTTTATTATTTACTCCTTCAGAGTTTTTCACATCAGCGAACGCTGATGGTTTTTCACTAGAGTTTGAGTGACAGCAAGTCTCCTCAAATCTCCAGGGGTCTTCTCAGTATTCTAGCTGTTCTCAATTGTGGCGTCGTTTGGATGGTCTCCACACGTCCGCCATCTTCCAAATCCTCCAGGCCCTTTAAAAATTAATTTAGTCACTGTGCACAAAACACCAATCACAATTGGAACCAGCGACACTTTAATGCACTATGGAATATGAAAATGTCGGTGGTACCAATTGTGATTAGTGCTTTTAGCACCGTGACTTAAGGATTATCAAAGGGCCTGGGGGATTTGGAAGTTGGTGGACGTGTGGAGACCATCCAAACGACAACATTACTGAAGACGGCCAGAATACAGAGAAGAATCCTGGAGACTTGAGGAGAGTTACTGTCACTCAAACTCCAGTGAAAAACCATCAGCTATTCTTCTTCTTCTTCTTCTTCTTCTTCTTCTTCTTCTTATTATTATTATTATTATTATTATTATTATTATTATTATTATTATTATTATGTGCCTTTCAGGCTTTCTTTCAAATGCTTACACTCCATCACTGGGGCTTTACTTAATAACAAATGTATGGATGCTCCACATCAACGATTACAAACGTATCGAGAAAAAGCCAGAGGGGAACTACACAAGAATGCTGCGAGCTATTTTGAAGAAATTCAGGAAGCAACAACACAAATATTTACTGGTGTAAGTCATTAATTATATTTCTTTTCCAATCGAACGTTAGTTAGTGTCTGAAATACAGCAAGTCTTCGCAGGTAACATGGACCCATCTCAGTATTCAATAAGTCTCCTGCGGTATCCAGGACTCTTCTCAGTATTCTGCAAAATCATAAAGATGTTGTAGCTTGTATAGTCTCGATTCATCCTCCATTTCCAACTATTCCAGGCAATTACAATTGGTATCACATTTACTCTCATGCTCCACAGTTTTTTTAAAACTCTCAGGCAAGGTCCGAGTACTTATCTCTCTTGTTCTTCTTCTTCTTCTTATTATTATTATTATTATTATTATTATTATTATTCCCTGTCGGCTGAGGCTGTAAAATACACCGACTGCACTTCTGCAGAGGGGTCAGACACCCGCAATGATTGTTCTGGGTAGGACACTAAACAATTAGATGGTGAGGTTCCAGTGATACGGGGCTTTTTGGGAATGCAGAGTACCTCATCATTACCATCTCTCTCAAGTCCACTTTCGCTCGGAGTGGTAGCACCTGATAGGCCTCTATCTATGGGTTAAATAGAACTAAACTGTATATTTATTCTCAACTGAATTGGTTAAATTTGAACTGATTGACTAAAGTGAAATGCTTGAAATAGAAAAGTTTTTGACAATTAAACTACGTACTCATTCTAAACTAAATTGTTTGAAATGGAACTGTTTTTAATATTGAAACTGTACTTACTTTAAACTGAATTGTTTAATATAGAACTGTTTCGACATTTAACTGTGTGTAAACCAAATCTATACTTATATTAAACTCAATTGGCTTAATTAGAACTGTTTGAATAAACTGAATAGCTTGAAATAGAAATGTTTTTAACAGTTAAACTGTACACTCACGCTAAACTGAATTGTTTGAAATAGAACTGATTATTTGTTTAAAAATAGATTTGGTGTTAAGTAACCTACAAAGGTTAATATATACCATAAAACCCAACCAACCAACCAACCAAACAACATTCTTATTATTATCATTATTATACTTGTGTATTTTTATAATTTGAGCACTCACCATAAAATGATAAAAGAAGGACAGAAACTAAAGATCAATATATATATGGGCTTAACGCTTCGGGTGTTAACCAATGGTCTGGGAGATTAGGGTTCAATCCCAGGTTGAGTAATACCAAAGACTAAAAAAACGGTACTTGATGCCTCGTTGCTTAACAGCATTATAAGGTAGAGATCGATGATAAGTGAAGTAAACTAGGGAAAGGGGTAGTGTTATCTCCAACATCTTGGTGCAGTAGCTATAGAAAAAGGAGCGTTAGGGTCACACTTATCTACTGGTCAGCGAACTTAACTTACGCTCCACCATGGGGGTTGAGCACTCTGGCGAAGGTATTTACAACTGCCGCTCGCATAATGCAAAGCTCTTCGAACGAATTGAGCACTCTGGTATCTGGTAAGGTATAACATGTAAACAAATGAACGCTACTACTAAATGCGTTCTAATTCCTTAGCCGGTGAGGTACGCTAGTTGGCTGAGCGGTCTGATACTAAGTCTAACGTAAAGTTGGGTGGGTTTCGATCCCAGCTTCAAGCGTCCAACTTGTCTAGACACACTGAAGAGTTTTGACACAACGAAACAGTCTGTCTTTGGATGACAATATATATATATATATATATATATATATATATATATATATATATATATATATATATATATAAAGAGAAATTGATTACAAGGTAATCCAAGTAGAAGGAGAGATTTATTGAGAAGCAAAGTTAACACTATAGAGTTTAGGTTCTAATGAACCATCATCAGGACTATGAGGGATGATAGTAGTGATGTTAAATCAATGATGGATGTTTAAAAGTGTAAAATACACAAACCCAGGGAAAATTTGTATAAGAAGAAAAAGTTGGCCGTTAACTTTGTGAATCAGCGTTTGTTGTTTTAAATTACGTGATTTAACTTATTAGAAATATTGTGTAGAATTTATGTTCTGTTTGTTCATCGAGAAAGATTTCGAATCAAAAGGAGGAAAAAAAAAAAAAAAAAGAAAGAAAAAAAGAAAAAGAGAAAAAAATAAAGTTATGACATATGTGGAAATATATTGACTAAAGATGGAATATATTGTAGCTATTTAAAATGGATTTGCTCAAGTAAGGAGAAATGTTATAAAATTCAGGAGGAGTATTTAGGGAATTAAAGAGTGAAATAGCAGCGGCTTCGAAAATTCGTCTTAATCTTTTAATACGAATGTAAATGAGCATCTTTGCATAATTGAAATCAAAGTTATGATTAGATTGAGAAATGTGTTGAAGAAGTGCATTGTTTGAGTTACCAATTCTAATGTTTCTTTTGTGTTCTTTCAAGTAAAATGTGAAGGTTCTGTCACTTGATGGCTCACGGAGACGAGGAGGTGGGAATGATACTCTCCCCCCGTTGAACTAAAACTTATCTAGCAGTCAAAAAGTGACCGTTAGAAATGAATGTGGGTCACACAGATGTTTGCACCTAAGTGACCTTGGGTCGCCGGACATCGGAAGGGGAAGGAGAAAATGAAGCCAAATGATTGGTGGGGGGACCCCAAACGGAAGTGGGGTTCCCTTCCCCTCAACGGAAGTAAATACAAAAAAAGGAAGTTTTTGAGCAAGTCCCGTGGCAGACGGACGATAGCCATTTTACTCCGGGCTAAAGACAAAAAGACTAACTGAGACATGGAGGACTCCTAAATCTTTCAAGCCAGCATTAAAAACAGTACAAAGTCTATTAGCCCGTGAAAGAAGAGAAATTCTCCAGTGGAACCCCGTCAGAAAAAATAAGATAAGTAACTTTGGGACATTTTTCCGTTACACCCAATTTTGTTACCACTCACTCTCTCTCAATTTGAAAAGGGATAAAAGCCAAGAAAAGACATTTATATTCATGGACTATCCTATTATATATCTTTGACATTTTGAACATATATATGTATATAACCGTAGTAAAGAACCTATGTATTTTCATTTTACCATGTGGTCTATGTTATTATTCCATGCTTTCCTTTCAGCTTCTATTCGCCTTACATTATCTTGCTTAGGACTGTCCTATTAATTCCTAAAGTATCAAACGGGAAACCGGAGTTGCCGACCATAGCAATATTAATATTATTACAACTAAGACCTATAGGCCCGTATTCTTCAATTATCTAAGGGAAAGAAGTTTAGTGGCCTGGTGGGTGTGTGATAGTGTGAAATTTTGGACCCCTTTGCCAGCGGTGGCCAGTCTGGCCCTAAATTATTCCCTCACGTAATATGCCAGTTCTTATCTGCCTGAGAAAAGAACTCTGAACAGGACTTATTTCTGTAGGGGATCAAGTGCCAACCTGCCCCGTCTTCACACGTGCGAAAATAAAGTCCCGTTTAGGGATTTTAGTCAATTTGCCGTCACAGTTCCGAGTTGTTTCACCAATATATTCTAGTTTACAATTCTTACAAGGGATACAATAAACACCGACGTCTGAAAATAAAATCATCCCTCATAGTCCTGATGATGGTTCATTAGAACCGAAACTCTATAGTGTCGACTTTGCTTCTGAATAAGTCTCTCCTTCCACTTGTATTACCTTGTTATCAATTTTTCTTTATATATTGTCAGATTACACTTAATTATTTACTTCCATATATATATATATATATATATATGAGAGAGAGAAATAGATAAAATATGAGAGGAGAATGTATGAGAGAGTTAAAAAGAAAGAAAGAAAGAAAGAAAGGGAGAGAGAGAGAGAGAGATCAACGCTGTGCTTAGGTGGAATCCTTAAAAGTAACATTCGGGGTTGGTGAATCCATTGAGAGATTCTGAGTTAACATCAGTTATGGACGGATCAGTAATATAGACAGTGTTTTGGATGAAAATAAAAAAAGCGTCGTCCAGATTATTATCGACACATGTACTGAGAAGACATGATGATGACCTCAATGTATGTAAAGAAAAGGGAGTTGGCCGAGGTTGTGGTGTTGATGCGAGAGTGAAGTAATTTTTTTAGAAATTGACATGATTATTACAAAGATTGAAACTGAGATAAGCCTATTTAAGATGATAACTGTGTTAATGGTTGATGGTGGCTTTGAAAACGTATCGAATTTAACAGCCACTATCAAACAATGATCTGAAAATGGTGGCAGCGATATGGATGTTGATGAATACAGTAGCAGTGACGTGGATGCTGATGAGATATTAAAAAGGAGAATATTGGTAATGCCCATGGGAAACAGAAAATTTGATTGGAAAAGACGATTCTGGTAGTGATAACGATGATTAATGGGAGGCTGGAGCGGTGAGGATCAAAGGGAAGATATTACGAGCGATGATGATGATCATGTAGAAGCTGATTTTACGGAGAAAGATGTTTGGGATGGTAGGGATGGTCGGGCTGTGATGATGGCAGTGATAGGATTAGGTGTGAAAGATGGTTTTGGTGGTGTTGGTGATGGTAAGTTTGACAGGTGGGGATAATGGTGGTGGCCGTGGCGGTTGTCGGACAAACTGTGAATGATGGTTGTGATTGTCATGGTGAGGCAAGCTGTAAAAAATGCTAGTGGTATTAATGTCGAAAGGTGGTGATGGTGGTGGTAAGACTAACTAAGAAAAATGTGGTTGATAGTGTTGGAGATGGTGTTGGTGATGATAAGGTTGATAGTAAATTGTGGTGGTGGCGGTGGTCGAAGTAGCTGTGAAAGATGGTTGTGGTAGTGATGGTGGTGGTGTTAGAAGCGAAAAATGGCTGTTGGGGGCTAGGAGAAAAAGTATGACTAGTGGTTTGTATGGTATGTTATATGTAAAACATGGTGATACCGGTGGTGATGGTAGACCTAGCAGTAAAAGATGGCAGGGCGTGTAGTGATGGAGACGCTTGCGATAAAAAGTTTGTGGTGTCGGTGGTGATGGTGAGGCTAGGATTAAGGGGGTGGTAATGATGGTGGTGATATACTGAGGAGAGCTGTGAAAGATCGTTTTGGTAATAGAGATGGTAGTGATAAAGGGGCAAGCCGTGTAGGACAGAGGAGTAGAGGGTAGCCCAGAAAGAGGGTGGTGGAGGTTGTGATAATAGAGTTAACCGTGTAGGAAAGTGGGGTGTTGGGTAGCTTAGTGATGGTTGTGGTAACAGGAAAAATGGTTGTAATTTTGATGGCGATGGTGAGGCTAAATGTGAAAGATTGTTTTTTGTGGTAGTGACGGTGAAGCTAGGTGTGAAAGGCGGTGGTGGTAATGGATCTAACTGTAAAAATGTTGAGGGTGATGATAGTGAGACTAGCAGTAAAAAATGAAGTAGTGTCTCATCAAACGAGACAGACATCAACACATGACTAGCAAAAGCATGGACAGCTATCGATTGGCTATCGGTCATATGGAAGTCAGACCAGACCGAAAAAAATGAAACGATGGGCGCTAACTAAACATATCGAGAAAAAAAGCTTGACAGCAATTACACAAGAATGCTGCGAGCAATATTAAACCAATACTGGAGGCAGCACCCCACAAAGCAGAAGCTGTACAGCCGCTCACCACCCATCACGAAAACTAAGTTAGACGAACCAGACATGCTAGATACTGCTGAAGAAGTAGGGACGAACTCATAAGTGACATACTCCTGTGGACCCCTTCACATGGACGAGCTAAGGCGGGATGACAAGCTAGAACCTACATACAAAAACTTTGTGCCGATACAGGATATAGCCTTGAAGACCTACTGGGAGCGATGAACGATAGAGAAGGATGGAGGGAGAGGGTCAGGGAGATATGCACTGGCGGCGCGACATGATGATGAGTTATCGTGGGGTAGCTGTGAAAGATGGTGGTGTTAGTTGTGGTGGGAATAGCGTGAGTGTAAATTACAAAAATGGTTGCTGTATTGATGGAGGCGATGGTGAAAGTAGCTGTGAAAATTGTTTGGGCGGTAGTTGTAGGACCATAGCTATGAAACATAGAGGTGTTGGTCGGGATAGTGGTGGAGCTATCAAAAAGGGTTGATGTTGTGAGTTTGGTTGTGATTGTAAATCTAGGTGCGAAAGATGTTTTTGGTGGTGATGATGGTGAGCTGAGCTGCGAAAGGTGGTGATGGTGGTAGAGATGATGGAGCTGTGAAAATGGTTGTTGTAATGGTAGCGGTGATGATGAGGCCTGCTGTAATAAATGGTTTTGGTGGGGATGGTGTTGAAGTTAGCCGTGAAAGATGATGGTGGTGGTGGTAGTGGTGGTAGAGGTGATTAAGATGAGGCTACTTCAGAAGAGAGGTGGAAGATGTGGTGGTGTAGCTAACTGTGAAAATGGTTGTTGTTGTAAGGGTGGTGATGATGAGGCCTGCTGTGATAGATGGTTTTGGCGGGGATGGTGGGGAAGTTAGCCGTGAAAGGTGATTGTGGTGGTGGTGGTTATTATGATGAGGCTAGTTCAGAAGGGTGGTGAAGGTGGAAAATGTGGTGGTGGAACTGTGAAAATGGTTGTTATTGTTGTAAGGGTGGCGATGATGTGGCCTGCTGTGATAGATGGTTTTGGTGGGGATGGTGGTGAAGTTAGCCGTGAAAGATGATTTTGTTGTTGTTGTTGGTGGTGGTGGTTATTATGATGAGGCTAGTTCAGAAGGGTGGTGATGGTGGAAAATGTGGTGGTGGAGCTAACAGTGAAAATAGTTGTTGTTGTAATGGTGGGTGATAATGGTAAGACTAGGAGGTGCCCGTGATGTAATGGTTATTATCGTTGGAAATCGTCACGGCGACACGAGTTCAAATCCTGGACGAGAATGATTACATTTCACATAGCACTAATACCTTTCGGAAAGGTATGAATCCGATTATTCTCCCTCCAGCTAAGGGTAAATAGTAGGGCAGATTGGGTTCTTCAGCTTTTGTTAGGCAACTAGTCTAAGAGAAGGAAAACTCTGAATTCAAACTTGTTAAACCCCGCTTAAAAATTGACCGTGTGTCATATCCTGCCCGAACGGAGGGGGTGGTAAATATGATAATGGTAAGACTAGATGTGAAATATGACGTTGGTGTTTGTGTCCCTGATAGAGCTAATTGGGAAAGATAGTTGTGATGTTTGTGAAGGTGAAGCTAGCCGTGAACGAGAGTTGTGGTGGTGGTACCAGTAATAAAGATGAATTTTGCCCGTGGTGTACATTGCGATGCTTGCCTCCCCAGAAATGCTGATACTGATTTTACAATCATTGTCGTTTAAGGCGCCGTCGTTGCAGCCATAGTGGCATCAACTTTGGTTAATGGACGAAACAAAAGACAGATCGGCAGCAATGCAAGGAATCATTTTGCGATTGTCAGTTTTCCTGCGGGTCCACTTTAATGAAAATTTCTTCTCTTCCGAATGGTCCAATCTCAGTTTGCCATATTGAAGTCTTTTCATTATTTCTAAAATTCTTTTTTCTCTCCCTTTCTACAGCTTCAAACTTTCTTTCATTATCTTCGCCGCAAAGAATACTATCCATTTATTTTAAAAATAGACATAAAAAATAAAAATAAAAATTGCACTTTGCGAGTGAATACAGAACATTTGAAAGAGAAGAAAATTTTAGGGCTACGTAGACTTGAATACTTGTAATGGCAGTGAACATAGTCAGGAAATATGTTATTTTAGTAGATTTAATCGTTAGTTTGACGGGAGGTGTTCGGAGTGTTGCATTTATCGTCGAAGAAAGTGGGCTCCGCTGCCCGAGTTCGAATCCTAAACCAAGCTATCTGCATTTCACATAACGCTGATATCCCTGGCTGAGGTATATATTCTCTCTCCAGATGAACGTTGATAGAAGGACAGACTGGGATCTTTAACCCTTGTATGGCAACCGGACTGAAAGAGGAAAGACTGTGAATTGAAACCATACATAAGGAGAAATGAGTTCCAAAAAGCTATTTCTAACCAATACAGGCTGTATGAGTAGCGCCTCCTCGACCAAAGGAGGTAGCAGTGGTAAGTCTTTCTCATAGTAATATTAGTAGTAGTTTTAGTAGTTGTTACTTTATGACATTAGTTGGTTGGTTGGTTGGTTGGTTGGTTGGTTGAGTTTTACGGCATATCAACTACACAGTTTAATTGTCAAAAACATTTCCCTTTCAATATATTCATTTTATTCAAACAGTTCTAATAAAGGTAATTCAGTTTAATATAAGAATAGATTGTGTTTATACACATTTAAAAGTCAAAATAGTTCTATATTAAATAATTCAGTTGTGCGTAGTAGAGGTTCAATGTCAAAAACAGTTACATTTCAAACAATTCAGTTTAGCATAAACATGCAGTTTAAATGTAAGTACAGTTTAATTTTTTAAAAAGATTTCTTTTTCAAGCTATTCAGTTTAGTCAAACAATTCAAACAATTCAGGGGGGTGTCCTCGTGGTTTAATGGTTAAAGCGATGGACTGCGGAATCGTAGTATGCGAGTTCGTACTCCAGTCGCGCTATTACGTTCACTTTCGTGCAAATACCCTTGGGAAAGGTATGAACCCCCTCATCCTCCCAGCTATGGGTTAAATAGTACCACTACTGTTCTTCTAGGAGAATGGCTTTGGCATTAGATAACCTAAAAAGAGTTGATATGCCATTAAACAAAGAAACCAAATCAAACAATTCAGTTTAGCATAAATATGCAGTTAGTTCTATTTAACCAATAGATAGGGCCCTCCCAGGTGCTTCCATTTCGGGCCTGAGTGGACCTGGGAACTTTGGCAATGAAGGGAT
Source organism: Sepioteuthis lessoniana (assembly GCA_963585895.1). Taxonomy (NCBI): domain Eukaryota; kingdom Metazoa; phylum Mollusca; class Cephalopoda; order Myopsida; family Loliginidae; genus Sepioteuthis; species Sepioteuthis lessoniana. Next base: position 83,834,662 of record OY757922.1, on the reverse strand, counting down.
ACTACGCATTCAACAAAGATCCAGCATTACTGGGACCTCACCATCAGATTGCTTAGTGTCATATCCAGGACACTTGTTGAGGGAGTTTTACCCTTCTGGAGAGGTGCGGTCGGTGTATTCTACAACCCCGCTGCTAATTACAGTAGAGTTACTCTAGTGGTTTTCAATATGAATACAGCCCCTCGTAATACTTTTTTACTTAATCTCAATGCATATTCTCTTAATTAAAGATTATTAGATAATATCAAAAGCGATTAGTTTTTTAATAAATCTTTAAATCTTTGTAAAGAACTAAACATTATATCTTCGTTGTTATATATTTTAGGATTTATCAAATGTGTATTCTTTCAAGTAGGAGTTACTTGAAAATTTTACTCATCTACGCGTATAAAACAGTATATAAGGTTATCACTCTAACGTAAAGTTAAGCAGGTTTCGATCCCAGTTTGAGACACACTGTCTACACTGAAGAGTTATGATACAACGAAACAGTTTGTCTTTGGAAAACAATATATACGCTCCCCTTCCGGGGGTGAGCACTCTGGCGAAGGAATTAACGGCTGCCTCTCGTATAATGCAAAAGGTCTTCTAATGAAATGACCATTCCAATATTAGATTGCGTAAAATTTAAACAAACGAATGTTAAATACAAAAGAACGTTAATATTCCAGAATTGACACATGTAACCGAAATGGCTGAGCGGTAAAGTTATCAGTCCAACGCAAAGTTAGGCGGTTTCGATCCCAACTTGAAGCGTCCAACTTGTCAAGCTACATTGAAGAGTTACAATACAACAAAACCCTCTGTCTCTGGATGCCGAATATGTATATATATATATATTGTCAGCATTTCTTCGTTAATACAAATTTCATTAAACATAATAGACATTTTATGTCTGCATATTTTCTTCTGGATCCGTTCGAATTCCCGTATTACTTTTATCGTATTCGGGGGAAATTGATTTATGTATTGTCCATAGTTGTATGTATCCCGAGTACTTTCTTCCCGACTTTGGGCCATCATCAGGTGAGGATCTATTACAAAAGTGATGTGACTTTTGTTTTTGCATAGTACTGCTATGTAAGAGTGTTTTTACCGTTGAAGATTATGGCGTTTGCTTTTAAATGGGTTTCTATAATTAGTGTCAGTAGCTAAAAACATTTAAGTACATTAGCACTGGTTTGAAAATTAATTCTATTAAGTGTCGGTTGCATGTTTCTAATATGTAGCGCTTCGAGAATCTGTAGTTTTTGTTTATTATTTTGATGTTCTAATATTGTTGTGTTGTTGGTGAGAATTTTCCGTAATTGTGTTGTTGGGCATGAATGTTTTCTTAAATGCTGAGCTATAAATATATATATGCCTATTGTCAATATTTATATATATATATTCAATTAAACATTACATATAACCTTTGTCTACATGCTAGTTTGGATACTTTCAAATTGTCGTATCGTTGTATTGACATCCGGCTGGAATTGGCTAGCATATTTTCCGTATTTATCTGGTACCCAACTACTTCGTGCTCTTCTCCGGCCATCATCTAGAAAAATACACCATTATAAATATAAAATATTGTATTGTACTTTCGGAATATAGATACTCCCTGATGATGGCCCGAGAGGGGCAGGAAAGAACATGGGAACCAGTTAAATACGGAAAATTTGTTAGCCAATTCCGGCCTGATATCAAAACAACTATACAGCGACAAGAAATCAGTGGCAAGCCCTGCATATGACAAACGGGAACACTGGACTGCTGTTTCGACTTTATTAATGCTTATCAGCAGTGTATACCATGATATTCCCCACTGGAGATCGATCCAGCGACCGCAGAATGCAAAGCCAAAACTCTCCCATAAAGCCACTTGACCACATCGCACACAACCGTTGCCAAATCAGCCAGTCATGATAAACGCGTGACCAATTTAACCTGATGTGACTTGTAGATACATCCGTACTTATACAGGGAACACGATCACCTGCAGGGCCACATCTTACCTACTTGGAGATATGTATCTCTCTTTGTGTGATCACAACATTATGGGCAAGTAAATGGTCATACATGTTGTTTTTTTTAATAGAGGAATTATATTATAAATTGATTTACTATGACAAGAAAACCGAGAAAGCACAGCGACTTGAAAGGATCGAAAAAATAATGTGCATAAAAAGGAAGTCTGGAATGCTTAACGAAATATGCCTCAACGTGGAAACGCTGCCAAAATACAAAGTACACTTATACACAAATATATTCATGTACGTGGGTCATACAATGAATATATTGAATATTGCCTTAAGAGTTGGAAAAAGTACAGACTGTACGCAGATGCCCTTTTTTCAAGGAAATCAATAATAATGGATCTTTTCAAGTTCCAAAAGACTGTCAGCATTATATTCTTTACAGTTTCTACGCCCGGAACTGTTTCTATACCGGAGAGTCAGAGTGATTCCATACAAATGACTGTCTTTTCAACAGATGATTGTCGTTACAAACCCGCATCTAACCAAATTGTAAATAACTTTTTGACTAAAACATACTTCGCAGTACACATCATGCATTATTCAGTAAATTTCACATAGTTTGCACTTCTCAGCCACCTAAAATTCGAAGACAGGCCTCTGTTCAAGTCGGGGGCTCTCTGTTTGATATTTTGAATATTTTTGAATAGCTTCAAAACAATCATTTTTATGATATTGGAATAATTTTTGCCATAAAACCATTCCAAAAAATATAATGTTTATACTTATGGGAAAAAATCTGAGAAGAATTTTTTTTATTCAAAAATATTCTCTTTATTAAATAACATCCGTTTATACGATTTTGGAATCTATTGAAATCAATAGCTGAATTCGTTTTCATAAAAACAGTTCCTATCTTCACTTAATTTTGTTGGTTTAGTTTTTTTTTTAATATTGTTTTTTAATATATTTTTTAGATTCGATTGACCATAAAAACGGATAGCTTTTGAGACAATTCCATTTTGTGCAGCCAATGAACTCACACCCACACACACCCATCTTCCCTACGCACAAAATAAAGAAAAAGGGAAAAAAAAAAAAAAATAAAGAGAAAAAATATCGCTAAACGGATATTCTTCGGCAAACAAGCCGAACAGGCAGTAGGCATTAGAGTACCCTGCTTCATTTCTCATTCGGTACAAGAAATTCCTTTAGGGCCGGCCGTATATCATTGGGAAATTGTTGGACCAATTCCTTTTTTTTTTCTTTTTTTTTTTTTTTTTTCTGTTCTCATCTTCTATACTATACAACCCACATTCAATAAATGTCAAAGTTGTTATCAGAAATGTGTTCGTGGCTTTCGGATCGTTTCCTTCATTTTTCTTCTTCTGTTCCTCGTTCGAAAGCTGATTCGCCGTGTTTTCGGAAAATTCACAGTTTGGAATATACGTTCAATCCAAAATGTTTTGCCAAAGTTAAATGGAAATATTTTGGTTCACACACACACACACACACACGTACAAACACAAATGCAGACGTATATGAACATATATATATATATATATATATATAATTAACTTAAATCGCGAGTCGGAAATCTCCTACTAAAGTTTCACCTTAACGGATCATCAGGAAGTCTAACGCCGGCGTTAGACTTCCTGATGATCCCTTTAGGTGAAACTTTAGTAGGAGATTTCCGACTCGTGATTTAAGTTAATTTTATAATTGGCTCCACTCGTGTTGAGCACTCTTGTAATTGTAGCATTGCAGTGTTCACGGAAGGTTTAATTTTATTTTGACTAACTGACTGCATATCTCCTGATTTTTCTTAAGGGGTGTGACGGGGTTGGCCTTTTCTTTCTTTTTGTCCTATAATTTTTTTTTCTTTTTCCCCCGTGCGGTGATTCGAGATATTTTTATCTCTTGTTCCTGGCGGGTTTTTTTCTTCTGGTAACGTGAATGCTGGTAGATATTAGATTAGTATATATATATATATATATATATATATATATATATATATATATTAGTGGTGACTCTCAGTCATCAATGTTAGTCGGGCTCATATTTTAACTGAATTTTCTATACATATCATTTATAATATAAGAACTTTAACACCAACAATATTTTTTTCTAAATACAATTCATCAAATCTCTATGTCAGGTTTGCAGAGCTGACACCTGACGACTGGAAACTCATTATCTGTTTTAACAAATTTAACCAAGATAAGGATCTGTCTCAGTCACTACAAATTCTTTTTGAAACTGTTCAGAGGACTGGTGCGATTTAGAATAAATTTCATGACACTGATTTGCGAGAAGATTAACGTTGATAAAAAATAACACAGTCCCAAATAAGGACAATCAATAAAAAAAAAAAAACAATCCCTAATGTAAAAAGATAAAACAAAATTTATTTGTTTAATAGCATATTAGCTTTTGTAAGTTATTTAATGTCAAAGCCATTCTCCTAGAAGAACAGTAGTTGTACTATTTAACCCATAGCTGGGAGGATAAGGGGGTTCATACCTTTACCAATGGTATTTGCCCGAATGTGAATGTAATAGAACGACTAGAGTACGAACTCGTTTACTACGATTCCGCAGTCCATCGCTTTAACCATTACATCACGAGGACACCCGCTAAAAAGATAAAAGGTAAATATATAAAAAAAGAATTGAAAATAAATAACAATAGATAAAATACAATTGAAAATGAATAATGGAATATGGTTATTAATTTTATCTAATTTTTTTCTGAAATCTTAAGGCAAAAAATTTAAATTATGTGTTGTCATCTGAAAAAAGTTATATAATAGGCTATTTACTTTGAAACATACTTGGAATAAAGAGGTTGTTTTGGCAAGACAATTTAATGTAGAACATGTTCAAACAAACAGACACAAGATGCAAATATATATATATATATATATATATATATATGTGTGTGTGTGTGTGTGTGAGAGAGAGAGAGAGAGAGAGAGAGAGTGCGTGTGTGTGTATGAGTGAGAGAGAGAGAGAGTGTGTGTGTGTGTGTGTGGTTATGCAGCAGTCGTTCATTTAAGCAGGTTTCATTATATAATAAAGAGAGATTTTGTCCGTTTAATTTATTTAAGATCCTTTCAAGTTTTCAGATCCTATTTATCCAACCCCTCCGCTCGGGCAGGATATGACACAAGGTCAATTTTTTTAAGCGGAGTTTAGCAGATTTGAATTCAGAGTTTTCCTTCTCGTAGACTAGTTGCCTCACCAAGGCTGAAGAACGTAGTCTGCCCTACTATTTACCCATAGCTGTTTCAAGTTTTCAGATAAGTGTCTTAGTTTCAGGTTGAAATAGGTAGATGAATTTACCAAAATTATCCCGAGCCCTTTCGGACCCTTCATAGGCCTTCATCAGGGTTTGCTTGCTTGTATAAAGTGTATTTGTATTTTTCAAAAAATGAGTTCTGAAAGTTTATACCACAACGAAAATATCATATATATATATATATATATATATATATATATATATATATATATATATTTCTTAATTAAGAGCATATCAAGTTTCGTAGGTTATTTAATTCCAAATGCATCCTTGTAAACGAACACTAGTAGTACTATTTAACCCATCTCAGGTAATGTTAAAGATATATATATATATATATATATATATATATATATATTTGTGTGTGTGTGTGTGTGTATATATATATATATATATATATATATATATATGTGTGTGTGTGTGTGTGTGTAATGTTACAAAAATTTTAAATGTGGAAGAACAGTAGTGGTACTATTAAACCCATATCTGGGAACGTAAATGTGTATATATATATATATATATATAATTTTGAAAATTATTTCCCATTTCAAAATTAAATACTACGGATATAATCTGCAAGAAATTAAAATCTCACTTCTTTTTGTAAGAGTCTCATCATTAAATGCTTCATGCATCTGTTTGGATAGAACCGGGCACATAGACCAGATACTCGTAGGGCGACCAGTGCTGACGAGTGGGTGTAATGTTATAACACATAACATTATAAGCTTTTAATATTAGATTTTTGAAATTAATTAATTCTTTGAAATAAAATTGAAAGAAAATTTTTTTTAAATCAATTTTTCAACAATGTATTTTTCAGATCAAAAGAGTCTCTATGATGAAATAAAATAAAATAAATTGTCATTTTAGGCTTTTAAAATTAAAAGAAAAGGAGTAAATATGTAAATTCTGTTATTGTTATTGATTTATTTGACAATCCAATTTGTTCAGACGCGGATAAAGGAAATATTTTGAAATTTAAACACCACCAGTCGTTTAGCTGGTTTTTAAGGCAAATCAACCCTTGTGGGTTATTTAATCCCAAATCCTGTTTCATATAAGTATATATGATTTGTAAGCGAAAAGTTTGAGGGTAACTTTTATAATCAAACGATTTGCTAAGGATCCTTTGTTTTTATAGAGTTAAATGGCTATAAGTATTCCAATAAAAAAAAGATTCTAGTTGTCTGAATTTCAGAGACAAAACTTGAGGATTTTTATCGTCCAGGGTTTTCGCACTATTTGCTTCTATTGTTATATTCACAGCGTTTCGGCCGATATGTCCTCCGGCTTTCTTCAGGTGTAGGTCGAACTTGAGTTAGCGGAATCAGAACAAGCAACCTCCATGGATTTTATAAAAAAAAGGACTTGGTTCGAAGTTCCGAGTAGACTTCTGAGTTCGACAAAAACCTGAAGAAGGCTTGAGCATGTATCGGCCGAAACGTTGTGAATGAAACAATAACAGTGAAGACAAAAGTCCGAGAACCCTGAACGAAAAATAATCTGATGATTCTATCTTATAGTGATATTTTTGTCACATACTTTAATTGATTCAAATGATAGTAATTCTATTGTGTACTCCTATCAAATACAAATTATTTGGACATACCTGGTTTCAAAGAACTTATAACACTAATACTAGGTTTTCTTTGGTTAGGTTGGGTTTATGGCATATCAAACACTGTTGGTTATTAAATGCCAAATCTAGTTTTTTTACATATATACATATATATATATATTTTTTTTTTTAATTTTTTTTTCATCATACAACGTGTGAAAGCACGTGCGATACCCTAGCCTCATCAGCCGCCAACCAGGGTGATAACACAGTTTCGGTAGCTCAAGGCGGTACTGTCACTCCTGGCGATACCGAGCAGCTTTTGCCACCGGATAGGGTATTTAAAAGAAATATATATCTATGTATACACAAGATCGACTAAAAGCGGACATTACATTGGACGTTCGTTCATCTTCATTTTGGTGCAGTTTGTGATTTAAAAAAGCGTTTACTTACGGCCGTTAGATGTCATTGCAACCGTTTCTTGATTTTGCGTAATTACATGAGAATGGTGGTTACACGTGTATAACATTCGTGTTGAAATCCTTTCTATATCCGTTATCTATTCGATTCGTTTTCTTTCATTTATTTTTTTACATATATATATATATATATATATATATATATATATATGATTTGCAAACTCATTTTGTCGATACATTTTTCAACAAGCCTGAGCTCATCCTTTTGTACACAGTTAAATGGTTTCACTCATTTCTATCAAATACGAATGCTTCTATTTACTATTAATGATTTGTTTGCACACAGTTATATGGTTCGCTAGTATTACTATGTATATATAACCATTCAATTAAACATCAGTAATTTGTTTACGCTCAGTTAAATGATCAAACAGTTCTATTTGACCCATAGAAAAGACCCTATCAGGTGCTACTACTCATGCCCAGAGTGGATCTGGAAGCAATAGCAATGATGGGTACTCCTCATTCCCCAAAACTCCAAGGTGTGAACCCTCACCATCAAATTGTTTTATGTTATATCTAAGACATTCGTCACAAGAGTTTTACTCTTCAGCTGAAATACAATCGGAGTATTCTGCAGCCCCAGCCGATTAAGCGTAATAATAATTTGTAAATGATTAAACAGTTTTATTTGATCATCGATCATATCCCTAGCAGGTACTACCAATCCGTGACAAATTGGACCTGAGAGTAATTGAAATTAAGGGTTTCTTCAAATTCCCAAAATATTCAGGACAAGTGGCTTAGTTTTTTATAAAATTTCGTGTCAATCCTAGGACACCCGTTGGTGGAGCAGTCTAACCCGTTGCAGCAATGCAGTCAGCAGATTTTAAAGCCATAGTTTAAAAGTTGCGTCTATCTCCTTCACCAGCCAACAACCTAACTTGTATACATGAGAACACTTCATACGTTCGCTTAATTTTTTTAAAAAACATATGGAAGAATGTTGTTGCTACCTACTTTTTTTCAAGAATATCATAAGTGATTTATTCAATTGGTTAGGATAGGTTGGGTGGGTTTTAAGGCATATCAACCTCTGTGGGTTATTTAATACCAAATACTGTTTATACATATATATATTAGATATACATGATTTGGTTTGGTTGGGTTTTGTGGCATATCAACCATTGTAAGATATTTAATGCCAAATCCTCTATATATATATATATATTAGATATACATGATTCGATTTGATTGGGTTCTATGGCATGTCAACCATTGTAAGTTATTTAATGCCAAATCTTCTCTCTCTCTCTCTCTCTCTCTATATATATATATATATATATATATATATATATATATATTAGATATACATGATTCGGTTTGATTGGACTTTATTGCATATCAACCATTGTAGGTTACTTAATACCAAATACTGTTTATACATGTATATTAAATATATATGATTAGGTCTGGTTGAGTTTTCCACTTATATATTGAATATATATGATTAGGTTTAGTTGGGTTTTATTACATATCAACAATTGTAGGTTATTTAATGCCAAATCCTCTTTATACATATATATCAAATACATATGATTTGGTTCGCTAGGGTTTTATTGCATATCAACCGTTGTAGATTATTTATTGCCAAATACTGTCTATGCTTATATATTAGAAATACATGATCTGGTTTCGTTGAGTTTTATGGCATATCAACCATTGTAGGTTATATAATGCCCAATACTGTATATAGATATATATTAAATATATATGATTTTGTTTGCTTAGGTTTTATGACATGTCAACCACTGTAGGTTATTTAATGCCAAATCCCCTTTGTACGTACATATTAAAATTATATGATTTGGTTTTGTTGGGTTTTATGGCATATCAACCATTGAAGGTTATTAAATGCCAAATCCTCTTTATATATATATATATATATATATATATATATATATATATATATATATTGAATATATATAATTCGGTTTGGTTGGGTTTTATGGCATATCAACCATTGTAGGTTATTTAATGCCAAATCCTCTTTATACATATATATTAAATATATATGATTTGTTTTGTTTTGGTTTTATGGCATATCAACAATTGTAGGTTATTTAATACCAAATCCTCTTTATACATATATATTAAATATATATGATTTGGTTTGGTTTGGTTTGGTTTTATGGCATATCAACCATTGTAGGTTATTTAATGCCAAATCCTCTTTATACATATATAGTAAATATATAGGATTTGGTTTGGTTTGGTTTTATGGCATATCAACCATTGTAGGTTATTTAATGCCAAATCCTCTTTATACATATATAGTAAATATATAGAATTTGGTTTGGTTTGGTTTTATGGCATATCAAGCATTGTAGGTTATTTAATGCCAAATCCTCTTTATACATATATATTAAATATATATGATTTGGTTTGGTTGGGTTTTATGGCATATCAACCATTGTAGGTTATTTAATGCAAAATACTGTCTATACATATATATTAGATATATATGATTTGTTAACTAATAATTTGTAGATTGTTTTATAAACTAGCCAGACCTGATTTGTTAAGACACAGTTAAATAGTTTTAAATATTGCTGCATAACATTAAGAACTAAATTCAACAACACTCATTTCTTTGCATTGTTTTAGATGTTCAAACACTTTTGTTTGATGAATAGATGGGACTTTATCAAGTACTAGCACTCCGGGTCAGAGTGGAACTGGAAGCAATGACAATGAAGGCTTACTCTGCATTCCCCAAAGCTCCAAGATTATGGCTACTTTATCAGCTTCTTTAGTATCATATCCGGGACACTTGTTGGTGGGGAGTCTTATCTCTCTGTAGATATGCATCCTGTGTATTCTAAAACTTTAGCCGCCTGTGCCCTGTAATAGTTAGGAAAGCTTTTCGTTTGCTAAAATATCTTTTATGGCATAGATCTTCAGCTTGTGAGAAGAAAGAGTCGCATGAAAATCAATAAAAGAAGTTTTAATACTTAACAACTTCCTATATATATATATATATATATCATCATCATCATGTCGTACTGCTAGCTCAGATATCCCTGACTCTCTCTCGCCACTTCTCCCTATCATTCATCAATTCTGGTAGGTCTTCAGGGCTACATCCCATATCCTCACATAGCAGCTGAAGGTATGTTCGAGCTGGTCGTCCTGATTTTGCTTGGTTTATTGCGGGGGTCCATAGGAGTACATCACTTATGAGCTCGTCCCTACTTCTCCAGCAGTGTCCTGCATGTCTGGTTCGTCTAGCTTGGATAGTTTTCGTGATGGAAGGCAGGTGGCCGTATAGTTGGTGCCTTGTGGGGTGTTGCCGCCTGGACTTGTTCAATATTGCTTGCAATATTCTTGTGTAATTGCAGTCTAGCTTCTTCTCCAGCCGTTTAGTTAGCGTCCAAGTAGTGCATCCATATAGAAGTGTCGACACGACCACTGCCTGGAAGACACTGCGTTTCATAAGTATATATATATATATATATACATATATCATCATGTCGAGCTGGTAGCACGGATATCCCTGACCCTGTCTCGACACTTTTCCCTATCGTTCATCGCCTCAGGCAGGTCTTCTGGACAGCATCCCGTATCCTCACATAGTTGCTGAATGAATGTTCGTGCTAATCGTCCTGCTTTTGCACGGCCATGTGTGGGGGTCCACAAGAGTACATCACTTATGAGTTCGTCCCTGCTTCTCCAGCAGTGTCCTACATGTCTGGTTCGTCTAACTTTAATAGTTTTCGTGATAGGAGGCAGGTGGCCGTACATTTGGTGTCTTGTGGGGTGTTGCCGCCAGGACTTTTTCAAGATTGCTCGCAGCATTCTTGTGTAAGGAAAAAAAATCACTCCTTTGGTGTCATTATAAATTAATTTTTTGTCATAATGATTATCATCAGATACTACAATATATATATATATATATATATATATATATATATATATATATATATATTGTAGTATCTGATGATAATCATTATGACAAGAAATACATTTATAATGACACCAAAGGAGTGATTTATTTTCTATATATTTTATATATATATATATATATATATATATATATATATATATATATATAAAGCCATGTGTGGGAGACACTTGATCAGGTAAATCTTACTGGACTCACCCCACTTTGTCTTGCTATCATTTTTATTTTCATCTCACCTTTTAATTAATCATATTTTAGTTGTTTTTTTTAAACGACTTCTGAAGGCCGTCCCTAAAAAAAATCTCAGATGAAAAGGCCCTTCTGATTTCAATAACATTTATTCATATTCTAAATTTCCCTTTTTCACATAAGTCTAAAAGTATTTGTCTTTTTTAATTTTCATGTACCAACAATTATATATATATATATATATATACGTTTTTATTAGTACGGCAAAAGGTCATATATCATATTAAGTATAAAAGATGAATTGCTCTTACGAGCTGAGTTGCCTTGAAAATATTAATACCATATTATGAATACTGCCTTTCATTTACACAGAATTTTTTTCCGTACTGTTTAAAATCCATTCATAGAGTCTTAGAATGAATTTTATTCCAACATGCCCCATCCAAAACGGATAATAAAACAGGAAATAATAAAGAAATGTAATACTTGTAATTAAAACCAATTTAAAATGATGGAAAACATTTTAAAATCTTCACAACAGAATAGAAAAGAAGGAAAATTGATTAAGAATTCTTCTGCAAAATTTGTGCCATTAACCACCAAAAACAACCACAGATTCATAGTAATACTAACTTGGAACTTTACTCAACCTAAATCTTGAGGAAAATGGTTAACATTTCACATTAATCTAAGACTAAATGACGGTGCTTCCACGGGGCAAATTCACTTTAATCTGGAAAAGGAAACACTTCGTTTATTTTCACAGTAACTGTTTCAGTATAAAACACTCTATTTTTCCAGATTTTTCAGTCCAAACATTAGTGGTGCATATTAAACGTGAGAACTTTTTCGGCTAATATGGCGGACTACATTCGAGACCAGATAAGTAAGTTATATCTCAAGTTCAAACTAATGTTTTTTATGCCGTTACAAAGAAATATCTACTGACATGTGTTTGTTTATCATTTTATTTTTCTTCTTCTTCTTCTTCTTCTTCTTCTTCTTCTTCTTCTTCTTCTTCTTCTTCTTCTTCTTCTTCTTCATAAAACCGTGCTGAAAGCTCAAGATTCATTCTGTCTCTGTCTCTGTTTCTGTCTTTCTCTCTCTCTCTCTCTCTCTCATAAACACACATGCACACACACAAACACTATCTCACCATCTGTCTGTATCGTTCATCGCTTTTTGCAGATTTTCTAGGCGGCACCCGGTGTTCACACTGAGCTGAGAATATAGATCTCAACTATTCGGCCATAACTACTGTTTCCATGTGTTGAAGGCCACAGAAGAAAGTCACTTATGGGTTCGTCTTTGCTTCTCCAGCAGTGTCCGGCCAGTCTTTTTTAGTATTTTCCATCTGAAATCAACCGTTCTGATTCATCCTAAGAATTTATTCGTCTTCTGATCAGATACGATTGAGATGCAGATTATTATAAACCTCAGCATCTACAGCAGTAAATTTTATCCGTCAGTAGTTCTTAGGGATTTTGAATTTACCTTTCATCAGGAAGTGGAGGATATAGTAAAGTTGGCGACCATAGTCGAGGGTAACCCGAAGGCTCCCTTTTCGATAGCTACTACACCAATGTGTAGGGGAGGGCGCTACTCCTTGATGCTGCGTTTTCATTCTTACTGTAAATTGCTGTAAGTCTTACGTTAGGTGTGTGTAACATAACTAAGGATTTTGGTTGATTGTTTTAGTTGTAAGCTGTTACCTAGCTAGATTTAGAGTTTAACTAGAAGACGAAGAAAAAGGAAGGTCATATGTGAGAAATTGATTCGAGTCAGAAAGAGAGAGAGAGAGAAAGAGAGAGAGAAAGAGAGAGAGAGAGAGGCTCATTGATAAAGAAGAAACGAATAGGAAAGTGAACGGTATGTTTCTGAAATTCAGATCATGATAGCAGCAGACACAAAAATTAAAAATAGAAAAGTAACAGGAGCAATCGACCGACGGTCTGTGATTGGCTGGAAGAAACTCAGGAAGGGGCCGTTAGAGTGGACACTGGATAGAAATCAGGAAAAGAAAATAGTTGGAGCCGAATGTCAGAGCTGTGAAGATGGAATCATGAGCATGCATGAAGGAGAACTACAAAAGAAAACGATCGGGGTGGAAAAATAAATATCAATGTCTTTGTGTCTTTTTCTTCTCCCGCTGATTATTTCTCTAGTTTAATCAAAAGAGGTATATTCAGTTCATACTCTCTCTCTCTCTCTCTCTCTCTCTCTCTCTCTCTCTCTCTCTCTCTCTCTCTCTCTCTCTTCAGTGACTACCATGAAGGGTAATAGCCAATAAACTTTTCTATCGGCTAACCGACTGTGGGAGTTTAGTGTGCTTGTCACTCTTTCTCACGGCGAGATTATAGCGGGTTCCTACAGCAACTTAAAAAGCATAATGCTACACTCATAGACCCTTTAGAACAGTGGTGTTACAAGGGTCTATTGGGTGCTGTGGTGATACAAACGTCTATTTGATGTCGTAGTTGTACATCAATAGGAATAGATTAAAAGGTTGAACAAACACTAAAATTTAACTGCCACAAATTCGAAAATGCCCGTGCGTATTATAAACGAGAACTTTTATCACCATTTCATAGTCTTAAGTTAGGGATGCGTGTTATACATAAGTTCCCGTAATTCATTAATAATTAGATGTTAGAGGGTTAATGGTTACCCTTGTAGGAAATTAGCACGGTGATCCAAGTTCGAATCTTGGACGAGGCTAATATTCTTAAGAAAAGGTATTTTTCAAACTATCCTCTCTCCACCTATGCGTAAATAGTAAGGCAAACTGGCCTCTTTAACCGAGAAGAAGAAAACATTATTCAAGCGGGTTAAACTCAGCCTAAAATTGGACACTTTCTCTCATCCAGTTTGCAGGGTTTGGCGTTACAAAAAGAGAGAACATACTTTTTTTTTAGTAGGATTTTTCTTAGGATATTTTGTCAGTACTCACCACACCCCAGCTCCATTCTTTTTTTTATTCAACTCTCTCTCACATCATTCGGTATGATCTATGTATACTTTCTGTCTTCCGCATGTATATATATATATATATATATACTGCTAAAGGTCTCAGATTATACATGTTTGTATGCATGCGCACGTGCCTAGCCATAACTCATAAAAAATGACACATCTTCAAAAAAAAAACCTTATCAGAGCAATGCACTTAAAATTCTTTAACTTAGAGAATGAATCAATTCCCAGTCCAATTTGCAAATTAACAGCGGTCTGGATTCGCTCTTAATGCAATATTCTAATCATTGAATTATTTTTTCAGCTTCCCTCTTATTTTTCCCCCAATTCATTAAATTGATTTTTTTTATTTAAAAAAAAAAGAAATTCAGTTTTTACTTTAACTTAATCCTATCTTCTTTTTTATTCGTTAAGCATTTCATTACTTTTTACAAGTTCTTACTCTTCACTCTTTGCCTTGTCTGTTGCTTTACTTCCAATCTGCTTTTCTTCCAGTTACTTTAAATTCTCTTTTCTTCTCCCCAAATCTCATATTATTCTTTCTATCATTATACGTTGTTGTCGCCGATGGTGGCAAAATTTCTTCCCATGACTAAGCAATGAAGTCAGATTTATCGCATGATACGCTTCTGTGCCAGTGGCTCCCCATAAATCTGTCTTTTTTTTTTTTATTGTGTACTGCACGCGAAGGCGTCAAGAGAATATCAATCAAGGCCTTAAGTTGGAAGGTTTGCATGACCACAAAAACCACACTAGTGTTCAAGAGGGCCCGAAAGAACTCAAGCGGAGAACAGAGAAAAAAATTAGTGGACCGGCCGTGAAAGAGGCATGCGCAAACAGACGTCGATAGATCGTTAGGTTGCAAAATAAAGGGAGAATAAAAAGTTGGTGAAGGTGGAGGAAATGTTTTAGTTCTTCAAGCTGCCACTCGGTGAGTTTCAAACTCATGGTTTTTGCATACAGCAATAAGTTGAAATCAAGGTTCTTAAATGAAGTAAATAAGATTCCCATTAAGCAATCCAGTCTCTTTACTATTGTTCTTCAACAAGAATGGCTTTGGCATTAAATAACCCACGAAGGTTTATATGCCATCAAACAAAGAAACAGCAAACAAAGACAAGACGGTAAAAGGAATCATTCAAGTAAAAAGGTTGACCTTATAGCATGACTCCGCACCACACAAGACAAATTTCAATCAAATTGAGTAACTTTGCAATATATATATATATATATATATATAAGCACAAAGTCTTCAGAGGCTGATTTTGTCTGTAGAAATATTTGCAATGGTTAAACGTTCAGGTTTATAGACCTTCATCAGGGCATGTAAGTTCCTAAATGAAACGAAAAAAAAAAAAAAAAACAGAACATTTTAAAACATTCTATTTCAGTGGGTAGCGTTATGTTTCAAATTTGCGTGAAATAGTATTGTAGTTTGAAATGATACAGGATTCAATTATTTATCTGCGTTTTTTTATAATACATGTAAACTAACATTTACTTTGTAAATTGTCCTACTTCTCCCAATTTGAATTTTCTATTCTCTTTTTCTAGGTGTGTGTGTGTGTGTGTGTGTACTGGGTGTTTCAATGAAATAGATGCAACCCATTAATATCATAATGATTTATTACCGTGTCAAGCGCAGACTAGGTTCTTCAGCCTTGGCGAGGCAACTAGTCTAGGAGAAGGAAAACTCTGAATTCAAACCTGTTAAACTCCGTTTAAAAAATTGTCCTTGTGTCATAGCCTGACCGAGCGGAGGGGTTGGGTATTTATGATAAAGCAATGCTGCACCTTCATCTATTTGACTTTCAAATTATACAAGGAATGAAGTAACACACAACGTATCAGCGCAGCATCTACCACTATACTACCAACAACATCGGGTACAGCTCTCCTTCTCTCAGCTTTTTTTCTGCAATACTAAAAGTAAAGTTGGCGACCACAGTCGAGGGTAACCCGAAGGCTCCCTTTATGATAGCTATCACACCGTAGTGTAGGGGAGGGCGCTACACCTTTCCTTTGATTCCTCTACTTTAATCTTGATCCTTACCTTATAATGTTGAATGTTAAGCAAGGCAGCATCAAGTACCATTTTTTGAGTTTTGATATGACACGACCTGGGATTGAACCGCGAACTATTGGCGAACACTCTACTCATTAGGCCAGTCGTCCGGTACTTTATCTCTATCCTTTTTACCAACCCCTCCGCTCGGGCAGGATATGACACAAGGTCAATTTTGAAGCAGAGTTTAACAGGTTTGAATTCAGAGTTTTCCTTCTCCTAAACTAGTTGCCTTACCAAGGCTGAAGAACCTAGTCTACCCTACTATTTACCCATAGCTGGAGGGAGGATAGTTGGATTCATACCTTACCCAAGGGTATTAGTGCTATGTGAAATCCAATCAGTCTCGTCCAGGATTTGAACTCAAGTCGACGTGTCCATTTCCTAAGACGATAACCATTACACCACGGGCACTATATCTCTATATCCCGGACTTGTTTCCTGCAGGGGACATAACGTTAAACCGACTTTGTGTCACATATAAACATCGTTGGGGGTTGGCTAAATACTCATTTCTTCAAACGGTAAAAAGTATGGTCATTAGACAGGCAACACAATCATCAACCATCTATTATATATGGATGACCTGAAAACTTATGTCCAAAAAACTGAAGTAACTACTCACCAACGTTAAAGGCTTCAATAACGACATCAGAATGGCGTTCAGCCTGGACAAATGTTCTGAATCTACATTCAAAAGAAGTAAACCAACAAAAAGCGAGAAACATGGAGATTGACAAAGAGATTACCGACACACATGAAACTCTAGTTCCTTTCGAAGTAACCTCCTTTGGCTGCAATGCACTTGTTGTATCGTTCCAAAAACTTCTGGAAAGCCCCATGGAAGTCCTCTTGTGTGAGCGTGTCAATGCCTATTGTCACAGCCTCTTTCATCTCCTCAATTGTCTTATAACGACAGCCTCTAAGTTTTTCCTTGAGCTTAGGGAATAAGCAAAATTCACACGGAGCAAGGTCTGGATTATAGGGAGGGTGAAGAACTGTCTGGATGCCCATCTTAGTCAAATAGTCAGTGACAAGGATGGAGTTGTAGACTAGTGCATTGTCCAGCAGGAAATGCCACGGACACGATTTGAAGAGTGCTGGCCTCTTCCCAAGAAATCTCTTCCTGAAATCCCTCAAAACCTCAACATATTAACCCTAACCCTAACCCTTTGGCCAATCAACTCTGGTATATTGACTTCCTTACTCCTACCACACCTCTCATCATCCCTCACAGACTCCCTACCTTCCTTGAATCTCTTATGCCACTCAAAAACTGATGCTCAATTCATGCAAGATGTTTTGTGTCATTTTTCCAAGTTTAAAACAGAATTTTATTGCATATCGTTCTTTTAAAGTGTCCTCACGTTCAGATTATATTTTTGAAATTCACCAGCTGTGACAATCAGACTTTAGTAGGGTGTCTTCCAAGTGCTTCTGTAGCTGTTGCTTTAAACCCAAAATCATAGAAATTGGTCAGTCATCTCACAAGATGTATAGCAATGAGATGCTGAATTTTCAAGAGTTTACGAGAATTTTAAATGCCTGTACAAAATAAAGTCTGGAAACTTATTGAATGCACCACGTACCTTGGTAGTAACGGAAGAAATGGAATACAACGCTAAAAGCTGAAGGAAAAAATTCGAAATGAGTACTAGAGACGAATACGACTGGTGCTTAAATCAGAGCTGATCACCAGCAAAAGAAGAGATGCAGTCAACAGCTTTGTAATTCCGGTCATCACTTACAACTTCAAGACTGTCAACTGGAGAAAAAGAATAGCCAAACGGACAAGGCCGTAAAAATAAAACTGCGGTCAGCTGAAAAGATTCACCAGACTGAGACATACTTGAACAGGCTTTATCCCCAAAGAAAATCAGATAGAAAAAACTTTATCGAAATCAAGATTGCGTATAAAACAACCAACATTGTTCTTTTTAACATTTATTTGTTATACATTTCTATGCTTCTCCCCTTTTTACTATCTTCTCACATCAACCTTAAAAAAGAAAATCTTTCCACAGAACATATACACTCTTACCACAATATATATATATATATATATATATATATATATATATATATATATATATATATATAATTCGGTCAAGTAATTCATTATATAGTGCCCAAAATGCCCTATTCTTTGCCTTACCATTCTATCTGAAATCATCCAATTTAGTCTTAAAATGTTCGACACTATTACTTTTCTGATTTGGTTATTTCCCCCAGAAATATTTTAGTCTATTAGCAAATAAGTCCAACTGTTTAGTAGACTTTTTTTTTTTTTTTTGAAATCTGAAACTTTTTTTTTGAAATCTGTCTTGACGGGAAATTTCTAGTCCGTGGAAAAATATAGAAAAAAATGTCTACCATAATTTGAAATGCAATTAATTATTTTGAAAGTTTCAATTCCATAAAATTCTCATTCTACATTCTAGTAAAAATATTAAACCTAATTTTTCCAATCTCTCCCAGTAACTAATCTTTTATTCTTTTCTTTGTTTGCCCTTCAATCTCCATATTCCTCTCCAATTGCCATGTCTCAACACTGGAGCTAAGACTTTAGTGCTGTATTCAATATGAAGTCTTTTAAGAATTTCATATATTTTTAAAACAATATTAGCTTCCTTCCAAATAAAATCTTTACAATCCAGCCATGCATTTCATTTGCCCTCGATATAATATTAAAAACTGATTCTCTCACTTTAACTTTATCATCAAAGCCAACCCCTGAATTGTATCTTCCTTTTCTTTTTTGTTTCCTTTTGGATTTATATCAGAATTTAATAATTTGGAATCAAATAAATAGTATTCTGATTTTTTCTATATTAAATTAAGGCTTTTTCGGACTATTGTTTTCATCTTTATTGTCATTTCCTCAACGTTTCGGCCGATATGTCCTCCCGCCTTCTTCAGGTGTTTGTCGAACTCGGGAACGTACACGGAACTTCAAATTACGTCCATTATTGAATCCACGGGGGTCGCCTGTTCTGATTCCGTAAGCCATAACCAGGGACAAGTGTTAAGTATTCTTGTATTGTTACTCGTCGGCAGTCAGGATTGAACCTACAACCTCCAGATGATTGTATCCAGAGAAGCACTTGAAGAAGGCCGGATGACATATCACCCGAAACGTTGTGAAAATAACAATAAAGATGAAGACAATAGTCCAAAAACCCTTAATGATAAAAATCATCAAGCTTCGTCTCAGAAATTTAGACAACAAATTAAGCCTTAATTTGCAAATTTCCTAACCTGACAATCTCTTTATATACATCTGTTTTGTTTCCTCAGTTGATATTCTAACAATTGATCTGACATCATTAGCAAGTGATTTTATTTCAGATTTTAGATTATTTCAGATTTTATATTGCATTTACGCACATTAAAAACAACAAAAATTCCAGTACAAATCCCTTAGGAACACCGGGATGAATAATCTGTGGTTAAGAATTATTGTTACCAATTTTTACTTTCATTATTCAATCAGTTAAAATGTATCTAACAATATTTACTATATTTTGAATAAATTCCCATTTTTTTAACAAATTCACTGGTAAACGATAATGAGATAACAAATAAACGCATTTCTAAAATCTAAATATATAATACCTGCATTTTCTCTATCATCGAATATTCATTCATAATATCAATACATTCAAAAATATTAGACAATGATATTTTACCATTGACGAAACCATATTGATTACCGTTTATATCACCCCGGATAAAAATGTAATATATGATTTCTAATGAAGTTTTCAAAAGTCTTATACAAGATACATGTACGTGAACCTGGTTGGTTATTAGTTTTTAAATTTATCGAACCATTTTCATGTAGTTAGTGACCTTAGTCGAGAGATGACCCAAAGGCTCCCTTTTCTATAGCTACAACACCGATGTGTAGGGGAGGGCGTTACTCCTTTCCCGGGATTGCTCCACTTTACTGTTGGTCCCCACTTTATAATACTGAGTGTTATGCAAGTCGGCATCAAGTACCAATTTTGGAGTCTTTGGTATGATTCGACCTAGGATTGAACTCAGATCTCCCTGACCATTGGCAAACACTCTACACATTAGGCCAATGGCTCGGGGTTTTTTGGGTTTTTTTATTTTGTTTTTATTTTGTTTGTTTTTTTTGTACTGGTATTAAAATTACCGTTTATAAAATAAACGTAATCATTTCATATTCTATGCATTTTTTCAAACATAAAAAATAACTGTGTCTTTTTGATTGCTAAAGGCCATTTCAGAATAAAAGAAAAAAACCTCATAAGCACACAATGAAGCTCTCAATTTCAGTATAGACCTAAATACATCAGAAATCGAAATTAAGGAAAACGAGCAAGTAATCAATTATTTCCAAAGAACCAAACAAAATCAAAGAATCAAACACTGGAACAGCTAAAAAGTAAATAAGAAGGAAAATATTTAAATGAGAAGTACCGAAGAGGAGTCAATGATAAAGATGTTTAGTTTGATTTGGTTTGGTTTGGTTGTATGGCATATCAACCAATGTAGGTTATCTAATGCCAAATCCATTTTATACATATAAACAGTTCTATTTCTAACAATTTAGTTTAGAATAAGTTGACTGTTAAGTTCTATTTGAACAATAGATAGGACCCTATAAGGTGCTACCACTCCGGACCAGAATAGACCTGGGAGCGTTGGCAATAAAGGGCTATCCTGCATTTCTCAAAGCTCAAGAATTACTGGAGCCTCACCTTCAGATTGTTTGGTATCATATCCAGGACACTCGTTGGTGAAGTCTTACCCCTCTGCTGAGATGCACTCGGTGTATTCTGCAGCCTCAGCCGACATGGGCTGATAAATAGATGAATCAATCCGAACAAACCAATGGCTGAAAATATGACAAAGATATTCCTGCTTAAGTCAGTTAAGAAAAATGTTTCTTTAGATCTTTGAGGTCTACATAAGAGGTGTCGTGGTTCTTTCCAGGGAGCAAGGACCGTGTATATTCAACAAAGCATTCAGGTTAGATTAGTTGCTAGGCAGATGAATGGCAACCCGACCGGTGACCATACGGTTTGCTCACCGTCGACTCTCGTTAGTCACCAGCAGAACTTAAATTGCAGAGTTAGGAACCGTCTTCTTAAACACAGAATTTTGATTAAAAAAAAAATGACCTATTCTTCGTTTGCCGTCTACGTTAAGACCAATCACTACTGGATAAAATCTTGAAAGACGCCACCAAGCCAGTGTGCAGGATAATTATCAACCATCAAGGTCATCTACTCTTTGGATGATTAAAATTGGTCATAGCCGAATATATATGCGATGCATATAAAGGCTACAACAAAGCAATAACTCACTTGCATCGGACAGTTCTTAAATACAATACCATCAAAACCAAGGATAGAACATGAAACATCAACTATGATAGAAAAATATGAAACCGCTACAATCTGCAATATGCCTATCCAAACTGATAAAGAAATTATACCAACTGACTTCATATAATAGAGAAGTGTGGTATTTTGACCTTCGACCCGGCCAAAAATGCCATTCAGAGTGATGCACCGGAAGGGAGTGACACATTCTAATGGCAGTGATGCGAGGAAATCGCGTGGGTGGAAATTGGCTGATGAAATGGGACGAGGTAAAAAAAATTCCCATGGTACACTCATAGACTGATGCACCGGAAGAGAGTGACCTGTGAACTGCATGACAGTTATCTCCGCTTAATGACGATCAAACGTGCGATTCCAAAGATCGAGTAGGCAACTGAATTGGCGATGGACTATTATATAACTCAGTCAAGACAGAAGTTGCAGTTAGAGATCGGACGAGTTATAGACGAGATGTGGTAAGGAAAGCCACACCGGGCCGAAAGGGCTCGGGGCCCCCGATTGAGTTGAGGTCCAGAGAATTTGCTGATAAGATGCGGTAAAGAAAGCCATCATCCAGCAGAGAGCTGGGCCGCTGGGCCTCCGGTTGAGCATCTGGAGAACGAGAAAGACGCAACGTTGAGGGCCATAAGAGTGGGGGTCAATATATTGCAGTTTATGTTCGGTCGCCAGCTCCTTCTCACACGCAAACGTTACAATAAAGTGAGAGGTAAATATATTGCTAAAGAAGTCTTCACGCGTCCTTTATCATTGTGTCGTTGTGATTCTGCATGTATGTAGATGAATCAGCAGATGACAATACAACAGAAGGACATGAGATATCCTCACGGCTCATCAACATTTCTACCTTCCATCTAAAAAAACATCTTCCTGAAAACAAGAAATATGAAGGCATAAAACAGTCATTTAGATTCTTGTGGAACAAAAAGCCAAAATAATTCTTCGGGTTACAGGTACTCACGGTTTGCTTAGGAATTGTTTGGTTTGGTCTGATTTGGTTTGGGTTTATATTATATCAACCATTGTTGACTAGTTAATGGCAAATCCTGTTTTTCATATATATCAAATATTTGTTATATAAACATATTTTGTTGAAACACACAGTTAAATTATCAAACAGCTCTATTTCTAACTATTCAATTTAGCATTAGTCATTTGTTTGCCCACAGTTTAGATATCAAACAGTTCTATTTGACCCATAGATAGTACCCTATTACGTGCTACAACTCCGTGCTAGTGTGAACCTGGGAGTAATGTTAATGAAGAGGTAATCCTCATCCCTCAAAATGCCTGCATTACTGAGGCCTCACCAGCAGATTGTTTAATGTAATCTCCAAGAGACTCTTTGTCAGGGAGTGTACCCTTTGAAAATATGCAGTCGGTAAATTCTAAAGCTCCAGTCAACGGTGCTGCTTGAGAAGGGATGGAAAAATCCACTGAAAACAACGTATCAGATAACGTCAAAAAAAAATGTCTGAGAGATTGTCCTCCCCAGCTAATATCGCAATGAGCTCTCTTTCGATCAACTAACCGGGACATTGGCCCAGCGGTTAGAGTGTTCGCCAATGGCCCGGGAGACCTGGGTTCAATCCCAGGTCGAGTCATACCAAAGACTTTTAAAATGGTACTTGATACCACCTTGCTTAACACTCAGCATTATAAGGTACGGTTCAAGGGTAAAGTGGAGCAATCCTGGGAATGGAGTAGCGCCCTCCCCTACACCTTGGTGTAGTAGCTATCGAAAAGGGAGCCTTCGGGTCACCCTCGACTATGGTCGCTAACTAACATTTATCATACCATTATAGTAGATCTAAATGTAAGAAATTGATTCAAATAAATGAGTCTCCAAATAAGGTTATTTAAGTGAAAACTGTGCAAGAGACTACAATCTGACCATGCTTGCAAATAGGTACAGGCACGAAGCAGAATCTGTCCTAAAAAAATCGAATATAATATTCTCAGGAAATTTTAAGTACAAACGGATCATCCAGTTTCACTCAGACTGAGATTTTATGAACAAAAGAAAATGTAACATATTGACCCTCGACACAGCCTTCAATCAGGAAACAGGTGCATCTGGTCGAAGATATCGGGGTATTACCTTGACCTGTGAACGAGTTGAATTTGGTGCCGATGCGACGCCCCCAAGAAGCAGGTGGACGACAAACAATTATATAACCAGGTACCACAGGCAGTTCGGGTCAATTGGAGTTAAAGTTGTTGTTCAGTTTCAGTCGCAGTTGCCCGTGGAGTGAGAACCAGCTTCATACAGAGGGCTTGGGCCCTCAGGACCCCGGTTGAGCAGCCCATCAGAATGAGGAAGAAGCGCTGCTATCGTCAGAGGAACTTGGGGTCAATATGTGGCAGTCTGTTCCGTATCCAACTCAATTCTCACACATAGCCAGCTTCAACCCTTTGGCAACCCTTTCGAATAAAGTATGAGAGGTATATTTTTCTAAAGAAGTGTGTTTGTTCGTATATTATTGTTGACCATGTTTCCGAGTATAGTTGTATATGTATTATGTGGTTATACAACAAAAAAAAACTTGCTTTCTAATGAAATTTTGCTGATTCAGCGAAACAGAGAGTAAAGATAAAAGTAAGTGGAAGGATAAACAAATACCTGTCTATTGCTACAGATGAAAAAAAGGGGGAACATGAAATAAACAGCGATGTTAGTGGCGCTGAAAAGGTTTCAGACGGCTTGGAAGGCTGAGAAACTGAAGGAAGAATCGAGATGATCCAGACCACAATTCTGTTTAAATTAGTTGTCTAAATTTCTGAGACGAAGCTTGATGATTTTTATCATTAAGGGTTTTCGGACTATTGTCTTCATTTTTATTACTATTTCCACAACGTTTCGGCCGATATGTCCTCCGGCATACTTCAGGTGTTTCTAAGGAGACAGTGATCTGGAGGTTGCAGATTCAATTCTGATTGCAGGCTAGTAACAATACAAGGATTATTAATACTTGTCCCCGGTTATGGCTAACGAAATCAGAACAGGCGACTCCCGTAGATTCAATAAATGACGTAGTTCGAAGTCCCGTGAAGGTTCCTGAGTTCGACAAACATCTGAAGCAGGCCGGAGGACATATCGGACGAAACGTTGTGGAAATAACAATAAAGATGAAAACAATAGCCCGAAAAGCCTTAATGATAAAAATCTGTTTAAATTAGTTAAAATATTTCGTAGACTCGAGGAAAGCCAAAAAAACTTGCTGTCACTCAGACTTCAATGAAAAAAAATGTTAAATCTGATGTGAAAATTTTCCTATGAATGAAATGATAATATTATTTTATTAATGGAAATTGTTAATCTTTGGGACTGAAATTACGTCTCCACCAACGTCACAATTCACAATGATTTTAGTTTTATTCAAATCTCGTTTATGAAGGAAAAAATGGTTTATCTTATTAATAATGTTGGCCTTGTCTAGAGGCTCACAAGATGCGAGCTATTTACAGCGTGAACGGAAAGGCTTTTTCGTAAGATGATATTGGAAAATTAATCTTTATAAATATTTACTTGGTATTATCTATTTCTGATTGTTTTGCTTTATTATGAGTAAAAATACCTTCGATAAATCTTTTAAAAAATCACTTACAAAAATAAGTAAATGAAATTTTATTCTTTATTGTAGGATTCAGTGAAATGTTGGTTTCCACGAGTCTTCGAAATATTCAGGTTAATTTAAACAGAGTTGGGGTCTGCATCATCTCGATTCTTCTTTCAGTTTCTCTGTCTTCTAAGCCTTCTGAAAACGCTTCAGCGCCAAAAAATTTGTCGTCATTTTACAAGTAATTATCCTGAAAACTACTAAGTCTAGCTCAATGGAATTGAGTAGTTTAGGTGCTGAAAATCCTAAGTTTCTTCTGGGACCGATTTCACAAGTGTTCAATATGCGCACCACCTGTGAGATGGTACACGTCAAGTCAGTTGTAAGGTTCTCGCCAAACTTGCTGTAGCATGTCTCCGGTAACATTATCCGAAGCAGAAGTGATACTCTACTTGAGTTTATCAATGCAAGCAAGAAGAGGGTGGGAACACAGAACAGTCTCTTCACGTATCACATTAAAAAGAAATCACTCGGAGACCGGTCAGATGACTGAGGCGGCCATTTCATCAGAAAACAGTTTTCATTTCTCGATCTATATCTCTGCCAGATCCTCAGTGAGGTAAACACGAACTGCCTTCTTCCATAAGATATAAAATTTGGATCTGTTTCTATACATTCAGTGAAAATTTGAGATTATTTCAACAAAAATTGCCCAAATTATTGCCTTTTTTTGGACACCCAGTATTTTGGCATTCAAAAACTTCATAATTTCCAAAGAATTGGTAACAAGATACAATTTTCCATGAGTAGAACAAATTTTTCAGTTCACTCAAGGTACTTTAAATGTCAGGAGTTTGAACACCTCAAAGAGGGAAGGTGTCACTAACAGGACCAAAAAGAGTGGTAGTTTGTCAAAATGGCATCAGTCTGTCAAAAGAACTATCCTGTATTTTCAAGAAATTACAATGGTGATCCTCTTGTATCAAAAAGAAGTGTGTAATATTATGGCACCAAATAGAAGCGTGTAATGTAGAGCGACCATATAGACGCTTGTGTATGACGTAGCGTTACCGAATCGGTAATATGAATGCCAGATTCCTCAAATACAAGACGGTTCCACTACTACAAAATAAGAAGTTTTATTCGGACCGCAACAATTTTATAGAAGTCATCGAACCACGAGAGAAAAAAAGATTTATTTAAAAGGTCTCTAGCGTGTGAAAGACAAATATAAATACCCTCTACTGCCCCAAAGAGCACTGAACTGATAGGAAAACTTCCGACCAACCATTGACTAACTTTAACTCTCAATTCAAAACTAGATTTTCTTATATCATCATCATCATGTCACGCTGGTAGCACGGATATCCCTGACCCTCTCTCGCCACTCCTCCCTATCGTTCATCGCCCTAGGTAGGTCTTCAGGACAACCTCCCGTATCCTCACATAGCTGCTGAATGTATGTTCGTGCTGGTCGTCCTGCTTTTGCACGGCCATGTGTGGGGGTCCATAAGAGTACATCTCTTATGAGTTCGTCCCTGCTTCTCCAGCAGTGTCCTGCATGTGTGGTCCGTCTAACTTGAATAGTTTTCGTGATAGAGGGCAGGTGGCCGTACTGTTGGTGTCTTGTGGGGTGTTGCCGCCAGGACTTGTTCAAGATTGCACGCAGCATTCTTGTGTAATTGCCGTCTAGCTTCTTTTCCAGCTGTTTTGTTAGCGTCCATGTAGTGCAGCCATATAGCAGTATCGATGTGACCTCTGCCTGGAAGAAACTGCGTTTCATTTTATCGGTTAGGTCTGATTTCCATATAATTGATAGCTGTCCATGCTTTCGTTAACCTCGTTTCCATATCCTTTTCGGTTGATTCGACGCTGCTTCCTAGGTAAGTGAATTTGTCTACTAGTTTAAGAGGGGGTTCCCTCTAGAGTGGAGATGTCCCCCGTTTGATTATAGCACATATATTCCGTATTTTTCTCATATAATATATTCATAATTATTGCTTTTTCACGGATGCTTGACGTCAGTTGCCGTCCTTAATTTGTTTACTTTTTAACATATCCTGTGATTTAAAAAACAGAACCTGATTTTGACACGAGCTGACAGTTGTCTCATCCAGAGATCCGGGCAACTATTACCTTACAATTTCGTTAGCAACGAAGTAAACTTACACAGATAGTCCTTAGACACCTATGATTTTACCGAAATGAATAAAATAACCAATATAATTAATTAACACATTTAATTATATCCCACAATATATACTAAAAGAGGAAAATCATGGAGGGGAAGTATAGAGGAAATATAAAATTACTAGAAATCATCAAAACATATATGTAAGATTACATCTACGCTAATGTGGTACAGAGAGCGAGTCCAATCGATTATAACAAAAATCAACCAGTTTAATTCAGAGACCCCAACAGGAAAAACAGGAACCAAATGACGGGCTAAACTTCCAAGAACAGTAAAAGAAATTATACTCAGCAGAAATCAGTTAAGTAGAAACACTAATACAAATTTAAAAAAAAACCCACAACAAACACCCCGAGCACAGTTAAAGTTTATCAATAGAAAACTGAAAATCCCCAATTTAAAAAAATACCGGAAAAGAAAGTTTGCACAGGTTACAAATGGTTGCAGATATTCCCCAAATAGATAATCCTAGAAAAACCCATATGTCAAATTCAGAATCAAACACCAAAGGAAACACAGCCAAGTTGGTTGCGGCTGTAGAATACACCATCTGCACCTCTACAAAAGAGTAAAACTTCCCCAACGAGTTTCCTGAATATGCCACTAACCAATCTAATGGTCACGCTCCAGTTAGTGAACTTCTGAGGAATATGGAGTACCACTTCATTGTCATATGTCAAATTCAAAACCAAACACCAAAGCAAACACAGCCAAATCAGCTTGGGCTGTAGAATACACCGTCTGTACCTCTACAGAAGGGTAAAACTTCCCCAGACGAGTTTTCGGAATATGACACTAACCAATCTAATGGCGAGGCTCCAGTCAGTGGATTTGTAGGCACTATGGAGTACCCCTTCAATGCCATTGCTCCCAGGTCTACTCAGACACGGAGTGGTTGCACCTGAAAGGAACATATCCATGGGTCAAATATGACTGTTTGACTTTGAAACTGTGTGCTAACAAATGATCTTTTGTTAAATTGAATTGATTGAAATTGAACTGTTTGACATTTAACTGAATGTAAATAGATAACTCTTTAATTGAATTGTTGGTGATACATAGCAATACTTGAAACAATTTAATAGTGTGCAAACCAATAATAAATAGTAAATAGATATATTAGTGTTGGGTAGAAATACTTGAAACTATTTAACCGTGTACAAAAGAATGAGTTCAGAATCATTTAAAAATAAATCTATCAAATAAGTTTACATGAGTTTAATGTATGTATAAACCGATTTGGTATTAAATTACCAATAATGGTTGATATGTCAGTAAACCCAACAAAAGAAAACCAAATCAAATAATAAGAAACTCAATCCCATTTTAACTATTCTAGACAAATTCGATCTGAAATCACCCCAACCAACCACTGAAAAATAAAACGTCTTAAAATATCAAAACGCTGATCATCTTAATCCAGATACTTCTCAACATCTATAATAAAACCATCCAAGGAGGTGCCTGTGGTGTAATGGTTATCGCCGTAGAAAATGGACACGGCGACACTAGTTCAAATCCTGGACGAGACTGATTGCATTTCACATAGCACTAATACCTTTGGGAAAGGTATGAATCCAATTATTCTCCCTCCAGCTATGGGTAAATAGTTGGACAGACTAGATTCTTCAGCCTTCGTAAGGCAACTAGTCTATGAGGACAATTCTGAATTCAAACCTGTTAAACTTCGCTAAAAAATTGACCTTGTGTCATATCCTACGAGAGCGGAGAGGTTGGTAAATATGATAATAAAACCATCCAAAAATTTAAACAAGACCATATAAACAAACAAAAACAATACAACACCCGATGATCAATTAAAACCCCTAATAGATCCGACAGTGTACAAAATATAAATTTTGAAACTGACAACGTAAATGAAAACCAACATTTCAGCGGATATCTTTTTTATTAAGAAACATCCAGGAAACCAGAATTGCTACAAATTGTATGCTTTGTAGATATTCTGATTTCCTAGATGTGTATAAATTCCGGTACAAATACTGAAAAATATCTTAATAATAGATACTTTTTAATTAATCAATTTGATTCAATAAAACAATAATTACATTGATTAATTTAAATGAATTATTGAATAAGAATATATTATAATTATATATAATTATCAATTATATAATTATTGAATAAAAAATATAAATGTTCATTAATTAATCTTTAAAAATATCTAAGAATCGCTTTAAAATGATTATTTAAAAAGTTACGATTTAATTCTGAAAATTTATGATTAAGTTTATATCAATAAATGTAAAAAAAATATGTACCAATGAAGCAAAATCTGTTAAGTAACCTTTATCTTGCGCTCTCAATATTCAAAAACAAAAATATATGCCTACAAACTATTCGCTTTCAATATATATATATATATATATATATATATATATATATATATATATATATATATTAATCGTTATATCTAATGTATAATTCTGTGGGTGTGAAAAAAAAAACAGTTTGCACAATTTGCAAATTCTACTAACAATATCTGGAAAAAGAATCCGGTAAAAAACAAAAACACCAAAACACACACGTACTACTTGAAAATAATCATGTAACAGGTATGTGGAGTGAAAAGAAAAAAACTCCGACGCAATTACCTAAGATAAAACGTAATAAGGTGCTCAGTACATGAGATAGGGCCCATTTTATGAAAATGATTCCTAAGAGAGAGTCTACCAAGGTTTCCCCAAACAGCTCTTCAGATATTGCTCCGGCCTTGCAATGCTGAAGAGCCGTTTGGTGAAACCTAGAACCTAGGTAGACTCGCTCTTGGTCACGTAGGAGTTATATATATATATATATATATATATATATATATATATATATATATACAAGTTATATATATATATATATATATATATATATATATATATATATATATACAAGTTTTGACCTATATATATATACTAGTTTTAACCTTAAACAGGGTTGCTATACCATTATACACCGAACCAAACAAAAGTTCAAATCATCTATTTATTTTCAAACACACACACACATACATACACATAAATACGGACACACATAAACACATACACGCGCATACACAAAATTAAAAAAGAAATAATTTTTCTTGATTCCTAATCATTAAAATCTTAAATTGTTAGTTCAATTAGCTTTAGACTATTTAGCTGAGAAAAGTTTGCTCAGTGTCAGGAAATAAATTTTCGACTGTAAGTTTTTTAGTACTTTTGATTTGTAGTAAAATTAATGTTAATTTAAAAGACTAAATCAATTATGTTTTTTTTTTAATTCTTTCTTAATAAATCAATTTAAAATAAACTGAGAAAAAATGAATAAATAAATCTAATAATAATAAAAAATCAACGAGATATACTTTCACTTCTTACATAGAGGTTTTGGTTTATTTGTTTTTGTTTTGTTGTTTGTTTGCTTTTTTTTTTTAGTGTTCAGTATTTAGTCTTCATTATTACTTAACTTTATACATTAAATCCATACGGTTGATAAACAATTTAAAAATGCCAACATTAATAAACAAACGTTGAATCAGTTCACTTGGTACCTCTTCTTTTTTTTTTCTTTTTTTTTTGACATTTTTTGATAAAAATTTGATGATAAATTTTCAGAATTAAATCGTTAGAAACATTTTTAAAAATCAATCATCCTGAAGCGATTTTTAAATATTTAAAAAGATTAATTAATGAACATTTATCTTAATTTTTATTCAATAATTCATTTAGGTTTATCAATGTAATTATTATTTTATTGAATCAAATTGATTAATTAAAAAGTATCTATTGTTAAGATATTTTCCAGTATTTGTACAGGAATTTTACGGGTAAAGTTTTCCTTTTCAAAATAAAAGCCTATTAATTTAAGTGAATGAACATTCAGATATTTTTAGTTTTATATTTTCGGAAAAATCTCTTTTTATTCTTTTAATTGGTGACTTTGCTCATTAGGTAATTAAATCATTCTATTTTGCTTTGATTGAATTTTTTGCTTTATTAGTCGTATTGATATGAGCATTAATAGTAATTAATCGATTAGCAAGAATCTCCACCTTTTATTTGTCTAGTAATTCACGGATTAAAGTATACTTAGTTAAAAACAATTATTTTTATTCGTTTTTTTTTTCATCTATTAAAATAAAAGGAAAAATTATTTTCTGTTTTTTTTTTTTTTAAATATATTTCTTTTCAAAAGTTAGTGGCTTTAAAGTAGTAAAAAAAGTCGAAGGTAATTTGAATGAAAGCAGACGATAACTTGAAATGGCGCTAAAAAATGAAACGATGTAAACGTTTTTCAAGAGTTGAGAAGCAAATAAATTTCTCAGAAAGTGACCAGGAAAAAAATTTTCCCTTGAATGAAAAAAAAACAACCTATCATTTTTTGGCTGAGACATTATTTCAGACGAAAATGGTAAGTTTACATTTTTTTTTAAATTTTGGTTTTGTTCAAAAAAGGTGTTTTCATTAAAGTCAGTTTCATCGTATTTTGTAATTGACTTTATTCTTTCTTATTTTATTCTGTTTTTAGATACTTCTCTTTCATACATATACACTGTTCAACTTCACTTTTTTTTCTGAAACATTAAATTTGGGATTATCCTTTTAGACTGGACTCAAGAAAACAGTAAACACTTACGTTTATATCGTCTAAAGTGATAGTGACCAGACAATTTTTTATTAAATCTTTTTTATGCAAATTTTATGATAATGGCCATGATATCTTGTCATAATTGAGGTTTATGAGTCTATCAGACGCTAAATCTACGTCACCCAGGGCGTCATAATTCCCTTACTTATTTGCATCACATCCTCTGTTATTTTAGTTCTATTCAAATCTCATAAAGAAAATTGGTCTTATTGACATAGTAATAGGCAATTATGTTTATTTATACAACGAAATGGCGCTTTACAGAATGAACAGAAAGGTTAATTTACAAATTGATCTTAACATTTTCATTTCAATAAATATTTATTTGGTATTATTTATTTCAAACTGTTTGTTTTGATTTCAATGAATACGATTAAAAACCACGTCTATCAATCTTATACGAAATCCATTGAATAAAAGAAATAAAGCAATTTTCATTCTTTAGAAACGAATTTAGTTAAATAGTTAAATCACGAAAATTTATCAATGAAAGCCGGGAGTGATAAGAATAGCCACGGTCCAAGCTGTTCTATTATTTATTTATAGCCCTTTGTTTCAATTAAGCTTAACGTAATAACAAATACCTAATAATTATAAAGAAATGAATTAAAACAAGATTAAAGCAAGTGTACGTTTTATATGTGTTATAATTAGTCTCGTTAGTCTTTCCAATTTTACTTTATATTTTTTTATTTTAAAACTCAAATGTTTATGCCTCAAGAGTGTATAAGACCAGATTTAAACTTCATTAACAAGAAGAAAAGTACATATCTTGTATATTTTTACTTCATTTAGACCACATTTTGAAAATGAAATAAAGTGAATACTAGAATCTTGCCAGAGAGATAAAAAAAACTGTGGAATATAAAGGTGACCGAGATTATAAATGTAATCACTGAGCTAAGAATAGTTCCCAAATGCTTTGTAAAAAGATAGAAGGAACTGGAGATCAGAAAAAGCGTCGGAACTAAACAGACCCCACCATTGTAAAGATGTCAAATACAGCTTGGCTGACAATATGAGACAAGGTAAAAAAAATTCTCACTGTGCCATCACAAAGTGATGCACCGGAAGAGAGTGACCTGTGAACTGCATGACAGTTATTTCCGCTCGATGATGATCACGCATGCCATTCCAAAGATAGCGGAAGTGACACATCCCGATCGCCAGATATCGGAAGAAATTGCGGGGGCCTGGAGGCGTGTCCATATACCTGCGTGGAAGTTAGAAGTTAATATAAGGCCGACGAATTGAACGGAAGACAGTGAAAAAATTCCGCTCTTCATGAAAGCTAGTCCCGTCGTTACTCTGTGTGCGTTGTCTCGGCCATCGTCTACTTACATCGAAGAGTTCAAGCCTCATTGACCAACGATTCTAATTCCTCTCCTGACTGCTCCTACTTCACACAAGTGTCCGTCGAGAAAATAAATATATATTGATATATATATTCCGTGTTGTCGTTTGTTTGACCTGAGAGCGGAACGTAACAAAGATCAGCAAGAAAATTCAGAAGAGTTCAAAAGATCTGAGAAGATTTACTATTTCTTAGAATCCAGTGAAAGACAACCAGATAACACATGTGTGAAAAACGGAGGCGATGAACGATGAGGTGAAGTGGCGAGAGAGGGTCAGGGATATCCGTGCAAGCGGCACGACATGATCATGATGATGATAATACTGAGAAAAGTGTTGGAAATTTGAGGAGACTTACTCTCATTTGTCCTCCTGTGAAAGACAGCAAATGCTAATGTGAAAAACTCGTTTGGAATAATAATAATAATAATAATAATAATAATAATAATAATAGTAATGTGTCCCTTGTGTGGGTAATCAAAACGTAAACAGCTCACAGACTTATAAATCAGAAGTAATCTCTCCTTCTAACTATTTTGGTCTTAAACATATCGATGGGCAGTGTGAGTGGATAAAGTTCGAAGGAAATGGAAAAGGAAGGTATGGAAAAAAAAGACAAAAAGGAATATCAAAAAAACCTGTTTCGCTAGAGATCTAGCGTCATCAGAATACATATTAATTTATATCCAAAAACAGATTGCACAATTCAAGGAAAAGAAGGTTAATAACTGATGTAGAACATAATGATACTCTCAAGGAGTACAATGATTCTTATCATTATACTCCTTACAAGTGATAGTTCCCAGTGAAAGAACACCAACTAATGCCAGTGTGAAAATCTGTAAGGACATACCCACTTACACACACACACACACACACACACACACATATATATATATATATATATAACGGTACATGCGGCCTCGCCAAACACGGGTATGATTCCGTTTCCAATCCATTGATTATTCAGCTGGTCGATATATCTTCGGATTACACGACTAATTCTTTATCTGCCCACATTGTGTTTTTAGATGTGTACAACAGATGAATCACTAATTGGAGTTGCCGGTCGACGTGTAAACCAATAAAACCACACTGTATAGAAAGTAAAAAATAAAAAAAAACGACGCCAACAACCGAGAACAAACACGCCATTGTAACAATAATAATATTTAGTTGGAAGGGAAAAAAATGTATTCTAACAATGGTACCAGCATTAACACTCCACAGAGGTGAGGAGGTTAAATCAGAGACCCGGTTAACAAATATCAGCCTGTCGACTCCTTAAGTAAGTTTAAGCTTTCCTATTTTTGCTGGCGTAAGGCAATCTTAGTGATGGATGTATTTACATTCTTTCAATCCTTGGGATTATTCCACAATGTGGTAGTATGACAGACTTTCTTCTTTTTCTATATGTAGAATGCAAAAACATGTGGCATGAACTATAGTCAGTAGAATACTGACGCATTTATTTGGGCTTCTCTGTCTCAACAATTGTCGTGTTTTCTCAATTCACTTCCCTTTTTCTATACTCAGGATAATTTGGTAAAAGGTCAAGTCTCAGAGCGACGGGGGGGGGATTCAACTAACGTTCTCTCCGCGGGACTCTCTATTTTGGGAAAGAAAAAAGCCTCGTATTTTATGTACATCTCATTCGGCGGAGCGGTGACGGCGGTAACGCTAAGAAACAGCTAACTTCCCCTGATCTGGTTTCCAACAATCAATTCCGTATTTCACTATTTGGCACCCTATTCTACATTCGCTTTCCTCGTACTTTTTGCCAAAAATACCGATCCTTTTAAAATTTGGAATTATTACAATCTTATATCAACGTGACATGCTAACGGTAAGGGAACTGAATTAAAATTTTCCATACTTATTTTTTGGGTTTTTGGATTTGTGGTTTCCCGATGTTTTTCATTCTCGGGTCTAGCAGGTGCCCTCCACGGTGTTTTAGTCAAAACCATTTTTGGGGGTAATTTGATTCACGAGAATAAGGAATAACAATTGTTTCAAAATATATATATATATATATATATATATATATTTGGTCAAAACGATATTTTTCCGATTTCCTCTCAATTTTTACAATGTACTGGTCCGTTTTTCAAAAACCGCCTGAGCTAATTCTTATTCTTATAGTCAATAAATTTCCTCGACTGACCTTGGACATAACGAGTCACATGTGTATATATATATGTATATATATAAATGTATATATATAAATTAGACTGATTACCTTACTTTAAAAAAGTGTTAATTTTTGTGCCAATTGTATGTGTGTTTTTGCATTTATAAACCAACCGGTGCATTCGCACAAGATTTTAAACTTTGAGATACTTCCCTGGTCTTTTGGCTGGGCCGTCTGGCATTCGTATCGGATGGGGTATCGAAACCAATGGCAGATTCGAGGTCGAAAGGCCCTCAACTTCGGTTGGGCCACCCTCGGGTAGGCGAGCTGCTTTTTTATCGCTTATGTACCCCTTGTATAGTACTAGACCTCACGGTCTAGTTCAAGCTATATTCTGGCATACGTGCCCAGATCTAGATTTAGGTCCGTGATACTGCTTGACTCATTAGAGCCACATTGCACTTAGTGGGTAATGACTAGCAGGGTTCGAGTCTCGGCTCGTTCCCGACCCTCCCTTCCCCTTTATCCCCACTTTAATCGGCGTTTGGGCTTTTGACCTTGTGTCAAGTCCTGTCTGGTGGGAGGCATCGACAAATACAATACTTCACAGACGACAATATTTGACTTGCCAGGAAAAATTTAAAGGGTCAAAAACAATTTTAACCAAAGCGTCGATATTTTTAATAAATATAATTTAAGATTCGCGAATGAAGCATAGCTGTAATAATAAACTTTAAATAAATTAACATAAATTAACATAAATTAATATATTAGCTGTAATAATAAACTTTAAATGAATTAACATATTTTTCTGTGTGACGAATCATTAGTGTAAGTATGTCTATATATGAAAGGCAAAATGTATGTGTGAATATAGAAGAGAATTAATCAATTAGATTCAGAGAAAAATCATCAATATTTCTAAACCTACCTAAATTGTGTAAATAAGAAAAAAATGAATATTTCTTTAGTGATTTTGCAGGGAAATTATTTCTTTGATTATTTTTGGTTTGATCATTTACATTTTCTGTCGCAAGTCAAATACTTCCGTCTCTGAAGTACCCCCAAATTTAAAAACTAGCGTCAATATACCGATTGATTAATAAATATAAAATGGAGGTGCCCGTAGTGTAATGATTATCGTCGTAGGAAATGGAAATGGCGACACGAGTTCAAATCCTGAACCAAGCTAATTGCATTTCACATAGCACTAATACCCTTGGGAAAGGTATGAATCCAATTATTCTCCCTACAGCTATGGGTAAATAGTAGGGCATACTAGATTCTTCAGCCTTGGTAAGGCAACTAGTCTAGGAGAAGGACAACTCTGAATTCAAACCTGTTAAACTCCGCTTAAAAATTGACCTTGTGTCATATCCTGCCCGAGCGGAGGGGTTGGTAATTATGGTTAATAGATATAAAATTACATTAAAAAAATAAGTTTATCGTGCCTATTTTTGCAAAACATTCAACACATTTTTTAGCATAGATATCAGTTGAGTTCATATATATATATATATATATATATATATATGCATTCGTGTGTGTGTGAAGTGTACCCCATCTGTTCTAGGACACATCTGTTCTGTAAGTCTGCAAGCAGTTTACACTTCATCAACCTCTGACAGCTTTGAAGACAACTTGGCAAATTGAGAGCACGTTTACCAGAAACATCTCGTAAAGGTGAAAAAAGACTTATGTTTCAGTTTTCCAATCACTTGTTTTATTCATCAGTTCTCTTGGGTCAATTTAACAGAACTCTTTCAACTAGGCCAGTTTCAATCTGGCACAAATATAGATTCGTTTATCAACTAATATAGAAGCACTTTAACTATGAAAAAAGGAATTCATTTTACACTACAAATACATAATTTAACGAAACCTCTTTCCTTTTCAATACTCTTAATTCAGTGGCCGATATTAAAATTAAACTGTGAAAGCTTCAAAAGATCTCTAATAGCTAAAGCCCAGTCGGCTGGTTGTCGGCTGTAAAATACATCAACTGCATCTATGTTAAGGGGCCAGACTTCACCAACGAGATCGCCCAGTCATCTGGGGCTGTAGCATACACCGACTGCATCTTTGCTGAGGTTTAAGACCATACACCAACCAAAGTACTATAAATAATCTGATAGTGAGGCGTCAGTAATTCTACAGCTTTGGGGAATGCAGAGTACTATTTCATAGTTATTACTTCCAGGTCCACTTAGCCTACTCTGCTAGGACTGTAGAATATGCAGAGGAGTAAGACTCCTAGCTAGAGTCCTGGATATTAAACAAAACTATCTGATCGCGAGGCTCTCGAAATGTTGGAACTTTGAGGAATGCAGAGTACCTATTCATTGCCATCACTCCGAGGTTTCCTCAATATTTATTATCCAATTCAACTGATAAGGAGCAGTGATTAATTATTTCTCATTGATTATTATTGGTTATATTAGATGTATCCATATGTTTTCTTAGTTTTTTAAGGTGATCAGACAACGTTATATATATATATATATATATATAATCCATGGAAAATATTCTGCAACCCTGGGGTTCATGAAGTTTTTTGCAAAACAACAATCATCAGGCAATGAAGAAGATGGAATGAACTGAAAATCGAAAATACCACAAAATACAGACAAAAAACCGTTTGGATTTCATTTGTGTATGGTTGTAATATGTGAGTATATGTAGGTGTGTGCGAATGCGTGTGTGTGTGTGTGTGTTATAGCTACGTGTGGATGTGTGCTTTTATGATGTTACTTCAGACCAGGAACGTATTTATTATTATAATAGCTCTATCCTAGATATTAAGCACTCTCTATATTATATTGCACTTGGGTCGACACATAACCACAAAGTGATTTAGTGACAACAAACACTCTTATAATATATATACGAGGATCATTAAATAAGTTTCCAGACTTTTTTTCGTATGGGCACTTTTACCGATGTTACACACATGAAACTCTAGTCCCCTTCGAAGTAATCTCCTCCGGATGCAATACACTTGTTGTACCGTTCCAACAACTTCTGCAAGGCCCCATCGAAGTCCTCTTGTGTGAGCGTGTCAATGACTTTGGTCACA
This sequence comes from Sepioteuthis lessoniana, assembly GCA_963585895.1. Taxonomy (NCBI): domain Eukaryota; kingdom Metazoa; phylum Mollusca; class Cephalopoda; order Myopsida; family Loliginidae; genus Sepioteuthis; species Sepioteuthis lessoniana. The sequence continues at coordinate 83,795,897 of OY757922.1, read as the reverse complement.
GCCTCTTTCATCTCCTCACTTGTCCCATAACGAACGCCTCTCAGCTTAGGGAAAAACCAAAAGTTACAGGGAACTAGGTCTAGACAATAGGGAGGGTGAGGAGCTATCTTGATGCCCATCGTGGTCAAATAGTCTGTGACAAGGATGGGGTTGTGGACTGGAGCATTGTCCTTATGAAAATGCCACTAACCCGATTTGAAGGGAGCTGGCCTCTTCCCGAGGAATCTCTTCCTGAACTCCCTTAAAACCTCAACATAGTAACCCTAACCCTAACCTTTTGGCCAATCAACTCTGGTGTATTGACTTCCTTACTCCTCCCACACCTCTCATCATCCCTCACAGACTCCCTGCCTTCTTTGAAGCTCTTATGCCACTCAAAAACTGATGATCGATTCATGCAAGATCCTCCAAAAGCAGTCTGAAACATTCCATACGTTTCTGTGGCATTTCTTCCAACACAATTTTATTGCATATCGTTCTTCTAAAGTGTCCTCACGTCCAGTTTGCATTTTTGAAATTCAGCAGCTGTGACAATCAGACTTTAGTAGGGTGTATTCCAATTGCTTCTGTAGTTGTTCATTTGAACCTGAAATCCTAAAAATTTGTCAGTCATCTCATATGATGTATAGCAATAACATACTGAATTCTCAAGAGTCTAAGACAATTTTAAATGCCTGTAAAAAAAGTCTGGAGACTTATTGAATGTTCCACGTATACACACACACACACACACGCACATGTATATATATATATATATATATATCAACAACTCTACTTAAACAGGATTCGACACAAGTTCGATTTTTAATGTTTAATAGATTTTAATTCCATCTCATTTACAGGTTGGCATACTTAGGTTAAAAAGCGCCGCTTACACTTCTATCAAGCCATGATTGGAAGGGAAACAGTTGGCTTTATTTCTTTCCTAAGGGTACTAGCTCTATATAAAATGTAAACATCTCCGTCCAGGGTTTAAACTCTGTTCACTGTCTTCATCTCTTCTGATCATAAGCATGAATCCACTTGTTTCTATTATATATATATATTTATATATATATAGTAGCGGCCATGAATTAAGGAAGGGAAGAACAACAAATATTTAAAGGATTTCTACTTGAAAAACTTTTTATGCACGTTTTCAAAATTATTTGAAAATATACTTGGAACATACGTGTATTTATTACATATATATTTTTGAAAATTTTTTTTTTATCATAAATCAATAGTGAACTAGAAAAACAAATATATACATTTTGCAATTATTAAAAGTTGAGGAACACTGTTGAATTATAGTTATTTAGGTAACTTTTAAACAATTTGATTTATAATTTTGTTTTATCGTCAACTGTCATACATCGATTGCCGACGAACAGAACAGATCAGAACAACAAGTCTGGTCTACATCATTCAGAATACACGAGTAGTTAGTAAAACAAGACCTACTTATCAGAAGGAGCAGTCCATTTTACAATGAAATGTAATGATTGGAAAAAGAAATGAAAAAGAAATATATATATATATATATATATATATATATATATATATATATATATATAAGCAGCAACTCTTGACTTTTCTAAAAGAAGGAAAAACTCTCAATTCTCTCGCAAATTGGTGCACTTTTCTTCTCTTCTGAGCTTATCCAAAAAGTGTATATATATATATATATATATATATGTGTGTAATATAATGGCCGAGGGATTTCGTTTTATGACTTTGGGTTTAGTTACGCTGAGACCCTTTCGGCTCAGCACATGCGTTAGCTAGGTGCAAACTTGAGCACAGGTATTGACGCGCACGCGGAGAGGATGTATCATTCGTAGATGTCAAAATAAAAATCCGATAGAGAGGTTGACTAGTGGATGTGAATGACGTAATGCACCGGAAGTTCATGCGCGGAGGATTTGGGTGATTTTGAAAAAGTCAGTTAGTTGAGTTGATTCCTGCCTCGGGAGAAGACGGTTGGCTTTCGCTTGCTCGCGACAGGTGCGCACGTATTGGAGGGGGCAGATGAAAAAGCCAGAATAGAAAGAATGTGTATCTCTCTCCTTATATTAAAGAACCTTTAATCTCAAAGGTAATAAAAAGTTTCGTACCTGAACTAAGAAGTCGTAAGTGTTTTTCGTGTTCCGAGATTCCTTTTTTCTCTGTTATATACATATCATATTTACCAACCCTTCCGCTCGGGCAGGATATGACACAAGGTCAATTTTTAGCGGAGTTTGACAGGTTTGAATTCAGAATTTTCCTTCTCCTAGACTAGTTGCCTCACCAAGGCTGAAGAACCTAATCTGTCCTCTGTTATATATATATGAACATTACATGTACGTTTCACACGTAGCTATGTCTGGCTATTGTACATTGATTTATTTGATGCCGTGACCAGGATCTGGGACCAGAGTATGGTCCTTTTAGGGTTTGAAATTCTTCAAGGAATTATAGAGGGCCCGTTGTGTTTAGGAGGTTAAAAGATGCATCCGTATTGTACCTTGATGCACACATGTCAAGATAGCCAATCGCGCAAAGATAGTAAAACAAATTTAGATGTAAATTAGCCGGGCAAGTGTTACATAGGGAGAAGGTCGCCTTCTAAGTAAGATTTTGTTTTGCTGTGGTTCAAGTGATTTCTTTTAGTGTTATTTTTCAGTATTATTGTCCTTGAGAAATATTTTGTAAAATATATGTGTGAGGGCGATGGAGACGAACGTGAAGAAAAAATTTCCCATGTGAAATTTTGAAAAATAAGTAAGGGATAATTGTTGTATATTGACCTCCAACCCAGCTGGGCTATCAAAGGAAATGAACCTGTGTAAATAACAGGTGCATCCGGTCGAGGAATATCAGGATATTATAACCTTGACCGTGGACGGGTTGAATGAGTGCGATTGTGACGCTCGCAGGAAGAAGAGTGGTCGTCAAATCATTATATAACCCGGGTGAAGACAGGAAGTCAGCAATTGGAGATCAGACGAGTTGGAGATAAGATGCGGTAGAGAAAACCAGTACCCAGAGAGGCTGGGCCCCCAGGCCCCCGGTTGAGCAGCCTAGGAGAACGGGAAAGAAACGCGGTTATGGCCAATAGAGTGGGGGTCAATATGTTGCAGTTCTGTTCTGTCTCCAACTCCCTTTCACACACAACCCTTTAAAATAAAATGAGAGGGATATTTTTCTAAAGACTGTGTCGCTCGTCTTTATTGTGTCGTCGTTATGATTTTGCATGCATCTGCAACCTCAACATAGTAACCCTAACCCTAACCCTTTGGCCAATCAACTGCATGAAGATGTATTTGTATTATGTGGCTATATCACATATATATGAAGTAAAGCTGGTTTGAGCGTAGAGGTTTCTTTTCCTAGACAATTGGTCTTAGTGTGAAGACAATTTACTCATACTTGCAGGGAGAATAGATGGATTCATGCCTTCTCCAAGAGCAAGTGCGCTGAGTAAAATGCAGACTGCTTCACTCGGAAATTGAACTTGGATCGATGTTTCTATTTTCAACAATGACAATAGCAACGATCCTTATCAAATCGAAAAAAATGAAAAATTCTAACGTATGATATTTCCAAAATCGGCCCATTGGCTTAGTGGTAGAGTGTTCACCAATGGTCCTGGAGACTGGGGTTCAATCTCAAGTCGAGTCAATACTAAAGACTCAAAAAGTGATACTTGATACCTCCTTCCTTAACACTTGTTTCATGAGTAAAGTAGAGCAATCCAGGGAAAGGAGTAGCACCCTGCCCGACATCTCAGTGTAGTAGCTATTGAAAAGGGAGTTTTCGATTAGTACTCAACTACGGTTACCAACTTTACTATATTTCCCCAAATATCTCGTATTTCTAAAAATAACTTTACCGTATTTTGTTCCCGAGAGCTAGTATTTCTGAATATACTAGCAATTACTGGTTCTGGTAAGTAGTAGTCAAAAATATAACTAAGATGCGAGATGCATACGATAAATTTCCAGACTTTTTTCGTATGGGCATTTAAAATTGTCGTAGACTCTTGACAATTCAGTATCTTATGGCTATACATCTTATGAGATGTATAGCGTCATCTCATAAGATGCATATACATCTTATGAGATGACTGACCATTTTTTATGCTTTCTGGTTCAAATGAACAGCTACAGCAGCAATTGAAATACACCCTACTAAAGCCTGATTGTTACAGCTGCTGAATTTCAAAAATACAATCTGACACTTTAGAAGAACGATATGCAATAAAATTCTGTTTTAAACTTGGAAAAAATGCCACAGAAACGTATGGGATGCTTCAGACTGCTTTTGGAGCATCTTGCATGAATCGAGCATCAGTTTTTGAGTGGCATAAGAAATTCAAGGAAGGCAGGGGATCTTTGAGGGATGAGGAGAGGTGTGGTAGGAAGTCAATACGTCAGAGTTGATTGGCCAAAGAGTTAGGGTTAGGATTAGGGTTAGGGTTACTATATTGAGGTTTTAAGGGAGTTCAGCACTCTTCAAATCGGGTCAGTGGTCTGTCGTTATGAGACAATTGAGGAAATGAAAGAGGCTGTGATGAAAGTCATTGACACGCTCACACAAGAGGACTTCCAGAAGTTGTTGGAACGGTACAAGTGCATTGCAGCCGGAGGAGATTACTTCGAAGGGGACTAGAGTTTCATTTGTGTACTATTAATAAAAGTGCCCATACGAATAAAGTCTGGAAACTTATTGTATGCACCTCGTACTCCATCTTCTGAACGAAACATATCAGTCCTGAATGCCCCGACGATAATCAAGTTTTTTACATGAAAAAATTTCCAGATTGACTCACAAGCAATAAAAAATGTAATCCTGAAACATTTACGTATATTGTACACAGATAAAGTTTAATGCTCACTTAAATTATTATTATTATTGTTTCTTGCTAAAATAATACGGAAAAAATAGAATCGGTTTAACACAAACTTATGTCAGTTGTTTTAATATCTCATTGTTTTACTTAATTTTTTTCAGTATCAATCTTTTTATCGCAGTATCCGGAAAATCTATCTTGTATTATATTTACATATTTTCTGTATCGAACATGTTACGCATTTGTTCGACGCAATGACTAAAGTGCTGGACCGCGGTATCTGAATATGTGATCTCGACCCGTGTAATGACGTTCACTTTCGGACTAATGCCGTAGGGAAATGTATAAAACCTATTATCCCACCCCCAACCAGTTACAGATTCTGGTTTGTTTTTATGTGAAACCAGTTGCTTTTATTAGATCTATTGACGTTTGTAGTACGAAATCTTGTCAGATTATGAGCTTAAATGAGATTAATGGGATCTCAGTGGCAATGTCAAAAAAGTCGGTGTCACCTTCAGGTGAGTGAACCATTATTTTCTTGATTTGGAAAATAATGTCCTAAATTATTGACCTATTTTAATCGTAACAAGAGGCAAAATGCATCAGAATTGACTGATTATTTTGAAAAAAAAAAAAGAAAGGAAATACTCATCTGCGCTTCGGGTGTTGTAATGGTTAACAAGCTAGACTAGCAAAACTTCGGGGGGTAAATTCAAGTCTTATTAGGTACCTCAGTCATACGGCTTTGTGATAAATCTAAACAAAAAGCTTGGTAAATTACAAAATAAATGCACATCCATTCCAATCATATTTATTTAATTTCGGTGTATTTTTGTAATGAGTTGCAATTCATTTGATCAGTCTATCCAACAGGTGTATCATATCAACGTCTGGTGCTCAGATGTAAATGCAACCCAATGCAATGAATATCTATCGAACAGGTTATTATGATCCCTATATCAAAATGTTCTTTACAATTCTTGGTTACAAATATATGGTAACGTCAGAATTCTTGCAATATTTGCTTACCTTCCTCAAATCTATAACTTGAAGGAATCGAACTGATACCATCGCCAGCAAATAGTCTGGACATTACTTACTAGGTTTATTATTTCTTCCGATTTATGGGTCACGTCTTTCGTTCGCGTCACTTCAACACGCAAACGGAGATGGAAGCTACAGAGAAGGAGTTCTTCGCCTCGACGGACAAGAATTGGTATCAGCGTGGAATCAAAAAACTTTTAGAAAGGAGACATCACGACGAATATAATGCGTACCTAGCCCACTTGGATTTTAATTTGGCTCACGTTCTGCGCTTCTTCCGTTTCAGCAGTGAAGAGGTGGAAACTTCAGTGAAGGATAACTTGGTTTCGAAGGATAAGAAGTGATATCGGCAAGGCATCAAAAACTGGCAGAAAGGTGGCTTCAGACGGTGCCACATGATTGCGTCTTTTTTGAATGCTAGGCTGCTTTTGTTCTCACTTCAAGAATAAAGCAAATATGTTACAAAAAATTGAAGAAATGTTGATTCACTATCGTAATTTAAGATAAGTCATGACTCTCTCCTGTCAAAGACTTCCATTTCATAGCTACCAGGCCTTTATTTGGTATTGCAGTGGCTGTTAAAAGATGCAAAGAAAATAGTTACTTGCCGAGAGAAGGAATTGGTTTGGTTTCGTTTGGTTTTATGGCACTTCAACCATTGCAGTTTATTAAAGCCAAATCCATTTTAATACATATAAACAGTTCTATTTCAAACACTTTAGTTTAGTGTAGGTATTGTTTCTTTTTTATTTACACAGAGTTAAATGCCAAAAACAGTTCTATTTCAAACAATTCAGTTTAGCATTAGTACACAGTTTCAATATCAAAAAATCAATCCTTTTTCTAACAATTCTGTTTAGCATAAATATACAGTCTAGTTCTATTTGATCCATAGATAAGACACTGTTAGGTGCGACCTCTCCAGGTCAGAGTGGACCTGGGAGCGATGGCAATGAAGAGGTAATCCACTTTCCCCAAAGTTCAAGTATTACTGGAACCTCACCATCAGATTGCTTAGTGTCATATCCAGAACACTCGCTGTAGGGGAGAGATCTTACCCTTCTGCAGAGATGCAATCGGTGTATTATTCTTCAGCCCCAGCCGACTGGGCAACGAGAGAGACTAAGAAGGAAATCAGTATAAAGGATGTATTAAATACATAGAATAAAGAATGCAAGGAAATAGAAGAAAGTTTACAATATATAGAAGACGCGAAGTATAGGAGTGAAAAAAAGAATGCTCAGAGAACAATGATTCCTATAGTTCGCTGAGAACTGATCATGTAGCTATGTCCTGACATGTTTGTGTTTGCCTTGTGGGGTTTTTTTCGCACGAATCAAGTCAAGTCCTTTGACACGATCGCGCATTTCCCTGACAGCAGAAGATCGGGGCGGCCGGCCGCAACCAGCCCACATGTAACCTGGATGCCAAGTCGCATTATCTCTTTGAGACAGCTACTTGGCGCCACACCATTTTTTTTTTGTCAGTTACCTTTCCTTCATTTTTAGACACCTTTATATTTTAGACATCTAGATATTCGAGTATCATTCCTCCTCTTTTTCTTATTTTTCTTCGTACTCTAAACACTTTTTTTCTTTTTTCTCCGTTTCTTTTGTTATTTAACCTCTCTATCTGCTTTTTTCTCCTCTTCTTTTTACTTCATTCTCTCTTTCTATTTATGCACGCTTCTTCTTCTTCTTCTTTTTCTTCTTCTTCTTCTTCTTCTTCTTCTTCTTCTTCTTCTTCTTCTTCTTCTTCTTCTTCTTCTTCTTCTTCTATGCTCTTTCTTTTTCTTCTTCTTCTTCTTCTCATCCATCACTTCTTCTTCTTCTTCTTCTTCTTCTTCATTTGTGCTGTTTCTTTTTCTTTTTCTAATCTATCACTTCTTCTTCTTCTTCTTCTTCTTCTTCTTCTTCTATGCCGTTTCTTTTTCTTATTCTCATTCATCACCTTTTCTTCTTCTTCTTCTTCTTCTTCTTCTTCTTCTTCTTCTTCTTCTTCTTCTTCTTCTTTTTTTTTTATTTCCTTTAATGTTTCTTTTTCTTTTTCTCATCAACCACTTCTTCTTCTTTATTCCTTCGTTATCTCCCTTTATATATGTCCATTCCTTTTTCATTCATTTTACCATTAAGCACGTCCCCCATTCAACTCTTCCTTTAGTTAAAAAAAAAAGTTGCTTTTATTTTTTACAATTATTCTTTTGCCTTTTCTCTTACTTTTTTTTTTTTGACTTGCATCAAACTTTCCTACGCAACATTATTTTTCCACTCTAACCCCCCCCACCACGCGCGCCTTGCTATTAACATAACAACTCTCAGCGTTCTCTTTGTTCAACTTTCACTTACACGTTTTAATTTCTCTTTCATACAAAACAATGGGAAGCTTAACACGTGAAGGGTCTATGACGTCCATTATCCTGAGGATCTAAAATACCTTGTAAAAGAAATCATGTCAAGATGATTCAACAGCTGACAGGGTATTTCATATACTCTAATGAGCTATCAAGGTCATAATAATTCTGGCTAAAAATATGGAACTTTTTTCTTTACTCTTAGTTAACTAGAAGGAGTAGAACATGCTGACAATATCACCTGCAGATGGCTAAGACCCGACGTTGAGGCTATACTTATGGAGCTTTCAGGAACACGGAGTATAACTTCTTTGCCATTACTCCCCTATTCACTCTGACCTAGGGAGGTATAACATCATTTAAGAGTCATATAGATATATTTGAAAGTTATTCGTATTAAACAGGAGTAAGCAAAACTATACAAATGTGAAAATATATTATTTTTACTCCTTGAGAGTTTTTCACATCAACTTCAGCCCGTGAGTTCTCAGTAGAGATTGAGTTTCCTCAAGTCTTCAGGACTCTTCTTAGTATTCTGGCCAATCTCAATAATGCTGTAGTTTGGACAGTCTCCACTCGTCCCGTTATTTCCAATCCCTCCAATTCTTGTACCATCCATGGTGACTGTACCGAGTGTACAAATTACAACTGGTATCACCGTCACGTTTATGTTCCACAGTTTTTTTTTTCAATTCAAATAAGAGAAAAGATTCGTTAATACTTGAAGTTAGTTACTAATCTTTTCTCTTCTTTTTATTATCACTGTTTTCCACTGGGACTAAAAAATTCACAAGATCACCAGATCTTTTTTTGTTTATTTATATAATGCCTGGTTTCTGGTTGTAATTAGGGGATTTATTTTATCTCACAATCCTAAAGAATTTTATGCATTTCATTTTTTGAACAGATTTTGGTTTGTGCATATATCATTTGATAGTTTGGTTGAATTTCAGTTTCTTGCACAATTCCTTGTTGATCACCTTTCTCACCCAGTCATGTATAGTCTTGCACTCTTTTATTGCCATTTTGGTGCGAGCGCTTATAATGGAATTCATTGTTTCATTTTTTCACCACATAACCTAAAGTTTTTATTTTTCTGTGTCATATCAATTTTCTCCTTGATATAATTGGTTCTCATAGCATTATCTTGTGCTGCCATTAAGAGATTCAGTTTCTCCAGTGAGGTTTCCTCTTCTAAACCATGTCTAGACCATCTCGTAAGCCATCTCCCCAATTAATTGCTTGAGGTCTCTGTATAGTAGTTTGTTTTTTATTTCTATTTTCTAAATTTTGTTTTACTGTGTACCATTGCTGTTACTGGCTGTTGGAATTAGTCTTTCAAAGATTTTTTGTGTATTCCTCGGGTCCTTTAATGGTTGTATCGATACAACCCTCAATGTTGACAAGTCCTCTTTCTTCTTTTCTTGAGATATAGAGTCAGTCTATGTCATCTCTCTGTTGAAATGCCTCATGCATCGTCATGAATTTCCTGGTTCTTTGATCCCTTTGACAGAGTTCCTCTTTTGTCCATTTTGAGAATCGTTTAGAGGATCTTTTAAGGGGTAGTATCCAGGTGTCTATTTCGTTAATAATATTCCTGCTACAAAATTTGGTTTCAAGAAGGTTTCTCGTTCTTCTGAGGTACCCTTACCTTATTTTCTTTTCTTCATTTCCGTTTGTTTGATGGTATCCTCTTCCAATATTCCAAAGTACTTGTAATTTACTTTTTTCTCTGGGTGATCTGA
>OY757922.1:83705939-83780939 GCA_963585895.1 Sepioteuthis lessoniana | reverse complement strand
ATTTGGTGAAGTTTTAAAATCTAACCTAATTCCAGATAATACCTGACTTAACACGTGATATCTTTTATACATTTAGAGTTCTTCCGAGTAGACTTATTTCGTCTTAGCTCCTTGATTCCCTTGCCTGAAGATAATCACCAATGACCTTAAATATATGTCAAACCTCATCTCCGCAGGTGTTAACACAACAATCGCATATCCGTTGCTAGCCCAGTCACTAGGGGCTGTAGAATACACCAACTGCATCTCTGCAGAGGGGTAAGGCCCCCCACCACAATGAGTGTAATGGGTATGACATTTAACAATCTGATGGTGAGACTCCAGCCTTGTATAATTTGGGGAATATGAATTACCCTTTCATTGTCATTGCTCCAAGTTCCTGTCTGACCAGCCGTGGTCGTATCTGATTGGGTCCTATTCATGGGTCAAATACGACCTTCTGTATGCAAACAAATGATTGATGTTGAATTATGAAGCGTTTAATGATATGCAAAAAAGTGCTCATGCACGTTTAACAATGTTATCAACAAATGTATTAACAAATCCAATATATATATATATATATTTATATATATATATATATATATATATATATATATATAAACAGGATTTGGCATTAAATAACCTTCAATGGTTGATGCACTATAAAACCAAAGTAAATCAAATTATATATATTTAATATAAATGTAGAAAGAGGATTTTGCATGAAATAACCTACAATGGTTTATATGCCATAAACCCAACTAAACCAAATCATATGTATTGAATATTTACACATAAAGATTATTTGCCATTGAATAACCAACAATACTTGATATACTATAAAACCTAATTAAACCATATTTTTTATATTTAGAATATATGTATAAACAGAATTTAGCATTAAATAGCCAACAATAGTTTATCTGCCATAAAACCAAACGAAACCTAATCTTATATATTTATGTGTATAAAAAGATTTTGGCATTAAATAACAAACAACACTTGATATGCTATAAAACCCATTTAGACACAATCCTATATGTTTAATCTATATGTATAAAAAGAATTTGGCATTTAATAACCTACAGTGGTTGATATGCCATAAAAACCAAAAATCAAATCAATCACCATTTTACAGAAATGTTTAGACTTGTGTTGTTTTCGGGTCGTTTTTAGATTCATAACACTTTCATCTCCTTTCAGATGATGATTTTTCCTGGATTTTCAACTGTAACATGTATTTTGTACCTGGGGTAGATTTTTGTTTCAATCAACGGTTTAGATGTTAGTTAGCCATCTTGTCCTCGGTCGTTGGTCGCATCTCCTCCCCGCTGGTTCTCGCTTCTTCGCTAGGATCTCCATAATGAAGTCATTTTCAGTATGCACACATCTTTTATTTTGTTAAAACGTCTCATAACACCGATTTAGTCGGGAAATAACTTCTGGACCATAGATATAAATATAGTGATAGCAATTTTCAACGGCTCTTGGCTAACTAACGAAAAACTAAAATCTACTTTTTTAACTTATAGGATTTCAGTCACCCGACTTTAACTCCTCCAATGATATCCAAGCTTTCCAACTGCCCTTAATGATCTTTACGTGTCAATTACACTGAGTTGACATAGGCACAACAGTTTTAGTCGTTTCAAAATTATCTTCACCACATTTTGCAATAAAAGATTCAGTCAATAACGCGACTGGAGTTTGATCCTGTTGACTACGATATCACAGACTAACACGTTAGCCACTTTGTCACGGTAAGTCGCACTAAATTAACTTCAAACAACGCAAGCCCACAAGACGTAACTTCAGCATGAACGTGATGGTGCCCTCATTAACAAAGTTTCACTTACGAGGATCATTAAATAAGTTTCCAGACTTTTTTCGTATGGGCACTTTTATTGATACTACACACATGAAACTCAAGTCCCCTTCGAAGTAACCTCCTTTGGCTAAAATGCACTTATTATACAATTCCAACAACTTCCGGGAGGCCCCATCGAAGTCCTCTTGTGTGACCGTGTCAATAAACTTCGTCACAGACTCTTTCATCTCCTCAGTTGTCTTATAACGACAGCCTTTGAGCTTAGGGAATAACCAAAAGTCACAGGCAGCAAGGTCTGGACTATAGAGAGGCTGAGGAACTGTCTTGAGGCCCATCTTTGTCAAATAATCTGTGACAAATATGGAGTTGTAGACTGGTGCATTGTCCTGGTGGAAATGCCACAGACCCGACGGAATCTCTTTCTGGACTCCCTTAAAACCTCAACATAATAACCCTAACGCTAACCCTTTGGCCAATCAACTCTGATGTATTGACTTCCTTACTCCTCCCATACCTCTCATCATCCCTCACAGACTCCCTGCCTTCCTTGAATCTCTTATGCCAGTCAAAAACTGATGCTCGATTCATGCAAGATGTTCCAAAAGCAGTCTGAAGTATTCCCTACGTTTCCGTAGCATTTATTTCCAAGTTTAAAACAGAATTTTATTGCATATCGTTCTTCCTCACGTCCAGATTTGATTTTTGAAATTCACCTGCTTTGACAATTAGGCTTTAGTAGGGTGTTTTCCAATTGCTGCTGTAGCTGTTCATTTGAACTTGAAATCCTAAAAATCAGCCAGTCATCTCATAAGATGTATAGCAATAACATACTGAATTTTCAAGTTTCTATGATTATTTTAAATTCCTGCACAAAAAATTTTGGAGACTTACTGAATGCACTACGTAGTTCTACACAAGCTAGATATACGTAGCACCCTATGAAAATCAAACTCCCTAATAATAGTTTAGTGGTTGAATATTCTAACCATTGCACTATGTGATAAGCCCTGAGAAGTAAACAGGGCTGAATTCGGCCAAAAGTGTAATATAATATTTATGCAAATCACGACTCATTTAGGAACCTTTGTCAAGTTCTGGACGAGGATATTTGCATTTTACATAGCGTTAATAGACTTGGGAAAGGTATGAATCCAACAATCTTTCCTCCAGCTATGTTCAAAATAGTAGGGGAGTATGAGCTGTTTAGCCTAGGAGTATGAACTGTTTAGTCTAGGAGAAGGAAAACTCTAAATTTAAAACCTGTTAAACTCTGCTTAAAATGACCTTGTGTCGCATCCTGCCCATACGAAGGAGTTGGTTATTATATACACTCCATCCTTATTTCTTTGAACAAATTATATGAATTAAGTAAAAATACTTGAAACCATATAACTGTGTGCAAATAAATAATTAAAATATTATTTTATAGGAATATTAACTTAAAACCCAAGAATTAAGATTATTTTCTTTTAATCTATTCCTTTATTGGCGCTGAAAACATTAGTTTGTGGTAATTTTCAAATTATTTCCTTTTATATATCAGGGAATTCTTTTTTTTTTTTTTTCTTTACTGCTATCAACCTAATAAGGCTCACCACTCACTTAAACGCCAAGTATTTACACCTTGTCACATCCGGTGCTCAAAATACGGTCCCTTTTTTCTCTTTCCATTTCATTGTTAATATCGGGAAATGTTTTGTTAATATTCTAATATCTAACTTTTAAAATCTTATTGACCTATTGAATGTTTAGCTGCCATTTAATACTATCATAAACTTAGGGCCTAATACTAAATATCCATGTACAGGTACACACACACACACACAAACACACACACACACACACACACAAACACACACACACACATATATATATATATATATATATATATATATGCCGATACGTATTTTATCTCATACTGATATACTGTCATCTTACACATTGTTGTAGATAAATATGTGCATCTAGAGACGAAATAGTTTATGGTGTCGAAACAAAGAGTTAATGATATATTACAAAAACAATATATAATCAGAATAAGATTAGTATGATAGATAGATAGATAGATAGATAGATAAGTATAAAGAAAAATAGATAGATAGATAGATAGAAACAGGCGGAGATAGATAGATAGATAGATAGATAGATAGAAAGAAACAGGTTGAGATAGATAGATAGATAGATAGATAGATAGATCCTAAAAGCTGATATTTAATGTTCAACGTAGTTTATGCATAAAACGGTTGTGTATTGAATAAACGATAAGACATATGCATAGGCGAAAAGAAAAAAGAAGAAATATTCACAGAAAAAAAAGAAACTTAAAATGTTAACCCTTTCTTCACTTTCTATATTTTTGTTAATATTTGTAAATACATTCCCTCATATTTTATCATCTGCTTTTTAAACTTTTCCTGTTTGTCCAAATGTTTTGCTTTCACTTAATACTATCATTCATTTATGATCGAATGGTCAAGAGGGTGTCCTCGTGGTGTAATGGTTAAAGGGATGGACTGCAGAATCGTTGTACGCGAGTTCGTACTCCAGTTGCGCTATTACATTCACTTTCGGGCAAATACCCTTGGAAAAGGTATGAGCCCCCTTATCCTCCCAGCTATGGGTTAAATAGTACCACTACTGTTCTTCTTAAATAACCTACAAAGGTTGATATGCCATTAAACAAAGAAATCAAATCAAATCTAATGGTCAATATCAAGAAATAGATACATACATATACGATACGCTGATGAAAATGATACTTATGCAGATACGCTCGTATCTACACGCGAATATACATTAGTGTCATGAGGCGAAATAGAAAATAATGATACAATCAGATAGTAATTATGATTCTGCTGCAAAAATATATGGACAGATTGAGATAGATAGATCATAAAAGCTGCTTTTTTAATGAGGGACACAATATACGCATAAGATAGACGTGTGTTGGGTAAATAATTATAGGCCAGGGGAGAAATAAAAGGATATTCACTGATAGAATATTCTCAAAATACTAACCCTTTCTTCACTTTTATTCAACTTGGAAATACGTTTTTATTTTTACTTTATTATCTACTCTTTAGATGAACTCGGGGTGTAACGGGTATCATCAAAGGAAATAGACACGGTGATCCAATTTTAAATCCAGTAGGAACTTTTATACATTTTACATGGCGCAAATAATTTTAGGAAAGGTACTATTTACCAACCCCTCCGCTCGGGCAGGATATGACACAAGGTCAATTTTTAAGCGGAGTTTAACAGGTTTGAATTCAGAGTTTTCCTTCTCCTAGACTAGTTGCCTCAACAAGGCTGAAGAACCTAGTCCGTCCTACTATTTACCCATAGCTGGAGGGAGAATAAGGGGGTTCATACCTTTCCCAAGGGTATTTGCCCGAAAGTGAACATAATAGCGCGACTGGAGTACGAACTCGCGTACTACGATTCCGCAGTTCATCGCTTTAACCATTACACCACGAGGACACCCCTTTTAGGAAAGGTATTCATCCAACTATTCTCCCCAAGCTATGAGTAAATAGTAGAACAGACTTGACTTTACAATTTTGGTATGGCAACCAGTTTTGGAGAAGGAAAACACCAAATTTAAACCTGACAACAAGTGACCGTATGGGGTCGAATAAATACATACTTTTAGAATTTTTCTTTGCCAACAAATTTTTATCTGCCACTTAACAATATCACGCATCAATCGAGACAGGCATCGACAAGCGACTTACAAAGACATGGACAGCTAACGATAGGCTATCGGTCGTATGGAAGTCAGACCTGACCGATAAAATGAAGCGCAGCTTTTCCAAGCAGCGGTCCTATCGATACTGCTATGTGGATGCACCAGATGGACGCTAACTAAACGTATGGAGAAAAAAATTGCTGGCAATTACACAAGAATGCTGCGTGCAATATTGATCAAGTCCCGGAGATAGCACCCCACAAAAAAGCAGCTGTACGGCCACCTACCACCCGTCACGAAAACTATGGAAATTAGATGAACAAGACACGCGGGACACTGCTGGAGAAGTAGGGACAAGCTCGCAAGTAATGTACTTCTGTGGACCCCTTCTCATGGACGAGCAAATGCAGGACGTCCAGCACGAACCTACATACAGTAGTTCTGTGATGGATACTAGATGTAGCCCTGATGGCCTGCCAAAAGCAATGGACGATAGGGAGGGGTGGCGAGAAAGTGTCAGAAATATCCGTGCTGATAGTACGACATGATGATGATGTCGCTCAGATATACTGGTATCAATATGCAAATGCTTTATGGTCTATAAATATGTGCATCTTGAAACGAAATTGTTAATAGTCTCACAGCAAGTAAATAAATAATATTTAGCAAAATAAAATCACCAAAATCATATTGAATAGGCGTATGAAGAGATTGTCATCCTAACGGCTAGAAAAATATTTTAAGTGAATCAATGAATACTATCTTTGCTGAAAATAAGACAATGAAATACACGGAAGGTTACTTTACTTTTTTAAATGTCAAAGTATAAATAAGTGGAAAATTCATATCTCTTATTGAAATGGCTTCGATAAATGGCGTGTCAGTTTGAAATAACAATTCTTACAAGACAATGTAAGATGCGTATGACACTTACGTAAAATTTTGTTTCTGAGCAAAGATTTGTAGTTACTGGTATTGATTATGAAATCTGCATTTACAAATTGATGCTCTCCCTGAAATCAAGATGATGTTAATAGATAAATATATGGTCAGGTGGAAATATATATATATATATATATATATATATATATATATATATATATATATAAATTAATCGGTATTAACTGGAGTAAAATATTTATCAACAGTGTTTCCTGCAGACGTACAAATACATACATACATACATACATACATATGTGTGCATGCATTAAGTGGACAAGGAATGTTATTACCAGACGAAGATAGATAGATAGATAGATAGATAGTAACACTCATGTATAAACATAGATAGATAGATAGATAGATGACATCATATCACCTTTTCAGCCAATAAAATTTTCAGCATTCTTTTGTAAATATAGATATGTTCATCCATGTATACTTTTTAAAATGTAATAATTTTAGTGAATTAAAGCAGATAGATAGATAGATTTCGTTCCTCTTTTTAATGGAATATCAACCTTCATGGATTATTTTAAACCACAACTATCCTCTGAGAAGAATTGTTGTGGTAATATCTAACCCAAAGATCGGGGGGGGGACTAAGGAGTTCATATCTCTCCAAGGAGAACTAGAGATGGAAATTCTCAACAGCAATGTCACATTCTCTGTCTACCTCTCTCTCTCTCTCTCTCTCTCTCTCTCTCTCTCTTTCTCTGTCTGTCTCTCTCTCTCTCAGTAGATAGATAGATAGATAGATTTATGAATAGAACGAATGAAAGAAAAAATCATTCACAGAAAGAAAGAAAGAAAGAAAGAAAGAAACCAGCATAAGTTACTTGAGCTGTTGTCACTGGTTAATGTCAAAAGGTGGCTAAAATACCAGTCTACATCACATAGAATTCTTTACATAAAAAAGGAAAAGAAATGGTAAAAAAATCTGATTCTCTGAATCTCTCTAAGTGTTAGGAAAAGGACGTAGGCGCTTAAACGAAAGAGAAGATCGGTTTTAAGAACTTTGCAGACCGTCCGTGGGTGATACAGACCGGAAAGTGACAGGTGGAGGCCGACGTGCGGGCGCAATTCTAGACTGAAAGTCGTTGGTAAAATAGAATTGTCAGAAGATATTTGACAAATAAAAAAACAAAGAAGGAAAAAAGAGAACGGCTTCTTCGTAAAGTGAGAGTTAAGGAAATCTTGTCAGATTCGGGATAGAAATGAAAATGTCAGAGAGATAGTCGTGGGCTCAGGCCGACATTTAAATATGACATCTGTCTAGAAATTAATGAGACTAAGTTTAAAAATTAAAAAGGATTTTATTATAACCAATTTTAATTACTCATGCAATTCATACGCTTCACATTAATTGATTTGCCAAGCTACACACTCTAAAATGTACAATAAATAATCATCTCCCTTGTATAAGGATCCTATTCATTGAGGGTCACGTGTCAATCCCATAATCAATGTTGGTCTGTTTTTCTCCATTCTTTGTCTCCTCTCCCAACAATATTTGTAGTCTCTCACTTTGTTATTGAAAGGTAAAGCCCACTTGTTATGACTACGAACTCACGTAAGTCTTTTTACCGCTTTTTGTGCCCATGTAACGTAATAGAACGGCTCATAGGAAATTGAATGAATGAATAAATAAATAAATAAATAAATTAAAGCACTCAGTAGTCACCGAATAACAAGGCAGAGTTGTAGTTAAAAATGAAGTTTCATAGGTTTGCGGTCACATTTTTCCTTCTCCGAGATTGGTTGCAAGATTTGTGAGCTGGAGGGAAAATAATTGTATCCATACCTTTCCGAAGAGGATTAGTATGATATGAAATGCAAACAGTGTATATGTACGGATATATATCTGTGTATGTGTGTGTGTGTGTGTGTGTATGTGTGTGCATGTTATTGTGTGTGTGTGTGTGTGTGTGTGTGTGTAAGAGAGAGAGAGAGAGAGAGACAAACACACAGAAAGAGAGTAGGAAAATTTCTCGGACAAAAGCCAAGAAATTGACCTTGTGCAATGAAGTAGATCCTCTGTCTCGAAAATTCTACCTGCCATTTAACGCACTTGGCACATAATTTCTCAATTTTATTTTACGATTCACAAAAGTAGTCGATATGAATTTAAAAGAAAAGGGTCGATCCATTTTGGTTGGATTTAAAACTAAACAAGGCTTCATCATGTCAGATCGTCGAAGTGCTATTCGGAATTATTACCCTCCATAATATCTTTTAAATTTTGTCAGCAGCAAATAACCAGCGCTATTATCAGCCCTGTAATCGAAACCTTCGCGATTTACGAAACTAATGAATCCCGCTTTTTCGTTTGGCTGTAGTACGAAATTTATAGCTTTCCATGGCTTGAGCGCAAAGACTCGCCAAATTTTGAACTCAATTCTTGGATTCATATTCTATACAGGAAACTATTAGGCTACTTTTTCATCCCTAAAAAGATTTTTATTTACTTATATAATCTGGAGGATCTTATCGGCAATGCTCAATACAGAAAGGTTTGCTTTCCCCTTATTCTCCAAAGTGATGTGATATTCTTATTACATTTCTCTCTATCTCAGTGTGATTATATCTATCTAAAACACCAAGAACGATTTTACAGAATAGGTGAACAATTGGATTATTTGTGAAATCATAAAGTTCTTTGGCGGAAACTGACTTTATTGCAACCACCGCCCCTCCCAGCCACCAAAAAAAATTAAACGTGTAGATTCTTGGAACAAACCCGAAAACCCTGGAAATGAAACTGAGGAACTTGAAGACCGTGGAAGAACTGAAGTAACCCAGACAACTATACAGTTGGAATCGGTTCGACTAATGAAAAGAGTCTTGAAGAACTGAAGACATTTGCAGTCATTCAACCTGCAAACCGCCTGTTACTACCGATGTAAAATATGATAATGACAATGATTGTAATCTGACATCGATAATCAATAAATGTATAGAACTTATCATTTTGGATGAGCTGATGAAAGAAGAATGGCGCAAAAATCTATTACAGATTCTATTTACAAAACTCCATACATTATATATTATAGATTGAATGACTATGACCAGAAAATCCGGAGGTAACCGTGGTGTAATGGTTATCGTCGTAGGAAATGGACACGGCGACAAGAGTTCAAATCCTGGACGAGACTGATTGCATTTCACATAGCACTAATACCCTTGGGAAAGGTATAAATCCATTTATTCTCCCTCCAACTATGGCTAAATAGTAGGAAAGTCTGGGTTCTTCAGCCTTGGTGAGGTAACTAGTTTAGAAGGAATACTCTGAATTAAAACATGTTAAACTCCGCTTAAAAATAGACCTTGTGTCATATCCTGCCCGAGCGGAGGGGTTGGTAAATATGATGACCAGAAAATCCGGCCGGCACTGCGTGTGTGGCATACGGAACCAATTAACAACTGGTTCGACCTTCTTAGGTGACATCAGTAGTGTATATTGTAATGTCTCCCAACCAAAACTTCAGGTATGAAATTACTCCATTACATCCCAAATGTCCTCGTTTGAGAGCAGTTAAGATAAATATCAAAATTTCAATTAATACTTACATTTTATCTATCATAATGTATACTTTTCATTAATAAGGTGGATACTTATACTTACAGTAAGTTGTGCTTCAGTTTGTTTAATATCCATATATGGCCGAGCAAAAGCATGACGACCAGCAAGAATATACATACAGCAGCTATGTGAAGATACAGGATGTAGCCCAGAAGACCAGCCAGAGGCGATGAACGATAGAGAAAAGTGGCAAGAGATTGTCAGAGATATCCGTGCTAGCGGCATGACATGATGATGATGATGATGATGATAATGATTTCAATTCGGAAAATTCAAAATTTGGGTATTAATGAGTGAAGAGTGTTACGTTCGCTGCGATTGATTTCTCTACCAAGATCAAAAAGCCTAATCTGTCCAGTTCATATCTATCTATCTATCTCTCTATCTCAGTCTGTTCACATCTATCTATCTATCTATCTATCTATCTCAATCTTTGCATATATGTGGTGTATTCAATATGTTTCCAGACTTTATTGTACAGGAATTTAAAATTGTCGTAGACTCTTGAAAATTCAGTATGTTATTGCTATACATCTTATGAGATGACCGACTAATTTTTATGATTTCAGGTTCAAATCAACATCTACAGCAGCAATTGGAATACACCCCACTAAAGCCTGATTATCACAGCTGGTAAATTTCAAAAATGTAATGTGGATTTTAGAAGAACGTTATGCAATAAAATTCTGTTTTAAACATGGAAAAAATACCATGCGATGAAAGGTGGATATGCTGCTATGACCTATACCCCAAGAGACAGAGTTCCCAGTGGAAGCATCCTGGCTCTCCCAGACCTAAGAATGCCAGACAGAACAAACCCACCCACAAACTTTTAATGATCCCTTTTTCTGACAGCACAGGCATGATCTACATGCACTGGGTTCCCACTGAGATAGACAGTCAATAAGGAATTCTATGTTGAGGTTTTAAGGGAGTTCAGGAAAAGATTCCTAGGGAAGAGGCCAGCACTATTCAAATCGGGTCAGTGGCATTTTCACCAGGACAATACACCAGTCACATCTAAATCCTTGTCACAGACTATTTGACTAAGATGGGTATCAAGACAGTTCCTCAGCTTCCCTATAGTACAGACGTTGCTCCCTGTGACTTTTGGTTATTCTCTAAGCTCACAGGCTGTCGTTATGAGAGAATTGAGGAGATGAAAGAGGCTGTGAGGAAGGTCATTGACACGCTCACATAAGAGAACATCCCTGGGGCCTTCCAGAAGTTGTTGAAACAGTACAACAAGTGCATTGCAGCCGGAGGAGATTACTTCGAAGGGGACAAAAGTTTCATGTGTGTACTATCAATAAAAGTGCCCATACGAAAAAAGTCAATACACCAGAGTTGATTGGCCAGAGATTTAGGGTTAGGGTTACTCTGTTGACGTTTTAAGGGAGTTCAGGAAGAGATACCTAGGGAAGACGCCAGCACTCTTCAAATCGGGTCAGTGGCATTTCCACCAGGACAATACACCAGTCCACAACTCTATCCTTGTCACAGACTGTTTGACCAAGATGGGGATCAAGACAGTTCCTCAGCCTCCCTATAGTACAGACGTTGCTCCCTGTGACTTTTGGTTATTCTCTAAGGTCACAGGCTGTCGTTATGAGAGAATTGAGGAGATGAAAGAGGCTGTGACGAAGGTCATTGACACGCTCACACAACACGACTTCTATGGGGCCTTCCAGAAGTTGTTGGAATTATACAAGTGCATTGCAGCCAGAGCAGATTACTTCGAAGGGGTCTAGAGTTTCATGTGTTTACTATCAATAAATGTGCCCATAGGAAAAAAGTCTGGAAACTTATTTAATGATCATCGTATATGTTGCAGAAAATGAAAGAAATGATTGATTATAACTCCCATCTACAAATTTATTTATTTATATTTCTTTAAATTAAGTGAATAGATAGCTGAGAAATAGAATCTAGAACGTCTTTTCTTCTCATAATAGATAATGTTAATTTGAGCTTAAATATTTGACCATATATGAGTTATAAAAAAGATATACTTTTAATATAGGACTTTGAGTCTTTTAAGTTTGACTTGATAAATTTTGTGCATAAAAATTCTTTGAATGAAAATGATATTATGTAGAGAGAGAAACGTATTTATTCCTTAATGTATACGGGGCTGCTACTGAATTCATGATATACAGTGAAGACACAAATATTCTTAACGCAAAAAAAATTTTAAGAAACATTCGTTTAATTTAAGAATAACTAAATAAATTTGAAATGAAATGCGTTCCTGAAAGAAAAGAATATACATTTTCACTGCCAAGAAATAAACCGAAAGTTATCTGAGGAAGTAATGATTCTATTCTCACTGAAGAAATATCTATTTCTACGCTCATTCGTAAGATTGAGATACACTCGAAATTAGATTTTTTTTTTTTAAATTGTTGTTTAATCTTCAAATCTAATTGTATTTTTAACATTCTAAGAGGGAAAAGATTTTTTTAGATTATTTTAGGTTTTGATCTTTCAAATTTTTGCGGCAAGTCAAAAGTTGTTGTTTGCGAAGTATCTCAAGACATTTTGAAACTAGCGCCGATTGGTTAAGAAACGTACGAATGCAAATACAAAAATTACAGCTCCTGGAGCCTATTTTTTGCGCAAAAATGAACACTTTTTTTCTTCATTATGGAAAGCAGCTGAATTCCTTAACGCTTATAACTCTGTCTGCACATATCTATCAATAAGAAAATGTTCCTATCCATCCATATCACTGTCTACTCTTATGTATCTCCGTCTGTCCATATCTATCTATCAATCTCTTTCTATGTATCTAATTCCGTCTATTCTTATCTATCTATCTATCTCATTCTATTCATTATCTATCTATCTATCTATCTATCCAAGTCTCTATCTATCTATCTATCTATCTATCTATCACAATCTGTTCATTTCTATCGCTGTCTCTTCATATCTATCTATCAATTTATCTATCTTGCTAACTATACCCTTGAGAAATGTATGAATCCAATTATTCTCCCTCCAGCTATGGGTAAATAGTAGAACAGACTGGATTCTTCAGCCTTGGTAAGACAACTAGTCTTGGAGAAGGAATACTCTGAATTCAAACCTCCATACATTATATATAATAGATTGAATGAATATGACCAGAAAATCCGGAAATAATCGTGGTGTAATGGTTATCGTCCTTGGAAATGGACACGGCGACAAGAGTTCAAATACTGGACGAGACTGATTGGATTTCACATAGCACTAATACCCTTGGGAAAGGTATGAATCCAATTATTCTCCCTCCAGCTATGGGTAAATAGTAGGGCAGACTGGGTTCTTCAGCCTTGGCGAGGCAACTAGTCTAGGAGCGGAGGGGTTCGGTAAATAGGATATATCTTGCTCGCTAGTTAGCGTGCTCGCTAGCTCCGTCTGTTCAAATCCATCTATCTATTCATCGAATAGTCTGTCTATGTTCAAACCAATCTATTTCTGTCTACGCATATTTATTTCCGTCTGTTCCTATATACATATATATCCGTCAGTTACCATCTATTTATCTATACATCGATTATCTGAGAAGTTGCTGATAAGATGCAGCAGATCACCCAGCAGAGTGAGCCCCTAGGCCTCTGGTTGAGCATCAAGAGAACAAGAAAGACACAACGTGACGGCCATAAGAGTGAGGGGTCAAAATATTACAGTGTATGTTCGGTCTCCAGCTCCCTCTCACACGCAAACCTTAAACAACCCTTTCGAACCCTTGCAATAAAGTGAGAGGTAATATTTGGTTAAAGAAGTCTTCCCGCGTCGTTTATTACTGCTTCTGTCTTTGTTACTGCGTCTTAATTATTGTGTCGTTATGATGCTGTAGATGACGATATAACACTCATGCTAAACTGAATTGTTTTAAATAGAACTGATTATTTACATAAAAATGGATTTGGCTTTAAGTAACCTACAAAGGTTGATATGCCATAAAACCAAACCAAACCAAACCAAGCATATTTATTTTCGTCTGTTCCTATCTATCTCTATATACCGTCAGTTACCATCAATTTATCTATATATCGATTATCTGATCTCCGTACGTCTTTCTCGCAATTGTTCATCTCCCAGACTTAAGAATCTTGCTTATTATTTTACCAGACTTAACAGTCAACCTTATTATTTTACCTTAAGCTAACTAGAGAGACCTGCTTTCCTTCAAATCATCAAGTGAAATCCAAACAGCCTGTTGAAGAATTTGAACCGTGTTCGCCGTTTCCGTTTCTTTCGAAGAAAACTGTTTCGTCATTCGCTCTTCCAAAAAATATTAATGAGACCCAAAATAAACCAAAAGTAGCAACAATAGTCCGAAGAGAAAATATTCTAGAAGGTACGAAGGGAACTAATGAGTGAATAAATGGATAGACACGAGGGAAATACGAAACGAGAAAACGGCAGAGGCGTGACTTGATGCTCGGCTTATTTTGATTGGATGATTAATAGGGTGAAGGAGGAAACGCAGATGAAAAATCCTAATGGCCATGTCTGGATTTCTTTTGACTATCTTCTGCGTCTCTTTGCTTCCGATAATCAAGCTTGGTGGCAATTTCGTGGAGAACATTCTTCGTGGATAGATGAAGCAATGAATGAAACCGTGACTATCGAACATCCTCGCAAACGTCCCTGGCTTGCTGAAATTGTTCGCAGACAATTTCATTGTGCACTAATGGATTTGCGACCAAGGAGCTTCCAACCTATCACGTTTTTCTTTCTTTCTTTCTTTCTTTCTTGGTTTTACTTCTCCCCTCTTTTCTGTTAATATTATTTTCTTTTTTTCGCTTTTTTATTCATTTTACATTTTATCTTTATTTTTCCATGGCCTTCACTATATTTTTTTTCATAAATTCTTTTTTGTCATTTCTTCTAACATCTTTCATCCATCAGGTTTTAATATTGTCAATCCATTTAAGGATACTTATATCTGACTATCCATTTTTGTATCTATCTCTCCCAGTTAATATTCTCTCTCTCTCTCTCTGTATATATATGTGTATATATTTGTGCATACCTATCTCAGACTGTCCATATATATCGGTATATATATATATATATATCGGTTTATATATACATATATATATATATTTGTTTATATACATTATATATGTATATTTGTTTATACCCAGACAAACACACACACACACACATATATATATATTTGTTTGTGCATACCTTTCTCTGACTGTCCATATATATCGGTTTATATATATATATATATATATATATAAATATAACCGGCCATAAAAAAAAACGGAAGTGGGCTAATTGAGGAGAAAACTCTTTAATCCTCTTCTATCCCCTACGACTCTTCTTTCCTTTGTCTATTCTGAATTATTTTATCCATAAGATCAGAAGAAGTCATGTAAGTTTTGTTTTGCTTTGATTTTTTAGTGTCTTTTATTTATATCAAAAGCCCATAACAGGATAGAAATAAATTTATAATCCTAATGTCACGGGTTTTTGTTTTTTCTTAAAGAAATATATATATATATATATATATATATATATATATATATGTATATATATATATATATATATATGTGTGTGTGTGTGTGTGTGTGTGTGTGTGTGTGTGTGTGTGTGTGTTTCTGAGTGTTTCTGAGTGAAGAAAATAAACGAACCACCGAACATATAACTTTCTTCCGTGTTTGCCTTTATTCTACATATATTTTGTCGGAGTCAATTCACGTCTTCTCACATGTTTATATATATATAAATATATATATAAAGTTGGATGATACCTTAATATATACTGATCATGTCTCTCTCTCTCTCTCTCTCTATATATATATATATATACATATTCATGCGTTTTCTTCAATATCAATCTCATATATATATATATATATAAAGTTGGATGATACTTTGATATATACTGATAATATATATATATATATATATGTGTGTGTGTGTGTGTGTGTGTGTGTGTGTGTGTGTGTGTGTGTGTGTGTGTGTGTTTAGATAGAGTAGGCATGAAGTCTACGGAGCAGGGTAACTCATGTTCATAGTCCGATGATCTCAATGATCACTGATCCTGAGCATAGTTCATGAGTATTACAAACAACATATTCAATATATACATATATATATATATATATATATACATTTATAGAGAGAGAGAGAGAGAGAGAGAGAGAGAGAGAAAGATTGATAAAAAAAACCCAAAAAACTATTTAACCCTTCTATAGAAGTACCTTCATGATATTATGATTTCTGCTACATAGATTGGTTTCAAGTAGTTTTCGATTTCATTTCAGAGACTCTTTTTAATTTTTTCTTTTTTATATCCGCTTGTTTGATGATCTACATTGAATATTTCCAAGTACTTGTAAGTTGCCTTTTCTCCGAGCGTTCTATTTTTTTCTTTATTGGGTTGTTATATTTCGTTATTTGTCTTTTTACGCTTCTCATTATTTGCGTGCCATATATTTCTATTCTAAATTCTATCCCTATATAGTGACTTTATATTCTTATTATTTGTATTAGGGTTTCCAATTTTTTTATTTTTTGAAAATAGCTGGATTATTATTATCATTATTATTAGAGCTTTTCACATCAGCGTTAGCCGATAATTTTTCACTGGAGTCTGAGTGACAGCAAGTCTCCTCAAGTCTCCAGGACTCTTCTTAGTATTCTGGCCGTTCTCAATAATGCTGTCGTTTGGATGGTCTCCACCCGTCCGCCAACTTCCAAGTCCTCTAGTCCCTTTAGTAATCCTTTAGTTACTGTTCCAAACGCACCAATTACAATTGGTATAATTGTCACCTGCATGTTCCACAGTTTTTTCAATTCCCTAGCAAGGTCGAGGTACTTATCCTTCTTTTCATATTTTTTCAGTTTTATTCTGTTGTCAGCTGGGACAGCAAAGTCGACTATTTTGCAAGTTCTCTTTTTTATTATTATTATTATTATTTCACTCTTTTGAGAGTTTTTCACACCAGCGTTAAACGATGGTCTTCTACTGGAGTTTGAGTGATAGCAAGACTTCTGAAGTCTCCAGGACTCTTCTCAGCATTCTCGTCGATCTTATTAATGCTGTTGTTTAATAGTCACCTCTCGTCATCTTATTTTCACGTATTCCAGTCCCTGTACAAATTCTTTGGTGATAGTACCCAGTGCACCAATTACAATTAGTAACACTGTCACTTTTATGTTCCACAGTTCTTAGTTGTCGTTTTTTTTGGTTTTTTTTTTTCAGTTCCCCAGCAATTTTACTCAGTTATCGGCCGGGATGCTATGGTCTACAATCTGGTAGGTTCTCTTTTTGTTTTGTTGAGTATCACGAGTAATTATTGTTATCATTATTTTTTTTAAACATTTGAGATTTTTTTTTTTTTTACGCCGTCGTTAGATGATAGTTTTCTACAGGATTCTGAGTGACAGTCAATCTTCTCATGACTCCGGACTCTTCTTAATATTTTGACAAATTATTATAATTAATTTTGAATAAGAATAATTACTTGAAACAACATAAATGTGAATGAACTATCGCTACATAATTCCAGCATTAAATGGTCCCTACTCGTTGATATAGCTTTAAACAAACAAATGTTTTTACATGTGTGAGTTTGGGATTGAGGTAAAGAGAGAGAAAGACAGTCTGCGTCAGACAAAAAAAGAAATAAGAAATTTTGTAAAAAGGGGATTGACATGTTTCTTTGGTGAACTAAACTTTAATGAAATTAGTGCTATTTACGAATACTCACTTAGTATTTTATGTTACGTTATTTAATTTCAAATAAATTGATATATATATATATATATATATATATATATATATATATATATATATATATATATATATATATATATATCAGTTCTGTAAAATCTAACTATTTCTTTGGATATTGTAATTGCTTTTAGTGCCCTACGTTATTTTAGCATAGGTTTTTATTGGGTTTTTATGCCTTTGATGTTTCATTAATGATTATGTTAAAGCATTTGTGGCCAACGTTGTTTAATTATTGATTTTCTAAGGGCTTTTTGTGGCCTCTGTTATTTCATTATTGATTTTCTTATGGCTACGTTACTTCTTTATTAATTTTCTAAGAGCGTTTTGTGGCCTACATTGTTTTATTATTGATTTTCTAAGGGCTTTGTGTGGCCTACATTATTTCATTATTGATTTTCTAAGGTTTTTTGTGGCCTACGTTGTTTCATTATTGATTTTCTAAGGGCCTTTTGTGGCCTACACTGTTTCATTATTGATTTTCCTATGTCTTTTGGTGGCCTACGTTGTTTCATTATTGATTTTCTAAGGGTTTTTTTGGTCTACGTTGTTTCATTATTGATTTTCCGATGTCTTTTGGTGGCCTACGTTGTTTCGTTATTGATTTTCTAAGGGTTTTGTGGCCTACGTTGTTCATTATTGATTTTCTAAGGGTTTTTGTGGTCTACATTCTTTCATTATTGATTGTCTAAGGGCTTTTTGTGGCTTACATTGTTTCATTATTTATTGTCTGAGGGCGTTTTGTGGTCTACGTTGTTTCATTATTGATTTTCTAAGGGCTTTTTGTGGCCTACGTTATTTCATTTTAGATTTTCTAAGGCGTTTTGTGGCCTACGTTGTTTCATTATTGATTATCTAAGATCTTTTTGAAGCCTACTCAACTTTATTATTGATTTTCTGAGGGATTTTTGTGGCTTCCGTTATTTCATGGTTGATTTTCTTATGGCTTTTTCTTGGCCTACGTTACTTCATTATTGATCTTTTAAGGGCTTTTTGGGGCCTACGTTGTTTCATTTTTGATTATCTAAGGTTTTTTGTGATCTAAGTTTTTTAATTATTGATTTTCTAAGGGGTTTTGTGGCTTACGTTGTTTCATTATTGATTTCTTGAGGGCTTTTTGTGGTCTACGTGGTTTCATTATTGATTTTCATATGGTTTTCTCGTGGCGTACGTTGTTTCATTATTGATTTTCTACGGGTTTTCATGGCCTACGTTGTTTCCTTATTGATATTCTAAGGGCTTTTTGTGGCCTATGTTGATTCGTTATTGATTTTCTTATGGCTTTTTGTGGGTTATGTTGTTTCATTATTGATTTTCTGAGGGCTTTTTGTGGTCTACGCTGTTTCATTGATTTTCTGAGGGCTTTTTGTAGTCTACGTTGTCATTATTGATTTTCCTATGGCTTTCTTTTGGTCTGAGGGCTTTTTGTGGCCTACGTTATATCATTATTGATTTTCTAAGGGCTTTTTGTGGTCTACGTTGTTTTATTATTGATTATCATATGGCTTTTTGTGGCCTAGGTTGTTTCATTATTGATGTTATAAGGGTTTTTTGGACTACGTTGTTTCATTATTGATATTCTAAGGGCTTTTTGTGGACTAAGTTGTTTCATTATTGATTTTCTTATGGCTTTTTGTGGCCTATGTAACTTCTGTATTGATTTTCTAAGGGCTTTTTGTGGCTTACGCTATTTCATTATTGATTCTTTAAGGGCGTTTTGTGGCCAACATTGTTTCATTATAGATTTTCTAAGGGCTTTTTTTGGCGTACGTTTTTTCATTATTGATTTTCTAATAGCTTTTTGTGGCCTACGTTGATTCATTACTGATTTTCTAAAACCTTTTTGTGATCTACGTTGATTCATTATTGATTTTCCTATGGCTTTTTCTGATCTATGTTGATTGATTATTGATTATTCCAAGTGCTTTTTGTGGCCTCCGTTGATTTATTATTTTCAAATGGCTTTTCGTGGCCTACGTTGTTTCATTATTTATCTTGTAATTACTTTTAATGGCCTTTGTTTTTTTATAATTGAATTTTAATGACTTTTAATAATCTACGTTGTTTTATTATTGATTTTGTAATGCCTTTTAATGGTCTACGTTGTTTTATTATTGATTTTGTAATGGCATTTATTGCTCTATGTTGTGTTATTCTTGATTTTGTAATGTCTTTTAGTGCACTACCCTATTTTACTATTAACCTTGTATCGGCTTTTCAGCCCATTTTTTGTTATCGTTGATTTTGTATAGGTTTTATTCCCACACGTTTTATTATAGAATTTACGATAGCGTTTTCCGCCTTAAGTTGTTTTAGCATTGGATTTTTATTGATTTTTAGTGCCCTACATTGTTTTAATATTGGTTTTGCAATGTATTTTTGTTCTCAACGTTTTTTTTTATTATTGATTCTGTAATAAAGTTTTCTGACTTAGGTTTTTTTCTTATTGTTTTTATCATGGATATTAGCACATTACATTGTTTTACAATTGCTTTAGGTTTTAATTAAGTATGTCGTTTAATTATTGATTTTATATTGCTTTTAAGGGCCTTACGATTTTTCAGTTTGTTTGGGGTTTTTTGTACTGGCTTTGAGCAGACTACATAGATTTAGTATTGATTTTGTAATAGCCTGTGGTTGTTTCCCTGCGTTGTTTCACAATTGATTTAGTATTGGTTTTTAGTGCTTTACGTTGTTTTATCTTGATTTTCTTATGACTTTAAGCTCAACTCTGTTTTAGTACTGATTTTATGTTGACTTTTATTGCCCTAAGTTGTTTCATTATTGGTATTGTTTTGGTTTTTAGCACACTACATTGTTTTAGTATTGATTTTTTGATGACCTTCGGTGCTTTATATTGTTTTATTATTGATTTTGCAATAGCTTTTAGTGCCCTTTGGTGTTTCAATATTGATTTTATAACGGCTTTACGTAGAGTTGGCGACCGTCGTCGGGAACGACCAGAAGGCTCACTTTTCAGTAGCTACTACACTAACGTGTTGGGGAGAGCGCTACTCCTTTCCCTGGATTGCTCCACTTTACCCTTGATCCTCACCTTATATTGCTGAGTGTTAAACAAGGATGTATCAAATACAATTATTAAAGTCCTTGGTATGACGCGTCCTGGGATTGAGCCGATGTCACCCAGACCATTGGAGAACACTCAGTCCAATAGACCAATGAACCGGTTTTTATTGGCTTTCAGAACCCTACATTGATTCATTATTGATTTTGTAATGGCCTCTTCTTCCCTTATTTGTGTTCATATTCATTTTGTAATGATTTTTGGTGTCTTTTATTATTTCATTATTTTGTATTTGTTTTTATCGCCCTACATTGTTTAGAATTCCTTTTAAATGGCCGTTGCTTCCCGAAGTTGTGTTACGTTTAACCGGCCGGAGCCCGATATTGCTTTATTGTTGATTTCGTATTGGCTTTTAGTACTCTACATCTTTTATTATTGACTTTTAGTGCTCTACATTGTTTCATTATTGATTTTTCTTTTGCTTTAAGCGAACTACATTTTTTAGTATTGATTTTGTAATGAACCTTGGTACTCGATGTTGCTTTATTACTGATTTTTTTATTGGCCTTTTGAGCCCAAATCTTTTAGTATTGATTTTGTAATGAACCTTGGTACTCGATGTTGCTTTATTACTGATTTTTTTATTGGCCTTTCGAGCCCAAGTCGTTTAGTATTGATTTTGTAATGGCTTTTAGAGTTCTACGTTGTTTCATTATTGATTTTGTAATGACTTTTTTATGGTTCTTCTTTGCTTAATATTGATTTTATAACGTCTTATTTCGTGCCTTACGTTTTTAGCATTGATTTTGAAAGCAAAGCTTTTGAAAAAAATACCTTAAAATTGATAACATAAGACTGGAAAACAATGTTTAAACTGGTTACTCTCAAATAGGTGACTCCAATGAATAAAGCTCATCAGAACATCTTTCATAAAAATGGCGGCTACATTCTGGATATAGAGATATATCTGAAGTGAAGAGAAACGTTGTTTTTTTTTTCATCCACCGGCCACGCAACAGTTTCTGTACCCAGTCCAAAATAGATAAAATAAAGTGAAAGAAACCTGGTCAGAAATGAGACCAGCATTTCAAGATTTCTTATGTTTTCCATTTTTCTAGTCCCTCCTCATCTTTTTCTTATTCTGTTTTTCCTATCTCTTCACTTATCCGTTTACTGCCTTTTTTTTTTTACAATAAAAATGTACTTGAAATGATTTTTACGATAAAAAATGCATTGGAATATTTTTTACTATGAAAATTCATTGGGAATGAATTCTACTATAAAATACATTAGAAATGATTTTTACTATAAAATGCACTGGAAATGATTTTTGCTCTAAAAATGCATGGGAATCGATATTTACTATAAAATGCATCGGAAATCATTTTTACTATTAAAATGCATAGGAAACGATTTTTACTGTGAAAGTGGATTGGAATCGATTTTTACTATCAATATACATTGAACATTATAAAAAATCATTGGAAATGATTTTTCTATTAAATGCATTGGACATGATTTTTACCCTAATAAATACATTGGGATTGGTTTTTACTAAAAAGATGCATAGGCCAATGATTTTTATAATTTTTATTTATTGGGTTTATTGTGTACTTTTTTCCCTCGTTATTTCAAGTGAAATTTCTTCGATAGACCTAATTTCTAGAAGAGTTGTAAGTAGGGAATCGAATTTCTTGTTCTCACGGAAGAATATTCACCTGGAAAATTTTAGTCATCCTCCTTAAAGATAAGAGCTCCTACTTTTTTGCAAAGTCCTTCTGGTTGATAATTTCTTAAAAAATTGTCTAATTCTTACATTCTTTCGCTATCTCTTTATCCTTTAATCTGTTTATTAAACGATGTGAAGTGCTGTTATCTTATTCCTGTGATAGAATGCCTCAGCTCTTCTTTGAATTTGCTCATTGGTTTGCCTGATCCAATGCTGTGTTTATCATATTTACCAACCCCTCCGCTCGGGCCAGATATGACACAAGGTCAATTTTTAAGTAGAGTTTAGCAGGTTTGAATTCAGAGTTGTCCTTCTCTTAGAATAGTTGCCTCCCCAAGAAGAACCAGTCTGCCCTACTATTTACCCATAGCTGGAGGGAGTATAATTGGATTTGTACCTTTCCTAAGGGTATTAGTGCTATGTGAAATGCAATCAGTCTCGTCCAGGATTTGAACTCGTGTCGCCGTGTCCATTTCCTACAGTGATAACCATTACACCACGGGCACCTCCAATGCAGTGTTTATTCTACGGAGCCCGAGCCGGTGTCAGAAAAGACAAAGAAAAAAGGAAAGTCAAACTCAAGGTTTGAAGGATTGGATTGGCTCACAGATGGAGGGATGTGTGTTGTATAGTCATTACGAGGGAATATACATTCTTCCTCATGAAATAACTCTCTTTATAATAATATATATATATATATATATATATATATATATATATATATATATATATATATATATATATCTTTTTATTCTTTCGAAAGGAGTTGAAGCTTCTGTGGTTTGTTTGACAGATGGTCGGGGAAGGAAACAAGACAGATTCCTATATTGACCCATAACTTCTTTTCTTGACCATAGCAGGCTAAATTATATTCAAGACCCACTTAGCACTTCTGCTTCCCGGACAGTGTTGCTCAACCAGAGACCGGGTATGGGCCGCAGGCCCCAGTTGGTGTGCTCACTTACTTCCGATTAGATCACATGATCTTCTTCCGCCTATTTACTCAGGTCTACCTCTGATTGACCATTCGGTCAAGGGTCAATATGTAACACGTGTTTCTTTGCACACACCCTTGACTTTGTTCCCCTTCCATACATCCGGCATACATTCTACTTTGCCTGATCCTAGCAGATCACCCGGGCTCTTGCGGTCTCAGCAAAGGGCCTTTCTGACTTCGACCGTATTTCCCAATAAATTGACTTTGTCAGATAACTCTGACCAACTCTTCTTGGATCTATGACTACACTTGTATATATGCTGAAATGAATATTTCTTACTTCCGAAACTTCATTCATGGACAGAACATAAAAATATAACCAGACTGTATGTCTCCAGGATAATAAAATTAAAGTCTTTTAAGTCACAGCTCAGATTTATCTGAACCTCACCACTAAGACTGGGAGAAGTGGATGAGTGGTTCACGCACAAAATACACATGGCCACAAACACACTCAACACACCCACGCAGAATTTTGAGGCCCCTATATGGACACACACGCGCACGCGCGTGAACACACCCACACACACACATATATATATATATATATATCTGTTGTCAATTCGTCACCATACACCATGTTTGGTTTGGTTTTATTGTAAAACACCCACTACTCCTTTTACAATTTTATTAAATATATAATTTATAAACAGATTTTTTAAACATACAGTTAAATGATAAGACATTCTATTTTCATCAATTAAATTTAGCATTACTGAAAGTTAATTGGCTCCAAGTATTACTATATATCACAACCAATTAAATTAAATGTCAGTCATTTTTACAACCAGTTAAATGATCAAACAGTTCTATTTCTGACAATTTAATTTTTCATAAGTCATTTGTCTTCACATTTTGAATGTCAAACAGTTCTATATGACTAATAGATAGGACCCTATCAGGTACTCCCACTCCGGGCCAGAGTGGACCTGTGAGCGATGGCAATGAAGGGTTACTCTGTATTCCGTAAAGCTCCAGCATTATTGGAGCTTCACCATCAAGTTGTTTAATGTCAAAACTAGACACTAGTTTGTGGGGGTCTTACCCCACTGCAGAGTTGCAATCGGTGTCTTCTACAGCCCAAATTGACTGGGCTGCATTCACATATATATATATATATATATATATATATATATATATACACACGTGTATGTACATATATACATACATGTACCCAAATCTACTCACTTCCACTTTGATATACATATGCAAATACATATGCACACATTCATCTAAATCTCTATACGACCACACGAAAGGGCGATAGTGTCCCATTCTTTACCAGTTGTTACGTAATCCGTGCAATCAATAATGCAACACTTACCAGCAACTCCCACAAACTCTTTATAATATCCGATAAGTGTTGTAGATATTAACTCAGCATATTTATTTACATTTATTTCTCGGTTTCTTTTTTTTCTTTTTCTTTGTTTTCTTGTACTGTTAAATCGTGCATTCTTTGTGGGCACAATCTTGGCACCAAAAACGCTAATGCATTTTCAGTCTGTTGTCTAAATAATTACTATCCTCAATAGTTCTGGGTATTGCCATTCAGAATCCAAATCTTGGAACCACATTTTTCTACCTTCACATTATTATCTTTATTAAGTACTACCATTTTCTAAAGATAAAATTTATTCTGGTCGCATATTTCTATTTACTTAAAGTCTTTTTTTTCTTTCAACATTCCCCTTCGTTCCTGATTTCGCAGTTATAGCCAAGTTCCGAAAGTAATGCGTCTGATTCATTTCCCCAGAAAATAATGCAGATATGGGAAGCACATTGATACCATTGGATAGAAGAAGTCTTCTCGCACTAAGCGCAATCTTTCACTGCCATCACCCATATTTAATGCCGACCTAGTCTTCTTATTTTTGTTTTTTATGGAATATTTTTATATGACAAATAATTATAATCATGTGTAAAAAAATAAGAGATTCAAGTATTTATTTTTAATACTAACCATTAATAAATTAAAGTTGGTCGAGAGTAACCCGAAGGCTCCCATTTCAATAGCTACTACCCCACAGTATAGAGGAGGGCGCATCTCCATTGCTTGAATTACTTTACTTACCCTTGACCCTTATTTTATCATATTTACCCACCCCTCCGCTCGGGCAGGATATAACACAAGGTCAATTTGTAAGCGGAGTTTAACAGGTTTGAATTCAGAGTTTTCCTTCTCTTAGACTAGTTGCCTCACCAAGGCTGAAGAATCTAGTCTGCCCTACTATTTACCCATAGCTGGAGGGAGAATAATTGGATTTGTACCTTTCCCAAGGGTATTAGTGCTATGTGAAATGCAATCAGTCTCGTTCAGGATTTGAACTCGTATCGCCATGTCCATTTCCTACGACGATAACCATTACACAAAGGGCACCTCCTTTACGCCACGGGCACCTCCTTGATCCTTATTTTATAGTGCTTAGTGTGAAGCAAGCCGACATCAAGTACCATTTTTTGAGTCTTTGTTTTGACTCGATCTGGGATTGAACGCAGGTCTCCTGGGCCATTGGCGAATACATTACGTTTAAGGTCATTGATACACACTTATATTTTCTTTCAAGAAATTATGCTATAATAATAATAATAATAATAATAATAATAATAATAAGTTACAGAATTATGACCTTTGCTGTTCCAGCGGACCACAGAGTTAAATTGGAGAAAGCGGAAAGAGGGATAAGTACCTGGACCTTGCTAGGGAGTTGAAAAAACTGTGGAACATGAAAGTGACGGTCATACCAATTGTAACTGGGGGTCTTCGTACAGTAACCAAAGGATTGATACAGGGACTGGAGGAGTTATAAATGATACGACTAGTGGAGATTATCCAAACTACAGCATTGTTAAGATCGTCCAGAATACTACGGAGAGTCCTGGATACTTAAAGAGATTTACAGTTACTCAGACTCCA
This sequence comes from Sepioteuthis lessoniana, assembly GCA_963585895.1. Taxonomy (NCBI): domain Eukaryota; kingdom Metazoa; phylum Mollusca; class Cephalopoda; order Myopsida; family Loliginidae; genus Sepioteuthis; species Sepioteuthis lessoniana. Next base: position 83,754,507 of record OY757922.1, on the reverse strand, counting down.
GTGAAAGATCATCATCTAACGCTGATGTGATAAACTCTCAAGGAGTAAACTAATAATAAAAGGATGATTGAAATTTGCGTAGAATTCGCTTGATAAAAAAAAGACTCATTGAACAGGCTATGAGAATAATAAAGAAAGGATGTTTTCCGACCTCGAAACTTTGGAAATACAGGAACAAATATACAAGAAAACATATCAACAGGTCCCTAATACAGTTAGCGAAACACTAGATACAGAAAAACCTAAAACTTCTAAACAAAAAGAAATATTGAGTGATAGTAACCGAAATACCATACAACCAAACACAACAATACAAATACTAACACAAGAAGAAAAACTGAGTGAAGAGAACATGAAGGGAATTATGTCAGAAAAGAAACCCACATTGCCTTCTCTCAGGAACCAACAGTGGAAAACACTAAATATAGAAACTGAAAAAAATAAACGACTTATTAACAAATGAACGATCTCATCTATGCAAGAACGAAGTTTGAGAGTGAAAAAATCGGAGTTACCCTGAAGAACACGAGCAGAAAGTCAAAATCTGGATGGAAATTTCGATTGGAAAGACAGATAGGAAATCTACGACAAGTAAAAATGCTAAAACAGGAGAAAAACAAGACAATATGTTTGGAGGAGCACAGAAAAGCAACAAAATTACAACTAAAGATAAAACTTAAAGAGATGAATCAGCGAGTACTGGCGAAAGAATGAAGACTAAAAAGATACCGATATCGGACCAAACAATACAAAACAGTAATTGTCTTTTAATTGGAATCATTTTGAGATGAGGCTTCTTAATCTGAGAATTAATTTCTTTCTTTTTTTTTTATTGTGGACTTTTTTGTCCTCATCTTAGTAGTTTTTTGTGTTGTTTCTTCTTTCACTACGTTTCGGCAAAATTTCCCCTCTAGCCTTCTTCAGGTGATTCAACGCGACCTTAGATAGGAATTATAATGAAGACAATTACAAAAATTCGGTACGGACCCGACTATGGAAGACCAGATAAGGATTTATAAGACCAAAAAATCCATCCTTGATCGCCGTTCGAGGCCCGTGGCGCAGCGGGTAGAGGCGTTGAGTCTCTGCGGTTCCAGGTGAGCATTGTCAGAAGATAGCGGTTTCAAATCCTACCCAAGCCGGCCAGAGATTTACTTGGTCAAAAACGTGGTTCGATAGACAACAACTATGGAAGGCAATAATTACTGGGGATACGGTTACAAGACTCAGCATTCCTATCCGAGGTCGCAGGTAATTCACCTGAAGAAGGCCAGAGGGGAAATTTTGCCGAAACGTAGTGAAAGAAGAAACAACACAAAAAACTACCAAGATGAGGACAAAAAGTCCGCAATAAAAAAAAAATTTAAAAAAAGAAATTAATTCACAGAATACAAAACAGGTCATTCCAAACAATGAAGAAAACTTCTACCAGCAAGTAAGGGATGAAATGGCGAAAACATACCAGCAACCTGATACGAGGAATGGGAAATGGAGAGATCACAACAAAAACGCCCAATGAATAAAGAACATGGAAAAATAGTAACAAATACTCGAAGGCCCTAAAGGACAAATACACCTCAATTCACTATAAGAAACACTCAGAATATTCCAAACTGGAAGACTACAGACCTTGATGTCATATAGTTATTCTGGTTTAAAAAATTAAGTTCCATCCACAATAGACTGGCAATCGAAATGAATAGAAGCTTACAAGAAAAAAAATTACTGGAAAGAATGACCAAAAAATGGAAGATCCTGATTTAAAAAGACACCAAAAACTATAGACTGATAACGTATTCCAGCAGGACACATGGCGTAACGGTTATAGGCATTTGTTCCCTAAGCTTCTAAGGAGACAATCATCTGGAGGTTGCAGGTTCAATCCTGACTGCAGGCGAGTAACAATGCAAGAATACTTAACACTTGTACCCGGTTATGGCTAACGGAATCAGAACAGGCGACCCCCTTGGATTTGATAAAGGACGTAGTCGGAAGTTCCGTGAAGCTATTCCCCAGTTCGGCAAACACCTAAGAAGGCCGAAGGACATATCGGCCGAAACGTTGTAGAAATAACAATAAAGGTGAAGACAATAATCCGAAAACTCTTAATGATAAAAATCACCAAGCTTCGTATCAGAAATTTAGATAGCGAAATTAATTAGTTTACTTTCAGTTATGTAATTTCAAGTATTCCCATACAACGCTTATAAATTGCATCGAAATATATTGTTTTAAATTTGTCGAAATTTTGGGTACGAAGATTGGTAGTTTTTACCAATTAGTATATTCGGGCTACTGTCGTTATCGTTCTCCTCAACAAGGTTTCGGCCGATATCTCTTTTATCTTCTTTAAATGTCAAACTACACAGAACCTCGAACTGAGCCCTTAATTTAACCCATGGGGATAGATCATTCTAATTTTGTAACCGGTTGTAAGTGTTAATGTATAATAAGTATTCCCTATTATTTATCGGTGGTTGGGACTGAACCTGCAACCGCCAAATGATTTCCTTTAGAAGCACTTTTCAAACAAACGCTTTTATTCATATTTACCTAACCCCTGCGCTCGGGCAGGATATGACACAAGGTCAATTTTTAAGTGGAGTTTAATAGGTTTGAATTCAGAGTTTTCCTTCTCCAAAACTAGTTGCCTCACCAAGGCTGAAGAACCTAGTCTGCCCTACTATTTACCCATAGCTGGAGGGAGAATAATTGGATTCATACCTTTCCCTAGGGTATTAGTGCTATGTGAAATGCAATCAGTCTCGTCCAGGATTTGAACTCGTGTTGCCGTGTCCATTTCCTAAACGATAACCATTACACCAAGGGCACCTCCATAAATAAACGCCTTTTATCTGTTGCCCCATCTGTCCTTCGCGACAATTTAAACTAGATTTGGCGAAGTTATAAACCTAATTTTTTCATTTACACTTTAAACTATTACTTATTACTAGCTTGTACGATTTTTTACCTTAACTCATATCACAATTTTTTATCGATCTTTTTGATTGATATTTCCCAAATCGTATTCATCAATATACTTAGTCTGTTCAACAGGTCACTGTAGCCCAACATATGCACAGCTTCTTTGAAACCACTTATTCTTTTACGTTATTCCATATATACTATTTTATCAAGGGTTACCCTTTCCTTTCCATTTATATATAGCCAGCCATATCCGACTTTTCTCTTAAATAATTTCTGTCTGCTTTTTTTCTTATGGAACTGCCTCACCTAGACTTCATATGTCTCCATCTGCACACTAATTCAGTCTGCAGTCAAATACATACTCGTCTAATATGGGCTTTCACACTGATACGCCCATACACACATATACTAAATTCAAACCCAAAACATTTTAGAACTTTTGTTCTCTTACAACCGAAACACCTCCAAGCACCAAAAATGTAAGTCTGTAAAATACATGGCCCAGGCAGCAGGGGCTGTAGAATACACCGACTACTTCCCTGCAGAGGGGTAAGACTCCTACAATGAGTATCCTAATATGACACTAAACATAAACTTTGGGGAATGCGGAGCTCTCCTTTCTTGCCACCGCTCCAAGCTCTACTATGGCCCGCAGAGGTAGCACCTGATGGTACCCTATCTATGGGCCAAATAGAACTAAACGCTGTACTTATACTAAACTGAATTGTTCGAAAGAGAACTGTTTTAACATTTAACTGTTTGTACCCAAAAACTATACTTATACTAAACTGAATTATTTGAATAAGAACTGTTTCACTAAACTGAAGAGCATGAAATAGAAATGTTTTTGACAATTAAACTGTGAACTTATACTAAACTGAATGGTTTGGAATAGAACTGTTTGGACATTTAACTGTTTATAAACAAAAACTTTACTTATAATAAACTGAAATGTTTGAAATTTAATTCCACGTAAAAGGACGCAAAAAGGGTTGATATGCCGTAAAACACAACAACCAACCAATCAGTAAAATACAAATGTTAATATGTTTACAAATGTTTCACTATTTAAGTTTGACTTTATTGTCGTTTTTTTATGTTCTTTGATAAATTTGGGTTGTATTTCTGGACAGGACCCTCGGGTATAACTCTTCCTTTCCAATCAATGTAGACTGACCCCACACTTTAGAAAATTGCATTCTCACTTCGCCCGGAAGTTATTTTAAGAAAAAGACAAAATATAAAGTGTACGTATGATAGGTTTCTTTATTTAATGGCATATCGACCTTTGTAGGTTGTTTTATGCCAAAGTCATCCTTCTAGAAGTACAGTTGTAGTATTATTTAATCCATAGCTGAGAGGATAAGGGGGGGTAATAACTTTCCCAGGAGTATTTGTCCGAAAGTTAACGTAATAGCGCGACTGGAGTTCGAACTCACTTACTACGATTCCGGAGTCCAGCGCTTTAAACCTTACATCACGAGGACATCCTCGGTGTGTGCATCTTATCATATATGAATAAATATCCTTTGAGTATTTTGAGACATTTATCCATCTCTTAATGATAATATTGTATCATATTGACCTCCGACCCGACCGAGCTGTCAGATGAGAAATGCACCAGTGTAAATAACAGGTGCATCCGGTCGAAGATATATGGGGATAACCTTGACTGTCGACGGGTTAAATTGTGTGCAAATGTGACGCTCACAAGAGGTAGGTGGGTGTCGAATAGTTATATAACTCGGTACGACAGGAAGTTTAGATTAGTGGGATATCAGAGTTTGAAGTCAGTGTTCCAGGTCGAGGAGTGAGAACCAGATCCAGCAGAGGCTGGGCTCCCAGGCCCCTAGTTGAGCAGCCCAGGAGAACGGAAAAGAAATTCTGCCATAGCCAGAAGAGTGGGGGTCAATATTTTACAGTCTTTGTTCAGTCTCCAACTCACCTCTCACAGAATAACCCTTTCGTAACCCTTTCGAATAAAGTGAGAGGTATATTATTCTAAAGAACAGTGTCTGCTCGTCTTTATTGTGTTGACTATGTTTCCGCATGCATATGAGTATGTTACAATATAATCACCGTCCGTTTATTTCGTAGACTACTATAAGTACTACTATAATATTACTGTAAATAATATGATTGCAAATAAATCATCAACCGTATAGTCACCTCATTCTTCATTATTTTTTTTTAAATATTTCTTTTCGTAAAAAACAAAAAAATCTGAAACGAATAAGAACCATTCTAAACATAAGCCGATTAAACTATCCGAAAAAGGTTTCCAACAAAATTACAGCTGTAAGATTGATTTTTTTCTTTCTTACAATTTTATCCTTTCTTTCTGAGCTCCATTCCAGCTATCTAAATTTTTCTATCTTTCTATCTGTTTTTCTTTGGGGTTTTTTTTGTGTGTTCCATTCCATCTCTCTCTCTCTCTCTCTCTCTCTCTCTCTCTCTACATATTTATATATCTTTGTGTGTGTGTGTGTGTGTGCTATAATTTAATAAATAAATTGACGGTCAGTCGCCCCTGTTTATACTCAATCTTCTAGTTTTATAATATTGAAAGGATTTCCTTCTTTTAATCTTGTTTTCTAGATTGCACCACATTCTTTTGATTGCCTTTTTGCATTTATTATCTTTTGGTTTCTTCTTCTTCTTCTTCTTCTTCTTCTTCTTCTTCTTCTTCTTCGTTTCAAAGAATAGATTCTGTCAGACCAAAATGTCTTCCTGGTTCTTTATGGCACTCAGTTTCATAAAACTGTACATTGATTACCTTATTAGACCACAAAGGAACAGAAAGGAAATACTCTAAGTACAAAACAGAATTGCTATTTTTTTCTTTGTAATCCTTGATTAGTTTATTTTCAGTGGAATTTTTTCCCCAGTGTTTATACCTTGTTACAAAACAAAACATGTCGATATCCATCATCTCAGTAATTCCAGGAATATGTAATTCATCCAATCTCTAGGGGACCGTTTATCAGGAACACAATCAACACTTTCATATTCTAATCAATTCGTTGCATTTATTAGTAGTTGTTGTAGTAGTAGCAGCAGCATCCGTTTATCTTGCAAGACACTGGATCTGCAAACTGGATCTAAAGGCGAACCAAGACATAGCTGATTGGTTAATTTTAACGGCATGTTAACCGTCTAGGATTATCTTAGGCAAAGACGATTGGGATTTGGATTAATTAAACTTCGTTTTGTGTAGTTTTTTTCTAAATAGTGTTTTTTTTTTCACTAATTCCTGTTGAATTATCATGATTTTAAACAGATTTGTTTGACCTACGTAGAGGGCCCTAATAGATAATACCACCAAGGGTCAAAGTGGACCTAGAAATAATGGCAATGAAGTGGTTCTCCACATTCCTAAGAGTTTCATAACTGGAGTCTTAATATCGGATACGGTTTAATTTCCTATGCCCGGCACTAAAGAGTTGGGGGGTTGCACGCGGGGGTGCATTTATTCAGTGAATGCTAAACCTTGCCGACAAAGTTACAGGGGATACTTGAATGGGATCAACGAAAGTGGGCGTAGTAATGTTAGTATCCCTTTATCTGGCAAGACAATGGAACTCCAGCCGGATCAAGATGCAGATCTGGGCATGTTTGAATGGTACAAAAGAGACTCGTGACGACTATTTCAGAGAAAATGGATGTCATTATTCTGCGTCCAACTATACTACTATCTCCAGGAAGAAAAATTCAAAAAAACCGGAGAGTTAAGCAGTCGTTGAGTTTAAGTTGTTAGATTGATTCTGGTATAGTGGTTTGATCATTTGAGTCGAAATGAAGTTTGTTTGGTTTGGTTTGGTTTGGTTTTACGGCATTTCAACCATTGTTGGTTATTTAATTCCAAAATCCTATATATATATATATATATATATATATATATATATATATATATGGTGCATTCAATAAGTGCCCAAAATTTTCTTTTAACAGGCATTTAAAATTGTTGTACTCTTGAAAATTCAGTATGTTATTGCTACACATGTTATGAGATGACTGACCAATTTTTATGATTTCAGCTTCAAATGAACAGCTACTACAGCAATTGTAATACACCCTACTAAAGCCTGATTGTCACAGCTAGTGAATTTCAAAAATGCACTCTCGACGTGAGGACACTTTATAAGAACGATATGCAATAAAATTGTGTTTTAAACTTGGAAAAAATGCCACAGAAACGTATGGAATGCTTCAGACTGCTTTTGGAGGATCTTGCATGAATCGAACATCAGCTTTTGAGTGGCATAAGAGATTCAAGGAAGGCAGGGAGTCTGTGAGGGATGATGAGAGGTGTAGGAGGAGTAAGGAAGTCAATGCACCAGAGGTGATTGGTCAAAGGGTTAGGGTTAGGGTTACTATGTTGAGGTTTTAAAGGAAGTTCAGGAAGCGATTCCGTCGGAAGAGGCCAGCACTCTTCAAATCGGATCAGTGGCATTTTCAACATTTCAATGCACCAGTCTATAACTCCATCCTTGTCACAGACTTTGACCAAGATGGGCATCGAGACAGTTCCTCAGCCTTCCTATAGTCCAGACCTTGCTCCCTGTGACTTTTGGTTATTCCCTAAGTTAGAGGCTCTCGTTATGAGACAATTGAGGAGATGAAAGAGGCTGTGACGAAGATCATTCACACGCTTACACAAGAGGACTTCCATGGGGCGTTCGAGAAGTTGTTGGAACGGTACAAGTGCATTGCAACCGGAGGAGATTACTTCGAAGGAGACTATAGTTTCATTTATGTACTATCAATAAAAGTGTCCATACGTAAAATGTCTGGAAACGTATTTAATGATCCTCGTATACATATATATATATATATATATATATATATGATTTGTAGATACATTTCGTTGAGTTCATTTTTTTGTACACAGTTAACTGGTTTCAAGTATTGCTATGTAATATAAAAAAATTCTATTTACTATTAATCATTTTTTGGCACACAGTATAGCCGTTTAACAGTAACAATTAAAAATCAGTCATTTGTTTACATACAATAAAATGATCAAACATTTGTATTTCTAACAATTCAAATTAGCATAAATCATTTGCATTTTTCCTGATTTTTCAAGTCCGACCAACTAAGATAAAGATAAATTATACATGTCCATATATAAAAAAAAATTGTTATAGGTCTTGAGGGAATAAAAATATTCTAATATATGTAGGTTCCCGATGTGCTTTATATTTTTTAATGAATTAATTTATTTATCAATTTATTTATTTATTTTGTTTTTACATTCGTTTATGTTTCCAGCTTGTTGCTTTCGTCAGAGAACTTGTATGGCACAAGGCCTTGTAAATGGGGTTCTCAATGAGACTTGAACTTACTCGTGTTTGCAGTTTGCATGATATTCAGTTGGGTATGGGTCTATATAAAGGTTTTCCTCTCTTTTTCTTCGAGTATGTTTACTTTAGTCTGCCTTACCCTCATTTATATTTGATGTGTTTTTGTTGCTGTGTGTGTGTGTGTGTGTGTGTGTGTGTGCTGGAGTGGCTTTCGATTTCACTAACACTTATTTTTCCTCAGTGTGCGTGTGAGTGTGTGTCTTTGGGATTTTTTTATGTGTGTATGTGAGGTAGTGTGGTTTGAAATTTAGTAGAGACTTTTTTTTCGGAATAGCTTCTGTCAGTATATATATATATATATATATATGTGTGTGTGTTTGTGTGTGTGTGTATATATATATATATATATATATATATATATGTTTCCAGCTTGAAGCTTTCGTCAGAGAACATGTCGGGCACATGGTCTAGTTATGTATATATATATTTAAGTATGTATGTTTATTTCCATTTGGGTATGTGTACGATTCATGTTTTACTCAACTTTGGTTTAAATTTATCAATAAAATTATTTTCGTTTATTTGAAGTAGCGTGTAGTCGTTGATTTGACATATTGGCATTATTTTAAATTTACCTCGACAACATTGGTATAGGTGTTTCGAAACATTTAATTTTTAGTTTCTTCTATTTTGATATTACTCCTGTGTAGTTATGTCTTTGTATTAAGTGTCTGTTTTGACCCTATGAATATTTCCTTACATTCGCTACATTCAATTATGTAGACTACGTTTTTTGAATTGGAGCTTAAGTTTTTATCTATTTGAAAGTTGGTTTCCGGGTTTTTAAAGGTATAGGATTTACTTTCTATAATTATATCACATATTTTGCATGATTTATTAAATGTATTTAGTAATTCCTTGTGTTGTGTTTTCTCTGAATGGAAAAGATTTGGGTATTCTTTTAAAATTTTTGGGTTGTCTCTGGCGTTTAATTATTTTTGTTGTGTTTAGTGTTTCTTTGATTTTGTCTTTGTTGTTAAGTTCTTCTAGATTTTTCATTATTTCTGTGAATAATTCTGGATTATCTTTTTTGTGGGTTTCGACGTATGCTAGGGTTTTCTCGTTGTTGTGTTTTTCTGGTTTTCTTAATTCTCTTTGTGGTATTTTTTTTCTGCTAATTCCAACCCTTTATTTATTAGTTTTGTTTAGTATCCGCTCTTGTGTTGGGTTCTGTGTAGTTCTTTAAGGTGAGTGTTTTTGTTTTTTGTTTTTTTTCAAAGAGGGTTAAAGCAGACTAAGGTAAATATAAGAGAAGAAGACCTCTATATAAACCGATAACCAACTGAAAATCATTCAAACTGCAAGCATGAGTGAGTTCAAGTCTCATTGAGTACCCCATTAACAAGGCCTTCTGCCATTTAAGTTCTCTGACAAAAGCAACAAACTAGAAACATACACGAATGTAAGAACAAAATAAATAGATTCAAAAAATACAAATCTCTTCGTGGACCTACCTATTTTAGAATATATCCATATATATATATATATATATATGTGTGTGTGTGTGTGTGTGTGTGTTAGAGAGAGAGAGAGAGAGAGATATCTTCTGTGACCTGTCTGGTTTTCTAATTCATGCATTACAAAAAGACTGAAAGTTGTATATGCGGCAAGTTTTCTTTCTCCACACTACAAGCGGTATGTCATATATTATAAAGTTTTGAGACTGCTTCCAAAATGTATGAAAAAAAATCCCTTAAATTAAGCTTTGGTAGCGTATTTATTGATTAATGCTTTAATTTTTTGTTGTTTTTGTTTAATGTCATCTCATAGGTTATTTAAAGCCCAAGAAAATTAGTCTTGGTACTGTTTAACCCATAGCTCGAGGTTATGAGGAGGTTCATACGTTTTCCAAGGGTGAACGAAAGTGAACGTATTAGCGAGACTGGAGATCGAACTCGCTTACTAGGGTGTTACAGTCCCGCATTTAATCTATTTTGGAATTGATTTAAAGCAGAAAAATATTCCCTCTCGCGAAAATATATATTTTGATGCTATTCAGAATGATAGTAAATGTGAGTGCTGCAGACTTGAACAGAGGTCTGTCATCAAATTATGCAGACATACAAGCGCAAAACATGTGAAATTTACTCAAATTTTGTTATCCGTATACAAAAGTATGTTTTCGTCGAAATAATATTCAAAATGGATACAGGGCAGAGAGGCCTACAATGGGGAACACTCCAGAAATTGTGAATTCTGATAATGCGATCCTTTGGCTGACGAAAAAGTAATAACTTCTGAACTGTGGGTACAAGCACATATAATTGTAAATGAGGACCTTGCCTTTTCAAAGGTCGTTGGGTTTCACGAGGACACTACAAGTCCTTATTGTGCATCAAGAACTCTGGAAATCATCAATCAGTTTGAGTGAAAACAGCTGTTACCCTCTCCTTAAAATACAAATCCTGTCCCCTCTGATTTCTACCTGCTTTTGCCTCTCAAAAATTTCTGCATTGATCAAAGTTTCACGTGAAGAGCGTCGTGTGCAAATGGCTAAAAACCCAGTCTAAAGATTTTTATACGAAAAGAATAGAAAACCTTGTTTGTTGATGGAAACATGTGTTTTAAAGAATGGAGATAATATTGAAAAATGAAGCACATTTTGTGACTGTCTATTCTATCGTTCATCAGTTTCTGTATGAATCATTCATCTTATTGGTGGAATAAATCTTATAAGGCGCCAAATGTTTCCCAAGTAATATCAGCCCCAACCAGAGCCATCTTGAAGGGAGCGAATAATGAAATGGCAAAAACAATGACGAATCATGTCCATTTATCACCTCGACATCTATAAGAACTTCTCTCTTACTTAACTCATTACGAACTGTGTAGTGTATCAGTTTCAATCTCTGCTAGGAGTCTGTTTCACCAATAAAGTATTTACCGACATAGGCCTGACTCGTACAACCCTGTCGAAATGATTAAAACTTCAACTATCCAACGATAATTCTATCTCTCTTTTGGAGGTGCCCTTGGTGTAATAGTTATTGTCGTAGGAAATGGACACGGCGACTCGAGTTCAAATCTTGGACGAGACTGATTGCATTTCACATAGCACTAATACCCTTTGGAAAGGTATGAATCCAATTTTTCTCCCTCCAGCTATGGGTAAATAGTAGGACAGACTAGGTTCTTCAGCCTTGGTGAGGCAACTAGTCTAGGAGAAGGAAAACTCTGAATTCAAACCTATTAAACTCCGCTAAAAAATGACCTTGTGTCATATCCTGCCTGAGCGGAGGGGTTGGTGAATAAGATAATTCTATCTCTCACACCTCAAAATACACATGTTCCTCATCTCCGAATACAGAACACGTCTAACTGAAAACACCTCCATATTACACCGAGAAAAATAAACAAACGCTTGAAGATCTATACGTAAATATCAACAAATATTCCATTAACAAGATCAACTGCTAATATAAAAACCTGTAAAGCCATCGGCTCATTTCCAGCAAATTCTTCCCTTTCCCCTAGTAAAGTTATTTTTTCCTCAAATTCTCCTCTCAATGGTCCTTCCTCCTAATTTTTATATAGATGTTTAAGACTCGTCATGGCGTTTGTCATTTCATTGTTTGCTCCCTCGAAGTTGGCTCCAATTTGGGCCGGAAATACTTGGGAAACATACGACACCTTCCAGTCTTAAAAAACCATTTCCTTACAAATGCCCAAGGTGCACCAGCCCAAGTCATGATCGTAAGACATTAGATAGATGGAGCTACCATTGCCACTTGCCTAGATTCACTTGTAAGTGAAAGTTTAAGATGTTGGAGGTATTTCTACCATAACCTGTATATGTATACGTTTGATTAAGTGTAACATTGGACGAGCACTTCAAAATGGATTGCTTTTTTGCGGGTGGTAAAAAGGGAACGTTTAAGTTGGAGATATGTAAAGAAGAATACACTGAAGAAAACAATGCTTCTAGAATGTATAATATTATTTTTAACTTAAGTGAGCAGATGGTGAAGGAAAAGTAAGGGAGACATCTTATTTATGTGAGCACACATCGATTTTCGCTGTATATATGTCTATCATATTTATATAAGCATGTAGTCAAACTTGTATACTGAGAGTATGCCAGAATATGTGTGTGTCTACGCATAGTATGTCAGGGTACGTCAGTGTACTTTGGCCTATGACTTCTGTAGGTGAAGCCGAAAAACAGTCAGATGAAGATAGATTAACTAATATTAAGATTACCAACATTTATTTGACCTCTATCGGAATCGACGCGAATCCTATCCAAATCTAACATGACACTTAACCCTATAAAATCACTGGCCACTACTTATTAATTTCTGAAAAAAAATACTCCGCCTTCCTCAGTCGGCATTCAGCCAATGGCTACTAGACGCCTCCGGAATTACCAATTTAAACTCGCAGACATCCAAACAAGAAAAATAACAAAATAATAATAATAATAATAATAATAATAATAATAATAATAATAATAATAATAATAAGAGAAGCTAAAAAAATCAGAAGATATAACAGAATAATATCTTAATATGACCCTTTAAATATTTTAGAAAAATCTACTGACTACAGACGTGTCTAAAACCAGCAAGATTATTTTGGATTTGGTCACTGTAACAATCGCTTTACTCCAAAAACATTGCGAGTTGAGCAGAAATACCTGCCAATGTCCGTCTAATGTTTACATATATATATATATATATATATATATATAGGTACGTACGTGGCTGTATATATATATATATATATATATATGTGGGTGTGGGTGTGTGTGTGTGTCTGATTGATTGAACATTATGGACAGTTTTGTCTAAATACATTTGTTAATCCTTTCGAGTTGCCGTATTTATCATATGATATTCGGCGGGATAAACCTTCCATAATAAAGTACTTCTTTTGTACTTTTGGCTCAAACTTGGGCCTTCAACAGAGGAGGATGTATTGAAAAAGTGATGTAACTTTTCTATGTACATTTTAGTACTTTGTGAGAATGAGTGTTTATACTTAAATCTTTGGATAAAGATGGGAACCTATGTTTGGGCGTTGGTGATATGCAAGCTGGGAAGGGATCAATTCCAGTTGGATCACGCGACCAAGTGGATAGAATGTTTAAATAACCTGATGAAATGAGAATCATAATTGATAATTTGTCAAAATTCGACGATCTTTATGAGCGATATATATATATATATATATATGTATAAATATATATATTTATATATATATATATATATATATATATATATGTGTGTGTGTGTGTGTGCGTGTGTGTGTATGTGTGTGTGCATGATGACTTTCTCCCCTAGATATATAATAGCCACTTTAACCACCAAATGTACAACTTACAACCAGATTAATAACGAATTCACCTCGTGAAAAATATTCAAGATGTGTGAGACATTAAGTTAATTAGACATCTGCGCGTTGTTGGCTTGGTTTGGTTGGATTGCGTTTGACTTTTATGGCATATCAACCATTGTAGGTTATTTAATGCCAAATCCTCTTGATACATATATATTAAATATATATGATTTGGTTTGGTTGGGTCTTATGGCATATCAACCATTGTAGGTTATTTAATGACAAATCCTCTTTATACATATATATTAAATATATATGATTTGGTTTGGTTGGGTTTTATGGCATATCAACCATTATAGGTTATTTAATGCCGAATCCTCGAGATACATATATATCATATATACAGGATTTTGGTTTGGTTAAGTTTAATGGCATATTAACCATTTTATGTTTTTTAATGCCGAATCCTCTTTATATATATATATATCAACCGAAAAGGACATCGACACGCGGCTAACGAAGGCATGGACAGCTATCGATAGGCTATCGATCATAAGGAAATCAGACCTAATCGATAAAATGAAACGCAGTTTCTTCCAGGCAACTGTCGTATCGATACTGCTATATGGATGCACTACATGGACGCTTACAAAACGGATGGAGTAAAAGCTAGACTGCAATTACGCAAGAATGCTGCGAGCAATCTTGAACTAGTCCTGGAGGCAACACCATTCAAGAGACCAACTATACGGCCACCTGCCTCCCATCACGAAAACTATCCAAGTTAGACGAACCAGGGCACTACTGGAGAAGCAGGGACAAGCTCATAAGTGATTTACTCCTATGGACCCCCACATATGGCTGTGCAAAAGCAGAACGACCAGCACGAACATACATTCAGCAGCTATGTGAGGATACGGGATGTAGCCCTTAAGGCCTGCCAGAGGCGATGAACGATAGTGAAAAGTGGCGAGAGATGGTCATGGATATCCGTGCTAGTGGTATGACATGATGATGATGATATATATATATGTATATATATATATATATATATAGAGAGAGAGAGATTAAATATATAGGATTGGGTTTGGTTGGGTTTTATGACATAACAACAATTTTATGTAATTTAATGCCAAATTCTCTTCTGTACATTATTATCAAGTACATATTTGATTTACAAACACATTTTCTAGATAAAATTGTTAATTGAGCAAGAGCCGAAACCGGAGCTTTTTTTGCACATAGTTGAATGGTTTCAAGTCATGTATTTGCACACAGTTCGTGCTATTTGACCCATAGATAAAACCCTACTATTCCAGGCCAGTGTGGACCTGTGAGCAATGGCAATGAAGAGGTAGTCCATATTGATCATATCTTGAAAGCTGGAGCCTCGCCTTCAGATTGTTTAATGACATATCCATGAGACTTGTTGGTGAGATCTTACCACTCTGCAGAGATGAAGTCGGTGTCTTTTATAGACTCGGCTTTGTGGGCCACTCTACGTCGTTGGATCAATTTAATATAAGTATGGACGATAATGATACCACTTTGTGTGTACAAAATTACAATCAAGGGACAAACATACTAACACAACTATGACTAAACAAACTGAAGGTTTTATTTCACAGTATCTTCTCGTAGACGTCTCCAGTCAAAGGTTACCTTCAAATCAGCAAAGGTCCGATGCTAGAGATTCGTTCATTTATAAATTTGTTGATAACTGTTGTATTGTAGCTCGTACCACATTACTTCCGGTATCGCGGAAGTATAAAAGATGCCATGCCTCTTAAGCTGCAGAAGCAGTAAGCAAAGTAGAGAGACAGCTCTGGAAGGACGTCGGTCATTTGTAAGACCAAATTCGGACGTTACACCAACAGCGCGAGACGTATGATACTAGTCGGATGTACCACATCAGTTAATAAACAATTGACTCTATTTCACTGAGTATCTTTTCCTTACCACGATACAACAATAGCTTATATATATATATATAGAGAGAGAGAGAGAGAGAGAAAGAGAAAGAGGGAGAGATGAGGAATATTCTATAAATAGAGAAATATGAATCCCACTGATGGCTGGCGCAGAAGAATTCGCCGACTGCACTTCTGTCGACAGATGTGTCCTCCACTCAACAAGGCTATCCCTAATGATTGATTTCAGGATTTTTATCATATTTACCAACCCCTCCGCTCGGGCAGGATATGACACAACGTCAATTTTTTTAAGTGCAGTTTTACAGGTTTGAATTCAGAGTTTTCCTTCTCCTATACTAGTTGTCTCACCAAGGCTTAAGAACCTAGTCTGCCCTACTATTTACCCATAGCTGGAGGGAGAAAAATTGGATTCATACCTTTCCCTAGGGTATTAGTGCTATGTGAAAGGCAACCAGTCTCGTCCAGGATTTGAACTCGTGTCGCCGTGTCCATTTCCTGCGACGATAACCATTACACCACGGGCACCTCCAAATTACAGTTTTTATAACGAGAATTGCTGAACAGTCTTTGACACGACAACAATGTGGTTAAATGACTCGTAGCAAAACACATTGGCCTTTACTTAGCCAGACAGGTTGCTCTAGAGGCACATTCCAATCAATTAGCTGGTCATATCAAGCCCTAGCGCCTAAGATAATTGTCCCAAACGTATTATTGAACTTGTGGCAAACAAACACACAATCTCGTTTTATCTATAGGGTGTTTGAAGTCGGTACCGAGAAAAATAAGACTTTAATTCCGGCTTAATTTTAGGCACTTGGCTTTGTTTATTTGAAGCCGGAAATTTGCAGGGGTTTGAAATCTTGCTGTCAATACGAGGATACTGGCTGATATATCCTTGTTTCGACAAAATCAAATGTCTTTTCCCCCTTGGTTAACTGCTTGGTTAAAATTTTGACGCTGAGGTGCATTGTGGATCACAGAACTAGAGAAAAAACAACCAATAAATGTCACATACAACCAAACAAAACAAACAAACAATCCCTCTGAATCTGTTATTTGTCAAAGTTTCTGAGATGAAGCTTGATTATTATCAATTAGGATATATGGACTATTGTCTTTATCTTCATTATTATGCTAACAACGTTTCGGCGGATATGTCCTTCGGCTAATTTTGGCTTCTGTTAAGTATACCGGGTACACGTGTCAAGCTATAGTAAGTATTCTTTGTTATTTTTACCTGTACATGGACATGTATGGCAGGACACATGGCACAGTTTATAGGACGTTTGGTTGAAAAATGCTTCTGGAGGAAATCTCGTCTGCAGGTTCAATACGAACTACGACTTTAAAAATAAAGTCATCAAATTTTGGATTATTTCATTTTTTTTCTACTTCCTTCAGTTTCTTCAAAGAAGCGGTCGTGTCGATACTGCTATATGGGTTTACTACATGGACGCTGACTAAAAGGATGGAGAAAAAGCTTTACAGCAACTATACAAGAATGCTGCGAGTAATTTTGAACAAGTCCTGGAGGCAACACCCCACAAAGCAGCAGCTATATGGACACTTGCCTCCCATCACGGAAACTATCAAAATTAAACGAACCAGACATGCAGAACACTGCTGGAGAAGCACGGACGAGCTCATAAGTGATGTACTCCTATGGACCCGTTAACATGGCTGAGCAAAAGTAGGGTGACCAGCTCGAACCTACATACAGCAGCTCTGTGAGGATACGGGATGTAGTCCTGAGGACCTGCCAGAAGCGATGAACGATAGGGAGGATTGGCGAGAGAGGGTCAGAGATATCCGTGGTGGCAGTACGACAAGATGATATATACATATATATATATATATATATATATATA
The DNA here is from genome assembly GCA_963585895.1 of Sepioteuthis lessoniana. Classification (NCBI taxonomy): domain Eukaryota; kingdom Metazoa; phylum Mollusca; class Cephalopoda; order Myopsida; family Loliginidae; genus Sepioteuthis; species Sepioteuthis lessoniana. Next base: position 83,737,131 of record OY757922.1, on the reverse strand, counting down.
TATATATATATATGCGTAAGAGAAACATTATCAAAGAGTGATCTATTTGGTATAGATGAGATCTGAGCAGGTGCAACGACATCTGGTCATAGTGGACCAGGAATTAAAAGCATTAAAACGGTGATTCCAAGCTGACAAGAGCTTCAGAACTGGAGCCTCACCACCAGAGAGGGATTAGAGACCCTTTAAAAAGGATAGAATCGGTGTTTTTTAGTACTGGCTGCCAAAGCGGAAATTAAAAGAATTTGTTATTATGAATGTGTGGGCAAAAGCTTCATCAAAGCATTGTTTGGACATTGGCATAAATTAGAAAAATATTTAAACTAAAATGGTAATTAATGCTTTTGTTGAAGTTTAATGTGTTTATTGATTTCCATTTGTTCAGTAATTATGAATAATGTTTCTTTCATGTTCATCTTTCGATCGGATAATGGACATCATGTACACTGACATTATCAAAGCTAATGTCTGATGAGTACAACAACGGCTGGCATATACAGTGATGACCTTTTAAAATCATCAATCTTTTTTATCTGTTTTTTTTTCCTCGATCTTTCTCTCTGTGTACATCTACATTTATTTTATCTTTAGTTTCTTTGTTTAATGGCATATCAGCCTTTTTGGGTTATTTAACGCCAATGTCATTCTTATAGAATAACAGAAGAAATTGTATTTAACCAACAGTTAAGGAGAGGTAAGGCAAGTTCATATCTCTCCAAAAGGTATTAATCCAAAATTGAACATAATAGCGTGACTGGGGATAGAACTCACATATTCGAAGTCGGTGTAATATAATGGCCGTGGGATTTCGGTTCATGCCTTTGGGTTTAGTTAGGCTGAGAACCTTTCGACTCAGCACATTGATGCAGGTGTTAACACGCGCGTGCGCGGGGCGGACGTGATACTCAGAGATGTCGCAATAAGCCGAGATGGGAAACAGGGTTACAAAGTGCGGGTGACGTCACGTACCGGAAGCACGCGGGGGATTTTGGGTATTTCGAAGAAAGTTAGAAGAGTTGAAACTAGACGCCGAACGAGTAGGTTCGACTTTTGAGGCTCACTGAGGCGAGAAAAATTTGCGCGTCATGGGTGCCGCACGAGATAGGGGCCAGATGAAGAAGCCAGCATAAAAAGATTGTGTCACTCTCCTTATGTCGAAACCTTCAACTCAAAAGTAATAAAAAGTTTTCGAACAAGAAGTCGTTATGTGTTTTCGAATTTCGAGATTCCTATGTTCTTTATGTATACATGTTATCTAAATGAGTTATGGACAATCGATGTACATTTCGCAAATAGCTATATTATGGCTATGGTACACGTGAACTTCCATTGATATTCTTTCACACACACACACATACATAACGCAAAGTTGGGTGGGTTTCGATCCCAGCTTCAAGTGTCCAACGTGTCTAGCCACACGAAAGTGTTGTGATAAAACAAAAAAGTCAGTCTGTGGATGACAATATATACGCTCCCCCATGAGGGTTGAGCACTCTGGCGAAGGAATTTTCGACTGCCGCTCGCATAATGCAAAGCTCTTCGAACGAATTGAGTACTCCAGTATCCGGCAAGGTATAAAATGTAAACAAACGAACACTGCTGCTACTGCAGCTGCTGTTGCTACATAATACCTTATAATTCCCTTGCCGACGTAGTACGCTTGTTGGCCGAGCAGTCTGATACTAAGTCTAACATAAAGTTGGGCTGGTTTCGATCCCAGATTTAAGCATCCTACGTATCTAGCCACACTGAAGAGTTGTGATTCAACGGAACAGTCTGTCTGTGAATGACAATATATATATATATATATATATATTTCCAAACTACTTCGAAGACGTACAAATTAAACTTATGATTAATAATAAGTATGAAGTATATGATAAAAGGTATGTTACACACACTATTTATTATCATATTAATTTATTTTGTCGTAAAAAATGCACCCGAATTGTAGATTTGATGAAAAAATACTTGTTATAACACGAATAACTTATAGGGAGAAAACATCAACTAATTTCAAGATTATAACTTCAAAAAAAATAAGGACTTTTGGAAAGAAAAAGAAAAAACTCCAAAACAACAAGGATTCGATTTTATCTAATCAAACTTATATATATATATATATATATATATATACCATAGCCAGGATATAGCTATGTGTGAAACGTACATCGAATGTCCATAAAGATAGAACACTTACGACTTCTTAGTTCAGGTACGAAACTCTTTATTACCTTTGAGTTCTTCGATATAAGGTGAGCGATACACATTCTTTCTATTCTGGTTTTTTCATCCGCCCCACCTCATCTCGTGCGATACCTGCCCAATGCCTCCGCGAGCAAGCGAAAGTCAACCCTTTTCGTTCGGTGTCCAGTTTTGTGTCCAGTTCTCAACTTTACTAACTTTCTTCAAAATTCCCCAAATCCTCCACGCGCTTCCGGTGCGTGACGTCATTCGAACTTGTTATCCCCGTTTCCCACCTGGACTATTGTGACATCTCTGAGTGACACCTCCGCTCCGCCCGCACACGCACGTGAACATCTACGTTAATGTTGCACCTAAGTAACCCATGTACTGAGGCGAAAGGTTCTCAGCATAACTAAACCCAAAGGCATGAAACGAAATCCCTCGGCCATCATATTACATGTATGTATATATATATTGTGTGTATATGTATTTATGTGTGCGTATATATAGTTCTATGTGTTTGTACATATATATATATATATATATATATATATATATGTATATATATTTTTCACTTCATATATTTTCACTTAATAATGTTCGCTGTATATATATATATCTATATATATGTATATATATGTACACACATACAATTATATACAAGTAAGTAAAGTTGGCCACTGTAGTCAAGGACAATCCAAAGACTCCCTTTTCAGTAGCTATTGTTTTTAATAAGTATTTTTCCTCTGCATGTGTTTTCTATATATGTTTATTTATATATATATTAATTAGGCATGTATTGACCACTCTATTATACATTTTACGTTTATTCCCAGACATAGATTTTATAGTATATATATATATTTTTAAAAAAGTACACACACGCACACACACACACACACACACACACACATATATATATATATATATATATATAGGTATTATTTAGTGCAGTTAAACCGGAGTTGGGAGTAATTCCATCAGGACAAGAAAACTATTCAAGAGTGAACATTTCAATTTTCCTGGTGAAGACCTCAAAGTAAGAGACATTACATATTTCCATCCTGTTATGCGTTTTTGAAAAATTCAAGAACACGAAAAAAATTAACTGGACTTCTTCAGATCCTATTGTCACGTGATAGCCCACGGAGACGATAGAGGTAAGATTAATACTATCCTCCCGTTGAATCAACAGTATCTAGCCGTCAAAAAAAGTGACCGTTAAGGAAGAATGTAGGTCACAGAGGGGTATCAACAGGTGTTGGTACTTAGTAAACTCAGGTCGCCGGACACCGGAAGGAGAGGGAGAGAGAAGCCAAATGATTGGCTGGGACCCCAAAACGGAAGTGGGGACTCCCCACCCCGTCAGCGGAAATAGATAGGAAGAAGGTTAATTTTTTGAGCAGGGTCCGTAGCGGGCAGACGAACCATAGCCATTTTACTCCGGGTTGCAGACAAGAGGGACCCCAGGTTCTTCAAGCCAGTGTAAAAAAATAGAATAAAGTCTATTAGCCCGTGAAAGAATAAAGATTCTCCAGTGGAACCCCGTCGAAAAATAAGATAAGTAACTTTGGGGACATTTCTCCTTTATACCCAAATTTTGTATACCACTCTCTCTCTCTCTCAATTTGAAGAAAAACAAGCCAAGAAAAGACATTTATATTAGTGGACTGTCCAATTATTATATGTTTTGACACTTTGAAAGTGTATATAACCGTAGTAAAGGAATCATATATTTTTATGTTACTGCCTGGTCTATGTTGTTCTTTGCCGTTCTACTACTAATTTGTTGTTGTCACATTTCCTTTTCAGCTTCTATTCGCCTTATGTTATCTTGCTTAGAATTGTCCTATTAATTCCTTTAAAATATCACACGGGAAACCGGAGTTGCCGACTACTACAATATAATATTATTACGACTAAAACCTATAGGTCCATATTCTTCCATTATCTAGGGGAAAGAAGTTTAGCGGCCTGGTGGGTGTGTGATAGTGTGAAATTTGGAACCCCTTGCCAGTGGTGGTCAGTCTGACCCTAAATTAATCCCTCACGTAATATGCCAGTTCTTATATGCCTGAGAGAAAAACTCTGAACGAGGACTTATTATATAGGGGATTAAGTGCCAACCGGCCCCGTCTTCACACGTGCGAAAATAAAGTCCCACTTTGGGATTTTTAGTCAATATCGCGTCGCACAATGGATAAAATAAAATAATTAGAATTAAAAAAAATATATAAATGTTTTTTAAAAATAAACTTACAATAATTCTAACCGACAATAAAATAAAAAACGGAAGTGGACTAAATGAGGAGATAACTCTTCACCACTCTTCTATCCCCTCCCACCTTCTTTCCTGTGTTTATTCTGATTTATTTTATCCGTAGGATTTGAAGAAATCCTGTTAATTTTTTTCGTGTTTTTGAATTTTTCAAAAACGCAAAACAGAATGGAAATAAATTTATAATCCAAATGTGACTGGTTTGTTGCTTTTTCTTAATGAAACATATATATATATATATATATATATATATAACTTTGGTATGGTATATATATATATATATATAACATGGTACATATGTGACCCTGGGTTTCATGCAATCAGTAATCGTCGGACAGATATATATATATATAAGCACTAAGCACGAGCAGAATGTGACACGGGTCAATTTTTAAACGAAATGAATTAATTTTTTCCTTCTTCTACACTAGTTGCCATTCCAAAGTTAAAGAGCATAGTCAAACCAACTATCATAGCTGAAGAGAGAATAGTTGAATTTATACCTTTCCCAAGTTTTCAAAATGCAAGCGACATCATTCAGGATTGAACTCGATTCGCCACGTCTTTTTCTCCCGACAATTACCATTATATTATGAGCACCTCTCTCTCTCTCTCTATATATATATATATATAAAGTCAGACAAACTGATATGAACAGAATTATTATTCAAATACACACACGCACACACTCACACACACACACACACACACACACATATATATATATATATATATATATATATATATATGGAAGTGCCCGTGGTGTAATGGTTATCGTCGTGGGAAATGGACACGGCGACACAAGTTCAAATCCTGGACGAGATTGATTGCATTTCACATAGCACTAATACCCTTGGGAAAGGTATGAATCCAATTACTCTCCCTCCAGCTATGGTAAATAGTAGGGCAGACGAGGTTTTTCAGCCTTGGTGAGGCAACTAGTCTAGGAGAAGGAAAACTCTGAATTCAAACCTGTTAAACGCCGCTTCAAAATTGACCTTGTGTCATATCCTGCCCAAGCGGATGCGTTGGGTAAATATGATATATATATATATATATATATATAGAGAGAGAGAGAGAGTGAATAAAACAGATAGATCGGACATCCCCCTCTCTGCCTCTGTCTGTCTGTCTGTCTGTAGAAGATAGATAGATAGAGATAGACGAAAATTTACTGCTTTATAAATATCCGTCTTCTAATAAAAACTGAAAGAAATCCCCGAAAAACATTTGCCAAATCTTTATCAAAACCAGCTGATCACTACTTTCAAGCCCAATGGCATCCATTCTAGCCAGTCATCCATTGTTTAAAATCTTGGCGTGCATTTGTTTTCCAAGTGCCTTTCGGGCCACCCAGATTTCCTCATACATCACTTCACATCCTGACATACCCTGGCGGCGCAAACAAGCCACATAAAACCTGTCGTTTAGACAAAAGCTCTTTACGTTCCACTCCAGTATTTTCCCGTTTTCTTGTTGCACAGAGCATTTATCCATTGATGAGCTGTTGTCCACTGATAGATTTCAGATCGATAGATCCGTGCCAGTAATGTTGGAGACCTCTTGAAAGAAAGGTATATTCTAAAGATTGTTTTCTGGTTAGGATATGCGAAAGCTTAAGTATTTATGCATAAAAGAACCGGTTTTACTATTATTCGTTAATATGGGAACGAAGTAATACACGATTTTTCATTCTGTTAAGATAATTCATAATATAACTGTGGTTGTTTGTAGGAATATCAAGATGAAAAAAAGCCTTGCCTGGCCTACTAAGTGTCCATAGTTGGACAAAAAATAGTTGCATTAATACTTTTCCAAATGGCATTTACAATTTAAATGGGAACGAAGGAATACATGATTTTTCATCCTGCTAAGATAATTCATAGTATAACTGTTTTTGTTTGTAGGAATATCAAGATGAAAAAAAGCCTTGTCTGGCCTACTAAGAGTCCATAGTTGGACAAAGAATAGTTGCATTAATACTTTTCCCAATGGCATTTACAATTTATATGGGAACGAAGTAATACACGGTTTTTCATTCTGCTAAGATAATTCATAATATAACTGTTGTTGTTTGTAGGAATTTTATCATGGTATTGTCTCGTACAGCTAAATAAAACGAACCAGGAATAAAAAAAAATCAACATATGTATGACTCACGGGTTGACACTGAGATAGCAAAGAAAAGGTCACATTCCTGGACAGGAAATCCCAATGGTGGGCTTTTGATGAGAAGCTGATTGATAAATATAAGCTAGAGTAAGAGAGCAAGAGCAAAGTAATACGTGATCTTTCATTCTAATAATATCAAAACAAAAATTGGTGATATGCAGTAGAAATGCAAGTTTAGATTATGTTGTAACAAAGATGAAGCGGTCAATCACATGATACAGTGAATGCAGGAAACTAGCTGAAAAAAGCAAAACAAGTGTTGGTATGACTGTGTTAGAAAGGAGATCCACTGAGAATTGTGCAAAAACTAATGTTTGACCTCATTAAAAAATAGAATATGTCCTAGAAAAGGTGTCTATGTGTGTGTGTATAGGCGTAGTATATATGTATGTACGTGAATATGTGTTAGTAGTAACAGAAAAGATCTCACGCAAGCGGAATTTTGTTAGGCTGGTTGTACAGAATTTCAATACTTCTTGAATTTTTTAATACCGAAATGAGTCATTTCTTTTAAAGACATTATTTCTTCATGTATCAACACTTCACTCCCTCGGTGCACACATTCAATTACAATAATGCATATATAGTGAGTATTATTCGGTCCAGTTAAACCAGAGTTGGGAGTAATTCCTTCAGGACAAGAAAATCATTCAGGAGCTGAACATTTAAATTTTCCTGGTGGAGAGCTCAATGTAATTGTTTACAGAGCAATATTTCTTTAAAGAAAAACCAAAGACCGGTTATTTTAGGATTATAAATTTATTTCCATCCTGTTTAACAGTTTCTGGTGTGAACCAAAAACACGAAGAAAAATATAACAGGACTTCTTCAGATCCAATGGATAAATAAAACAGAATAGACACGTGTGGGGGAGGGGGAGGGAGAAGAGATTAAAAGAGTTACCTCCTCGTTTTATTGAATTTCCGTTTTTTTTATTTACCTATTTATTTTATTTTCAAAATTCTTCCGTCAGTTATAATTACGGTAATTTAACTTTTTTATTTATTTATTCAATTTTTTTTTTTTCATGTTAAGTTCGATAATTAACTTTTAAGAGAAATATCAATGCATATAATAATTTCGATACTATTTATTTAGCTACCTATTTTTTTCCTTGTGTGTATATTGGATACGTTTATTGTCTGGTTTCACTAATTATTTTTATGTTTTTAAATTTTTTAGTCTATAGTTTAAATTTAGTCTTAATGCATATATATGTAAATACGAGCATATCCATATCAGTTTCAGCGCCTATGGGCGGAATATATATATATATATATATATATATATATGTGTGTGTGTGTGAAGCGATCACGATTGTAGATATGCTTCTGAGAATTGCGAATGTATATATATGCATATAACTGTATTTGGACAATAGTATGATAGCTATAAAATTTAGCAAGGTCAGTAGGTTTTCATTTAAAATTAGTAAGGGAATGATTTCTCAATAGGGATAAAAAGCTATTTTTTAAATATCTTCAGTGTAAGGTTTTCTTTTCTGGGAGTCAGTACCTATATATTCAAGAGATGTGCTGGGGGTGAAATGATTAACAACGTTGGAAATGGACACGGCGACCCAAATTCGAAACCTGTACCAAAGCGGTCTGCATTTCACATTGCACTCAGACTATTTGGAAAAAAATAATCCGACAATTCTTCCTCCAGCTATTGAAAAACAGTAGGGAACACAGAGTTGGGTCTTTAAGCTTCATATGGCAACCAGCCAAAGAGAAAGAAATCTTTTAATTCAAATATGCTAAACTTCACTTGGTTTCAATGAGATTTATGGTAATCTTTCGGGTATATTTTTATCTCATCAATAGACGCCACCTATATTGATGAGTAGCAGTAGTTTCCAAACTGAACTATTTGATTCTTTCTGTTAATCTGTGGGGTCATTCCATCCAGTATCAAGTGAAGCGCGCTGTTGATTCAACATTGTGTTCATCCATTACTTCCCGTCCACCATGCTGCTTCCTATGGCTTCTGAGGTTTTAAATTTTAGGATAAAAAATCCCATTATATTCCTTAAGTTTTAACTTAGCTAACGTCCAGCTATCTTATATTTTAATTGTTTTTCGTCTCCTCTCAATTCCATGGTCGACTTTGTCAGGTTCATTACCTTACAAAAGTACTTCCTTAATATTTTTTCCATAGTTGTTCACGTGACATTAAGAACATTCGATTCCACAGGAAATATTTCAGACAACCACCTCAAGCTGTAATACATTTTATTAAACTAACCTTCAATATATAGAATGGTGCTATCGATAGGTTATCGATCATATGGATGTCTTTGTTTGTTTGTTTGTTTAATGGCATATCAACCGTTTTGGGTTATTTAATGCCAAATCTACCCTTCTAGAAAAACAGTAGTTGCCTATTTAACCCATAGCTGGGAGGATAAGGGGGTTCATACCTTCCCCAAGGGTATTTGTCCGAAAGTGGACGTAATAGCTCGACTGGAGTTTGAACTCGCTTACTTCAGTTCCGCAGTCCATCACTTTAATCATTACACTATTAGGGCACTGTCTCATATGGCACTCAGACTTATCCGATAAAATTAAGCACAAGCAGCAGTCGTGTCAATTCTACTGTATGGATGCACCACATAGACGCTAAGCCTACCGAGAAAAAGCTGGACGCGAATTGCACAGGAAGCTTGTGAACTTCCGAAAAACATTGAAAACATACTGGAAGCAACACCCCACAAAACAACAGCAGTGCGGTTACCAATCTCCCATCTGTAAAACCATCCAAATAAGACGAACATGACTTGCCGGACACTGCTAAAGAAGTCAGGACAAACTCAAAAGCAACGTTCTCCTATGGACACCTTCAAACGGACGTGCAAGTATAGGACAACTAACTATAACTTATCAACAACAGCTCTGTACGGACACAGGATGTAGTCTAGAAGATCAGCCGGAAGCCATGGATGATAGAAACGAATGGCGAGAGAGAGAGAGAGAGAGAGAGAGTCAGGGAAATCCATGCTAGGGGCATGACATTGTGATGTTGAAACATCACTTGGAAACTAATCCTTTGTTGCATCCTAGTCATGAGGAAAGGAGGGAAATTACATTGTTAGTTTAGGTAAGTGTTGGGTGTCTTCCCTACAGATGGACTCGCCCTCATGTGGCACATACCGGTTAACCTCTCTTCTGCGCAGTCTTGGCGAGCCGTCACCAAGAAAGGATGTAATCTGAGAATTATTTTTTTATTTATTGCGGACTTTTTGTCCTCATCTTCGTAGGGTTTTTTTTGTTTCTTCTCACTACATTTCGGCTAATTTTCACCACCGGCCTTCTTTTGGTGATTAACTGCGACCTCGGATAGGAATTCTGAGTCTTGTAACCGTATTCCCAGTAATTACTGCCTTCCATAGTTGTTGTCTATCGCACCACATTTTTGACCAAGTAAACCTCTTGGATAGGATTTGAAACCGCTATCGTCCGACAGCTGGAACCGTAGAGACTCAACGCCTCTATCCGCTGCGCCATGGTCGATCAAGGGAGGATTCTTTGGTCTTATAAATCCAATTATTTGTTCTCCTTATCTGGTCTTCCAAATTCGGGTCCGTACCGAATTTGTCAATTACTTTATTGGGGATCCTTTTGAGATGAGGCTTCTTAATCTGAGAATTAATTTTTTTATTTATTGCAGACTTTATGTCCTCATCTTGGTAGTTTTTTGTTGTTTCTTCTCACTACGTTTTGGCCAAATTTCAGAGAGTGAGAACAAACAATAAAAAAAATACGTTATAAGACTCGGCATTCCTATCAGAGGTGAAATTTGGCCGAAACGTAGTGAAAAGAAACAACAAAAAAACTACCAAGATGAGGACAAGAAGTCCGCAATAAATAAAAAAAATTAATTCTCAGATTAAGAAGCCTCATTTCAAAAGGATTCCCAATAAAGACAAAGGATGTAATGTTCATGATAGTATTGAGATGAGGAGGGGGTTTCTCCCAGCAATCATTTATGTTTGTACTATTTTCCTTCAATATATTTTTTATCACTCATTTCCGTGTCTTGTTTTCATTTCAACCTCCCCTTGACCATACAATAAAGTTATTTGATTTAATAGCCTATCAACCCTTAATAGTTATTTAATGCCAAATATTATGAATATAAATAATGTGTAAGTTTGTAAGCAACTTTATTTTTAATTGAGTAAAAACTCAATTATCCATATTTACCCAACCCCTCCGCTCGGGCAGGATATGACATAAGGTCAATTTTTAAGCGGAGTTTAACGGGTTTGAATTTAGAGTTTTTCTTCTCCTAGACTAGTTGCCGCACCAAGGCTGAAGAACCCAGTCTATCCTACTATTCACCCATAGCTGGAGGGAGAATAATTGGATTCATACCTTTCCCAAGGGTATTAGTGCTATGTGAAATGCAGTCAGCCTCGTCCATGATTTGAACTCGTGTCGCCGTGTCCATTTCCTACGACGATAACCATTACACCAATGTTCCGGTCAAATTTAATTTCAATTATTTGTTTTCACACAGTTATATTGTTTCAAGCATTGTTATTTAACAGCAGAATAGTTCTATTTGAGCCATAGATAGGACCCTAACATGTACAACCACTCCGGGTCAGAGTAGACCAGGGAATAATGCAATAAAGGAGTACTCCACATTTCCTGGGGCGCATCAGGTAGTGTAATGTTTAGCGAACTAGACAAACAAACCTTCATGAGTGAGTTCGATACTCATTGGGTGCTTCTTTTATACGGTCCTATATCATGGCTAAGCAAAAAAATTAGAAACTTACTATGACGCCTCGGATGATGTAATGGTTTGCAAGGTCGACTAGCAAATTTTGACAAGTCAGTTTGAGTCTCATTGCGTGTCCAATTCATATGTCCGCGTTTTACATCTCAGTGAAAGGCTTAGTAAATTAACATTCCACATTTCCAAGCGCTTCAAGACTGCAGCTTCACAACCAGATGGTTTAGAGTCTTAACCAAGACACTTGTTGAGGAGGGTATCATACCTCTTTGGAATGATTCAGTCGGTGAATTGTACTTCTCCTACCGACAAGGCATGAATAAATACATTTTCTCGGGGGAGAAGTCAAGAATTAAACAGAACAGAGGGAGTTTGAGCCTTGGCTAGTATGCAGTGGGTCGCCTAGTACAGTAGTGGTTTGCGAAAGTCTTTTCTTTTTGTGCAGTTCATTTTTTAGATTATTTTTTTATTAACGTCTGTAAAAAGGGAAAGCTCCCGTGTATTTCTTTTTTTTAATGTACAAAGAAGTCTTTTTCCTTAATTCCATTCAAAAAAGTTCAGAGACAACACTGGTGGTGTAGGAGGTGACTGATTCCGTCACAGAAAGAGAGGTAGCACCCCTTTAGACACAAATTATCTTGGGACCTCAGGAACCGAGATATACTGCTCCCACCATGGTCCTCTGTCGTCCCAGATTCTCAGTTCTAAAGATATAGGCAAAGGAATATATTATATTTTTATTAAAAATTTATAAACCTGGCACAAGGCCACTGCAAGGATGTGCAAGAGGCTGATCATCACACTTCTAACTTTTCTTAACTAAATCTTATTACTGACCCAAAACATACTATGATAATTCTTTCAGCAAAACGACGTAGTTATTCTTGGATCTTTAGCATTACAAACACAAAAAAATGCCATTCACTATGAATGTCTAACCTACTACCATATTTACAAGAAGGGAATTATTGAAAATTCTATTTACAAAAAATTATTTGTCCAGTAGGCTGGGGCAGTTGAACACACCGACTGCACATCTGCACAGGGGTAATACCCCTCCTCGACGAGTGTCCTGATATGACACGAAACAATCTGATAGTCAGGTTCCAGTGATCCTGGAGCTTTGACGAATGCGGAGCACCCTTTCATTGCCATTGCTACCAGGTCAACTCTGGCTCGAAATGTTAGCACCTGATGGGGCCAGATCTACGGGTCAAATAGAACTTAACTACATACTTATGCTAAATTAAATTGTTTGACTAAACGGAATAGCTTGAAATAAAAACGTTTTTGACAATTACACTGTACTTACATTAAACTGAATTGTTTAATGTAGAACTGTTTTGACATTTAACTGTGTGTAAAAAATCTGTACTCATATTAAGTTGATTTAGCTGAATTAGAACTGTTTGACTAAACTGAATAGCTTGAAAAAGTAATGTTTTGACAATTAAACTGTGTACGAATGCTAAATTGAATTGTTTGAAATAGAACTGACTATTTTCATAAAAATGGATTTGGTGTTAAATAACCTACAAATGTTGATATGCCATAAAACCCAAACAACCAACTAACATCCAAAAATTATATTTACAAAAGTTATATATCGCCAAGGAAAAACAAATTTAAGACAACAAATATATACAAATTTGAAAGTGAACGTTGGTATCGTGGCTCCTCACCTCCCTTTTCACTGACTAACATGTCAGAAAAACTAGCTCATTAGTCGAAAATAATTCGTGAGGACAAATGAATTCACACGCCAGCTTTCGTCAAGATTGGCCCATTATCCGAGGAATCAGTGGGTAGAATGAGATCTTTCCAATTCTCATCCAATTTTCCATCAACTTATGAAGATTTCGTGTACTTCTGCGGATACCATTTTCATTTGCTTCATCTGGCACCTCGGAGGGCGTGAATTCTACTGAGGCCTCACAGAACTCCTCTTAACGGCTGCCTTTAAAACGCACGCGGAAGTGAAAAGAACTCACGTTCCATATTTCAAGTTAGGCTGCAAGTGCTATACTTTCCAAAAATGTACTATTTAAACCTTCTTTGAGGAGAAAGGAATTCACAAGTTTAATCAAGCAGATTCCATTAGTTGAGAATTCTATTTGTAACAAACAAGTAATCAAACAATGAGGATTGTATACTAGACAGGCAAGAGTACTCGATATGGATTTAGAAAAAAGTAACCAACATTAAATAAAATCTAACGTATACTTTTAAAAGGCAATGATGGCGCTGAAAACAGTAAACTAAAAATATGCCAGAAAATGTTATACACACACACACACACACACACACACATACATATATATATATATATATATGTTATACACCCCCCACACACACACATATATATATATATATAAATATATATATTACGAGGTGCATAAGATAACTTTCCAGACTTTTTTTGTAAGGGCATTTAAAATTGTCGTAGACTCTTGAAAATTCAATATGTTATTGCTATACATCTTATGAGATTACTGACCAAATTTTATGGTTTCAGATTCAAATTACCAGCTACAGCAGGAATACGAATAAAACGCACTTGTTTATTACTCCCAGTCTGATCTTTGGATAACGAAATTCAAAGTAAAAAAAAATAGATCTATAATACGCACTACCTTTTTAGAATTTGGAGAAGCTAAATTAAATCCAAATTACACTTTAGTTCAACTTATATCGATTAACACTAACTAAAAATAAGATTTTTTGAAGTTTAAGCCTCCTTGCTTAACACTCCGCATTATAAGGTACGGATCAAGGGTAAAGTGTAGCAATCAAGGGAATGGAGTAGAACGCTCCCCTACACCTTGGTGTAGTAGCTATCGAAAAGGGAGCCTTCGGGTCACCCTCGACTAAAGGGAGACAACCTTTCTTATTTTACTTACTACGTTATATCGTAAATAGCTGAGTAAATACGTGGGACCTTCAATAAGTTTCCAGACTTTTTTGTACAGGTATTTAAAATCGGCGTAGACTCTTGAAAATTCAGTATCTTATTGCTATATATCTTATGAGATGACAGACCAATTTTCATTATTTCAGTTTCAAAAGAACTGCTACAGCAGCAATTGGAATACATCCTACTAAAGCTTGATTGTCACAGCTGATGAATTTCAAAAATGCAGTCTGGACGTCAGGACACTTTAGAAGAACGATATTCAATAAAATTCTGTTTTAAACTTGCAAAAAAATGCCAGATAAACATATGGAATGCTTCAGACTGCTTTTGGAGCATCTTGCATTAATCGAGTATCAGTTTTTGAGTGGCATAAGAGATTCAAGGAAGGCAGGGAGTCTGTGAGGGATGATGAGAGGTGTGGGAGGAGTAAGCAAGACAATACACAAGAGTTGATTGGCCAAAGGGTTAGGGTTAGGGTTACTATGTTGAGGTTTTAGGGAGTTCAGGAAGAGATTCCGTCGGAAGAGGCCAGCACTCTTCAAATTGGGTCAGTGGAATTTCCACCAGCACAATGCACTAGTCCACAACTCCATCCTTGACACAGACTATTGGACCAAGATGGGCATCAAGACATTTACTCACCCTCCCAATATTCCAGACCTTGCTCGCTGTGACTTTTGGTTATTTCCTAAGCTCAGAGGCTGTCGTTATGAGACAATGGAGGAGATGAAAGACGCTGTGATGAAGGTCATTGACATGTTCACACAATAGGACTTCCATGGGGCCTTACAGAAGTTGTTGGAACGGTACAACAAGTGCATTGCAGTCGGAGGAGATTACTTTGAAGGGGATTAGAGATACATGTGTGTACTATCAATAAAAGAGGCCATACGAATAAAGTCTGGAAACTTATCGTATGTACCTCGTATATATATATATATATGTATATATATATATATAGTATTTCTTCTTGATTAAAAACACAATTGCTGTCATTTTTTGTGTAGCAACTAGACAAAAATGGACTTCCAAGTTCTGCCCCACCTCTTCTAAAATCTTCCAGCCCTGGAAAACTCCATTATGATTCCGTGAAACCTCCTGTGACCTCGGTGACCTCAGCTAATTTTATTGGCCTCCAAGAATTGTTAGGTCGAGAAATATTTTGGTATTCCACAATAAACTCATTATATTTTTCCATTAGGTTGGAAATAGCAGTTTCACCCTAAATTGAACTGTGGAGACATATTAGTGGCTTCCAAAGTCTATGGCATCTATCTCCTGTTCAACTCAACTTACCCTTATAGACTAATTTTTCTGTCCTTACGGGACAATATTTTTGCCGTCCTGAAGATGTATATACTTGAGCAATCGCTAGCCTTGTCAGTCGAGATATATGAGATCTTCTTGCCAAAAATACGATACTTCTATTTTCATATTTTTTTTCACAGATGAGGTGCTGAATTCTTATTGTTACTGTGTCGAGGTTAATACCCCCAACGTCTCAGGGGCTGACATATTTTCCCTGACCTAGACGATGTCAAGAGCTCATGGGGTTCAATTGTTTTCGATTTTTTCTCTCTGGGTTAAACTCTTCATTTTGCCTTGGGGTTCTCTCAAATATTAAAAGCCAAGAAAACATCGCAAGAATTAATGTTGTTAGTATATTCTTTTTACCCATTCAGTGGGGTTCAAAATACAATGACTGTATTCTCAGCTGATGGTGAGGCTCCAGTTCGGGTTATTATCTGGTGAGTGTGAAGTATCCCTTCATAGAAATGGTTGACTCTCATGTCCCATTTATAGGTAAAATATATCTGTTAAAAATATTTATATTCGATAGGATCGCATGCAAGATAACTCTGAAGAAAAACAACAGAAAAGATTCAATTTGTGAGCCTTATTTCTAACTCTTTGCGCTTAAAATAACCCTTGACTGGTTGACATGCTTTTAAAATCAGTCAATCCTTAAATTATTTATTTAACTGCTCATTCCTGAAAAAGAATGCTTATGAGAATGATAATACCACTATATATATATATATAGAGAGAGAGAGAGAGATCATCATCATCATGTCGTGGCGCGAGCACGGATATGCCTGACCCTCTCTCGCCACTTTTCCCTATCTTTCATCGCCTCTGGCATGTCATCGGGGCTACATTCCGTATCCTCACAGAGCTGCTGTTTGTATGTTTGAGCTGGCCGTCCTGCTTTTGATCAGCCATATGTGGGGATCCATCGGAGTACATCCCTTATGAGCTCGTCCCTGCTTCTCCAACAGTGTCCTGCATGTCTGGTTCATCTAACTTGGATAGTTTTCGTTATGGGAGGTAGGTGGCCGTATAGTTGGTGCTTTGTAGGGTGCTGCCTCCAGGACTTGTTCAACATTGCTTCGCAGCATTCTTGTATAATTTTCGTCCAGCTTTTTTTATTGTAAATTGAATTACCATGACAAAAAAATCCGATGAGCACTGCGTGATATAGACGACCCACTTGACAGCTGTTTTTACCTATTAAGCTCTCATCAGCGGTGTATACCGTGATCTCCCCCTCCGGAGATCACAGAATGCAGAACTTCACCACTGAGCCATTGTTCAACATCGCACAGAAGCGACGCAAAAAATTAACTAGTCATGGTAAATGCCCAACCACTTAACCTGATGTGTCTGGTAGTTACAACCGTACTCTTACAGGGGAAATGGTCACCTCCAGTGCTACGTCTTCCCAAGTTGGAGATACGTATATATATATATATATATATATATATATATATTACAGTCCTCCGCTCAGTCAACCTATTTATCGTGAGTTCAACATAAAACTGTCCCATTGGCATAATCGTTAAAGTGTACGCTAATAATCCGGAAGGTTGGTGTTCGATCCCAGGTCGAGTCATATCAAAGACTCAAAAAATGCTACTTGATGCCTCCTGGCTTAACGCTCAACATTATAATGTACGGATCAAGGTTAAAGTGGAGTAATGCAGAGAAAGGAGTGGCGCCCTTTCCTACACCTCGGGGTAGTAGCGTTTGAAAAAGGAGGCTTTGGGTTGTCCTCGACTATGGTCCGCAGACTTGTTACGTCTCTTCTATCGTGTCCAGACAATATTCCTGATAGTTTGGCATTCTTTGTTCTGGACGAGTCGACCGAGAAGCATTTAACTGATTTAAAATTTATAATTCGTCTTATTTACCAGGGTAAGTGATGACCCACGAGTAATAATAAAAAGGTATCGACGACAGATTAAGGAA
Source organism: Sepioteuthis lessoniana (assembly GCA_963585895.1). Taxonomy (NCBI): domain Eukaryota; kingdom Metazoa; phylum Mollusca; class Cephalopoda; order Myopsida; family Loliginidae; genus Sepioteuthis; species Sepioteuthis lessoniana. Next base: position 83,719,588 of record OY757922.1, on the reverse strand, counting down.
TTATTGCACAGAAACAACTAGCAAAATAAAATTAAACACAGCGGCGATTTCATCAATATAGAAAATATATTTATTCCGTTAGTTTTCAACAAACAGTAAAATAAACATTTAATAAAGTTCAAGAGAGATACAGAGAGGACTTATCTGAGGAGCCATGTTTAACGTGAAAACTCGATATAGGTATGAATGAAAATTATGTCCTATCAGGCCTCTTTTCTGTTGTCCATTTTATTTCATGTGGTCCTGCCTTTTCTTCTCCATCGGCTCATGTCACGTTTCGCATTTCAACTGTCTACGTTTTCAAGTTGTCCCCCTGTGTTCCAATTCGCACCGGCTAACTTTTTTTTACTGCAGATGTTGCCGGTCAGCAACCTACTTTTCTTGTCACAGTGTATCTCCTGACGGCTGCTATGAACCCAAGTATACGTCACAATATATATATATATATATATATAAATTTAATCGCGAGTCGGGACTACTACTAGTCGGTGTTAGGTACCCTGAGGAGACATTTTAGGCGAAACTGTAGTAAGATAGTCCCTACTCGCGATTTAATTTTTGTAATTGGCTCTTTTTGCATTGAGCACATTTTGTAATTGTAGCATTACAGCATTCTGCAGTGGATTTTTGTTCTTTTGACCAACTAATTGCATAACTCTTGATTTTTTTCAACTGGTGTGTCGAAGTTGGCCTTTTCTTTTTTTCTTCCGATAATCTTTTTCTTTTTCCCCCCAGGCAGTGATTCGAGATTTGTTATCTCTGAATTCTGGCGGTTTCTTTTTCTTTTTCTTTGTCACCGTGAATGGTAGATAGTAAATTAGCAAATATATATATATATATATCATCATCATCATCATGTCGTGCCGCTAGCATGGATTTCCCTGACCCTCTCTCGCCACTTCTCCCTATCATTCATCGCTTTTGGCAGGTCTTCAGGGCTATATCACGTATCCTCACATAGCTGCTGTATGTATGTTCGAGCTGGTCGTCCTGCTTTTGCTTGGCCATATGCGGGGGTCCATAGTTTTATATCCCTGATGAGCTCGTCCTTGCTTCTCCAGCAGTGTCCTGCGTGTCTGGTTCGTCTAACTTGGATAGTTTTCGTGATGGGAGGCAAGTGGCCGTATAGTTGGTGTCTTGTGGGGTGTTGCCACCAGGACATGTTCAGTATTGCTCTCAACATTCTTGTGTAATTGCCGTCTAGCTTCTTCTTCAGCCGTTTAATAACCGTCCAAGTAGTGCATCCACATAGCAGTATCGACACGACCGCTGCCTGGAAGAAACTGCGTTTGATTTTATCGGTCAGGTCTGATTTCCATATGATTGAGAGCCTATCGATAGCGGTCTATGCTTTCGTTAGTCGTGTGTCGATGTCATTTTGGTCGATGAGACGCTGCTTCCTAGGTAGGTGGATTTGTCTACTAGTTTCAGAGAGGTTCCGTCTAGTGTGAAAATGTTGCCTGTTTGGTTGTAACACATATATCAAGTTTTTTGTGCATTGACATGGAGGCCAATGCCTGAGGCGGCTCGTTCCAAACTATGCAGTAGTGTTTCGGTTTAGTTAGGTGTATTCGCGAGTAACGCTATGTCATCGGCGTAGTTGGCGTCGGTAATTGTTTTTGTGGGGTACCTTCTGCTTCTTTTCTTTGTCAGCTCGAAGCCATTTTCTCTGATTTTGTCGATCGAAGTTTTAAGCACGTAGTCTAGACAGATGATTAAGAGGTATGGGGCTAGCGTGTTCCCTTGTAGTACTCCTGCAACAATGTCGAAGTATTCTGTGTCTCCATCTGGTGAACGTTCTTTCACTTTGGTGTTTCTGTAGAGAATCGTTATTGCATATATATATATATATATATATATATACCATATTCGAAGAAAGATTGATTGGTTTTAACGGCACCTTAATACATCAAGAGTTACTCTATGTCAAGTTGTTAGGGAATTGCGTTCATTGTACATTTTTATTTACATTCTTTCTTTATTTGCTTCTTTAGAGTTTTTTCTTGTTTACAATTATATGATATCAACTATTCCTAGATAATACAAATAAATTGCTCGTAGTTATATGGTTTCAAGTATTCTTATCTAATACTAATAATTACATATTTTCAAGTAATTAGTTATATTTAATAAGAGTTATTTATTTGCACATGGTTAAATGGGTCCAAGTAACTAATAATAATCCTCAGTAAACAATCATAGCTTCAAGTAACTATTTTTATATAAATAATTTACAGTTAAATGGCATCATGTTTTCCTATCAAATATTTTTCAACATATTTAAAGCAGGTTGCGTTATTATATTCACTTTTGGACTAATATTCTTGGAAATGGTATAAACTCACGTATCTCTCCTAAGCTGTTGGTTAAATATTACCACTGTGGGTTAAACATTATCAGTATATTTGGTTTGAATATTACCACTGCTTGTGGGTTGAATATTACCAATGTTTGTGAGTTTAAAATTACCACGGTTTGTGGGATAGACGTTACCACTGTTTACGGGTTAATTATTACCACTTTTTGTGCGTTGAATATTACCACAGTTTTGGGGTTGAATATTACCACATTTTGTGGGTTAAGTTATAGCACGGTTTGTGTGTTAGATATTATGAGTGCTGTAGGTTAAATATTAACACTGCTTGTTGGTTAGATATTATCACTGTGGTTGAATATTATCACTGTTTGTGGGATGAATATTATCACTGTTTGTGGGTTAAATATTGTCTCTTTTTGTAATTTGGATATTGCCACTGTTTGTGCGTTGAATATTACCTCTGTTTCTGGGTTGAATATTACCATGGTTTGCTGTTTAAATATCATAATTGTCTGTGGGTTAAATATTACCACTGTTTGAGGATAAAATATTACCACTGCTAGTGGGTTGAAAATTATCATTGTGTGAAATTTTTAAATATGTTTTGACAATTTACATAATTTATATGATTTAGAGTACAAAATGTTTTGGACGATATGATTTTCGGTATCTTAGTGTTTCTTGTTGAACTCGATTAAGCCAAGAACGTTCCCGAGTTCGATAAGAAACACTTGTCGAAGGCTGAGGAGCACATTGGCCGAAATGCTGTGATTATAACGATAAAAATGAAGACAAATATCGGATTATTCTCAATAATATAAATTACCATTGCTGTTCTTCTACAAGAATAGGTTTGGCATCGAATAACCTACGAAGGTTGATATGCCATAAAAAGATTCATGAGGATCCAGTTCTCCTCTGCCCAGGGATTAGATCGAAGAGCATGCCAGTGAAAATTACTGTTTTCCATTCTCGTCACATGACCATTGTCATCTCTAATGTATAATAATAATAATAATAATAATAATAATAATAATAATAGTAATTGGAAGTTGGCGGACGAGTGGAGACCATCCAAACGACAGCATTACTGAGAACGGCCAGAATACTAAGAAGAGTACCGGAGACTTGAGGAGACTTTCTGTCTCTCAGACTCCAGTGAAAAACCATCGGCTAACGCTGATGTGAAAAGCTCTAATGAGTGAATAATAATAATAATAATTATAAATAAGCACATGAGTAATATATACGTGTTTTTCGGGTGGGGGAGATATCAGTTTTGAGGGAAATTTTGAAATCATTACAATATTTTATTTATACTGAAAATACAAAAAAACTTTTGAAAAAATATCACAAATTGTGTGCATTATATAAGAAGAACCAAAATGGCTTTCGGAGAAATCGACCCACGACATCACAGATTTTGACTATCCCTCGAATTCAAGAGGATGTACGTACAAAAAACCTTGAAGCAACAATGTTATTTGTCGACTTCTCCAAGGCCTTTGACTCCATACACCGAGGGAAGATGGAGCAAACACTACTCGCTTAAATCGTCGCAGCTATAATGACGCTAAATGCCGTTAAAAAGAAAAACCCACCCAAATTAGACAAAAGAATCTCATATCGAAAGTATAAGCCCATAAGGATTTGATATGCCGTTAAAAAGAAAAACCCACCCAAATCAAACAAAAGAAGCTCATTTCGGAAGTAAAACTTCATAAGGAATTGATGTGTCGTAAAAAAAATTAATGAAACCAAACCTGCAAATATTTCAAATTTTTGTCTCAAAAGCAACCTGACTAAACAAATGAATAAAATTTCGATATTAAATGACTTATAAGAAGCTGATATTTTGTTAATTATTAAACTAAAGAAATGTATCAAATTTCAGTATTACATAACCCAAAATTAGTTAATATTGTTTCGTTCCGCTCTCTGGTCAAACAAACGACAACACGGTATATATGTAACAACATATATTTATTTTCTCGACGGACACTTGTGTGAAGTAGGAGCAGTCAGGAGAGGAATTAGAATCGTTCGGCTATGAGACTTGAAGTCTTTGATGTAAGTAGACGATGGCCGAGACAACGCACACAGAGTAACGACGGGACCAGCTTTCGTGAACAGCGGAATTGTTTCACTGTCTTCCGTTCAATTCGTCGGCCTTATATTACCTTCAAACTCCCACGCGGAGACATGGACACGCCTCCACGCCCACGCAATTTCTTCCGATATCTGGCGATCGGGATGTGTCACTTCCGGTATCTTTGGAATGGCATATGTGATCGTCATCGAGCGGAAATAACTGTCATGCAGTTCACAGGTCACTCTCTTCCGGTGCATCACTTTGTGACGGCACAGTGAGAATTTTTTTACCTTGTCTCACATTGTCAGCCAAGCTGTATTTTACAATATGTCCCTAAACAAATAAATCGAATCAAATAAATGAATCATATTCCGACATTAAATAATCCATGAGGAGTTCATGTGACTTTAGTTAGTCGAGGAGTGTTATGTAATGGTTATTGTCTTAGGAAATGGACACGGCGACACGAGTTCAAATCCTGGACGAGACTGATTGCATTTCACATAGCATTAATACCCTTGGGAAAGGTATGAATCCAATTATTCTCCCTCTAGCTATGGATAAATAGTAGGGCAGACTAGGTTCTTCAGTCTTGGTGAGGCAACTAGTCTAGGGGAAGGAAAACTCTGAATTCAAACCTGTTAAACTCCGCTTCAAAATTAACTTTGTGTCATATCCTGCCCGAGCGGTGGGGTTAGTAAATATGATTAGTTAGTCGACCAAACAAAATCTAAATAACTTTTAAAGTATTTAATAAGATCAGTTAATTAATTTTTAACTCATTTTTTAATCACAATCTTTTTTGCATATTAGTTCATTTTTTTTTCAGCCAGATTTCAATGTAAATTTGATATCAAGTCTGTGTTCAAAAATGAATATGAAGGCAACTTATCTTCGATTAACTAAATTTCCTATATTTTAAGAAGTTCCTACAGTTCCTAAAGTCTTTCTATGTATGCCTTTCAGTTTTGATCCTGTAGAAGGACATGTTTTGTCTCTCTTAACACCAGTGTGAAGTTCGAAGACCATTTGCTTGAAACATAAAAAGTTTAAAGCCGTAGAGAAAAAGTAATATTGCATATAAGCCACACTTTTTTTTTCCTGTTGCTTTGAGCATGAGTCGTATTACGTTATGCCTTGCGTGGCATCGTAAAATTCCATCCCAACTGCTCGATGTACATAATTAAATTACCTACCAACGTCTCGCTTTTCTTCCTTTTAACACTAGCAAACATATAAATTGAAATGAAAAAGCAGAAAAGCTGGAACCTCTGCTGGGAATAAATGTTTAAATTTACATACGAACTCACACATACCAACACATAAGGACTAATATACCTGCCCAAACAAACGCACACATATATAAACAAAGATGGAATGTCTTTAGAAGTCAACGCATGTATGTATAAAAAAAAGAATGTGATATAGGCAACCAAAATGGAGAATGTTAATACAAATATAGCCCAGCTTTATGTCATTTTAGCCTTCATCAAACTATAACCTTTACGACTCTTTTCTAGACTAAATTTCAGCTAGTGAACAAACGATATGTCACTCAGCAACATCACCACCCTTATAATAAAAAAAAAAGATGTGAAATAAGATATATTCAAAATGAATAAAATGCATCAAAATTAGCAATAAACAATAAAAAAGAAGTTAAAGATAATTCAAAATACAATTAAAACACTTTTTAAAATCTATTTACAGTTAAATGAGTTTGCCCAGTTGGCCGCGGCTGTAGAATACACTGACTGCACCTCTGTAGAGGGGTAAGACCCCCCCTCCCCAATGAGTGTCCTGGATATAGCACTAAACAGTCTCATGATAAGGTTCCAGTATTGCTGGGGCTTTGGGGAAATACAGAGCACCCCTTCATTGCCATTGCTTCCACGTTCACTCTGACCCGGCGTGGTAGCATCTTATAGGGCCCTATCCATGGGTTAAATAGAAGTAACGGCATATTTAGACTAAACTGAATTGTTTGATTAACTGAATAGCTCGAAATAGAAATGTTTTTTGACAATTAAACAGTACTTACATTTAAACTGCATGCTTATACTAAACTGAATTATTTGAAATAGAACTGTCTTTTTACATTAAAACTGTATTTACACTAACCTGAATTTTTTAACATAGAACTGTTTTGACAATTAACTGTGTGTAAACAAAATCTGCACTTAGACAAAACTAAATTAGCTGAATTAGAACTGCTTGATTAAACAGAATAGCTCGAAAAAGAAATATTTTTCACGATTAAAAGGTACTTACATTTAAACTGCGTAGTTATGCTAAACTGAATTGTTTGAAATTGAACTGTTTTTGACATTGAAACTGTACTTACACATAACCGAATTGTTATATATAACTGCTTGAATAGTTAAACTGTTGACAATTAAACTGTGTACTCATACTATACTGAATTGTTTCAAATAGATCTGATTATTTACATAAAAATGGATTTGGCTTTAAATAAGCTACAAAGGTTGATATGCCATAAAACCCAAACAACCATCCAACCAACTTAAATGAAATATTCTCATCAAAAAATTATAAAAGAATGTATGCCATTACAAAGTTCTACGGTCTTTATTCATTTTGATTATTATTCTTTTTTAATTAAAACTTAAATGTTCTTCAAACTGGCTGATGAAATGGGACGAGGTAAAAAAAATCCCATGGTACACTCATAGACTGATGCACCGGAGGAGAGTGACCTGTGAACTGCATGACAGTTATTTCCGCTTAATGATGATCCAACATGCGATTCCAAAAATCGAGTAGGCGACCGAGTGGGCGTGAACTATTATATAACTCAGTCAAGACAGAAGTCACAGTTCCAGTTGGAGATCGGACGGAGTTATAGACGAGATGTGGTAAGGAAATTCATATCAGGCCGAAGGGGCTCGGGGCCTCCGATTGAATTGGGGTCCAGAGAAGATGCTGTTAAGATGCAGTAAAGAAAGCCATCACCCAGCAGAGTGGGCCCCAGGGCTTCCGGTTGAGCAGCCCTAGAGAACGAGAAAGACACAATGCTTACTGCCATAAGCGTGGGGGTCAAAATATTGCAGTTTCTGTTCGGTCTCCAGCTCCCTCTCACATATAAACGTTACAAATAAAGTGAGAGGTACATATATTTATAAAGAAGTCTTCCTGCGTCTTTATTATTGTGTCGTTATGAGATATATTTTTCTGTATGTTGCTTACACTAAATATAAAGATTTAATCGTCATACCTAAAGAATTTTAGGAGCTAATCATAAGGTGAATGATATAACTTTATTAATTATGTTCATTTGGTGAAGTGGGTAGAGTGTTCACCAATGGTCTAGGAGACCTGGGTTCAATCCCAGGTCGCGTCATACCAAAGACTTTAAAAATGGTTCTTGATACCTCTTTGTTTAAAACTCTGCAATATAAGGTACGTATCAAGGGTAAAGTGGAGCGCCCTTTTCTACACCTAGGTAGCTATTGAAAAGAGAGCCTTCGAATCACCCTCGACTACAGTCACCAACTTTACTTACGCTACTTAGTACTTCTAATGCTTTAGCAATAGTGTTACAATTTGACGTTTAACAAACTAGTTACAGTGGATTTCAAAAACAGGATGTGCAGCAGTGTCTTAAGGTAATCAAGGGACAGCAGAAATGCCTCATGAACTGCGTGGGAAGAAATGTGTCGGCGTTGGGAAAATATATGTGACAGAAGTTTTCGACCCAAGCAGTAAGTCGGGGGAAAGTAGCCATTTGGGCGTTGACTCGAGAGAGCCAGGCGGCCCCTAGGTTATAAGGCTGTTCTATATCAATTTCCCGTGAAAGAAACATGATGAAGCAAGACTGAATATATCTATCTCAGCATGGTGTAAATCCAAACAGTTCTAGACCGACTATCTCTCTCTCTCACTCATACAGCCATTTCACGTAGAATTTCATAAATAAAAAGCGGGGTTGTGTTTTTATAAATAAGTGCTGTTTTCACTTGTTTCTCCCTAATATACAACAAGACTTATTTTCACTTGCTTCTCCCTCATATATAACAATACTTATTTTCTTTCGCAAGTTATTTACGCTAGTTTCATGGTGTTTGCTCACATTCTAGAGCATTACATCAGGTTTACGTCAAAAACTGAGTCGCATCATGGCATTTGGAACCAGTTAATGATGTTATACTGTGTATGACTGTATATACTGCAAAAAGTCTGGTCAAAAATATGGAAGGAAGAGTTTTTTTTTAATTTGATTGAAGGCACGAGTACAGCTAAACAACTTATATATAAGGAAGTGATTAGATTTAGACTTGACTGTAGAAGCCAAAACCAATTTTTTTAAATCATGAAACCAAACCCAAAACATTTACATCAGTAGCTTGTGTATGTGTGAATGTGTTCTAGGGAAAAACACAAGTTTATGCAAATGACCTTCGTTCATATTCTCTATATCAAATAGAATGGGATTTTTCCACTTTTATTTTTTATTAACAAACTAAAAAATGAATTCAAATCAAATAAAGACGTACGCACAGCTTAAGATCTTCTATAATAAAAAGAAAAAGAAAATGTCCAAATCTGACAAAGGAAATTGACAAAAAGTTTTTAAAAAGCAAAAAATATTTTTTCTTGTTTGGAATTGATTCATAGTGAAAATTATTTCATGTTAGGCTATTCTAAATGATGATACATCAAAGAGATTCAGGGTTGAACAGAGTTCTGTCATCAAATTTTTGGTAGCTGAGAAGTACAAAGCGTGTAAAATTTATATATATATATATATATATATATATATGTGTGTGTGTGTGTGTGTGTCTGTGTCTGTGTCTGTGTTTACTGGTTGTCACGTTTTTAAAAGAATAGCATCTTCTATTTGGAGTATACAAAGTTAGTTTTCGCTGGCATCTTTTTTTTAAGAGCTTCCTTTGGTATAAATGTCCAAATCTGGCAAAGGGAACAGACAAAAAAGTTTAACCGCAAATGTACAAATTACTTTTGCTTCGGGTGAGATGTTCTTTAAAGAAACTGTGCCGCGTCTCCTCCAAGAGTCACGTTTTTAAAAGAAAATTTTCTTGACTGTTAGAAGGCTTAATATATTCCTAAATTCGTACTAAGTAAATGGGGGGGTTCTTATTTAATATGATAGATATTAAAAAATAGACTTAAACTATATATATATATATATATAATGTTCAGTTTGTGTACCATATCCATTAATTTAAAGAATGTTGTCTAATCAGAGTGCCTTTGCTTGGTCTCCACTTTGGTATCCGATAGCACAAAAGGTAAACAAACGAAAGCTAATATATATGCGTTATAACCCTCAGCCGAAGTATGTCACCGAAATGGCTGAGCGAATAGATGCCAGGTCAAGCGTAATGTTTGGGGAGTTTCGATCCCACCTTAAAGCATCCTGCGTGTCTTGCCACACTGAAGAGTTGTGATATAACGAAACTGTGAGTGGATGACAATATATATGATTGGGAGAAAAAATCAACAGACCGTCATTTTGGCTATTATAGATTTATTCCAACCGGTCACTCGGTGAAAGCAACGAATTACGTAATGGCTACCTGAAAAGGTGAGTTGCTCTTATAGAGTGGCCGGCTAAAATAAATTCAAAATGGACAAATGACGGTCCGTGGAGTTTTTCTTCCAATTAAATGAACTTATTCTACATGGTGTTTATAATTTTTTAAATTTATATATTAATAATCATACAATATGAAGAATTATCATATTTACCAAGTGCCAGTGGAAGTGCCAGTGGTGTAATTGTTATCCTCTCCGGAAATGGACACAGCAATACGAGTTCAAAACCTGGACGAGACTGATTGCATTTCACATAGCACTAATACTCTTGGGAAAGGTATGAATCCAATTATTCTCCCTCCAGCTATGGGTAAATAGTAGGGCAGACTAGTTTCTTGAGCCTTGGTAAGGCAACTAGTCTAGGAGAAGGAAAACTCATAATTCAAACCTGTTAAACTCCGCTTAAAAAATTGACCTTGTGTCATATCCTGCTCGAGCGGAGGGGTTGGGTAAATATGACTCCTGAAGAATTATAAGGAACTTTTCTTATATTCTTAATTTGAATCATTCCCAACTCATCTTCTCTGGATATTTGTAATATATATATATATATATATATATATATATATATATATATATATATATATATATCTGTGTGTGTGTGTGTGTGTGTGTGGTGATAGTGCAAGGTTTAATATGATTTTGATTAAGTTTGGAAAGATTGTGTTTAAAGTAGCCCTGATTCGACCAGCTTGTTTGTTTGCATGGATTTTTCAGCGTTATTTGCAAAGGACAGCCTTTCAAATAAGCAGTGATTTATTATCAGGTTTATTTGTTTTCATTTGTGTTTATAGTTGTCAATTTTTTTTATTATTTCCTGATCGGGGGATTAGGTTTCATATTAAATACAAATACCATATCTGTATACAGACTTTATTATCCATTTGTCTTCTTTATCCAATCATTGATTTCATATTTAATATCTTTGTTCACTTCTTTTTCTATGATTGCGAATTTTGTACACCTGTTAAAGTCATATAGATGAAGTCCCGTCTCTGTAGTTATTCATTCGAAAATAAAACGGCAAGTCAATCTTTACCTCAGAGAAGTGATTGGTAGCAACAGGATACTAAACAATAAATAAATCCATAGTAGAACCACTATTAGATCCTACTAAATTTTGCCAACCATGCAATATGAAAAAAAACTATGCTGAAAACACCTCAAATCAACCAAGTTATTCACAAGTTTCCTAACTAAAAAGACATTTAAGATTTAACAAGAATCAATTGTAGAAGCAAAAATATAATTTACTCACTGGAATGTACTCGCTCCCCAAAATATACCAAAAGAAGAATGACTTTTTTTTACTTAAGATTAAATAAATACAAACACGGGATGGAATCTATTGATCAGAAAAATCTAATGTTAGTCGAATGACACTTTGCCACAAACAGTCATGACTTAAACATTCATATATATATATATATATATATATATTGCCATACACAGAGACAGTGTTTCATTGTATTACAAGTCATCAAGATACTTCAACATAAGATCTAAACCCGTTATATATATATATATATATATATATACTTAAAGTTAGCATAAAAGAAACGATAGACTAAAAAAGGAAAAGTTATGTTAGAAAATGATATTGCCTTTTTTTGCCAGAGGTATGTTAACATCAAAAGGTTAAAGATTTTATTATTAATACTAATAGGGGCGTGTGCACACACACACACACACACACACACATATATATATATATATATATATATATATTACAAGAAAATTTTTTATTCTAAAATAAAACGGCCAGTCTAACTTTCCAACATTGTGTTTTAAGAGTTTACCCAACCCATCTTCACGGCCAGGATGTGACACAAACTCAATTTTAAACGGAGTCTATTAGGTTTCAATTCTGAGTTTCCCTTTTCCTAGACTAGTTACCTAACCAAGGCTAAAAAAACAGTCTTTCCAACTATTATTACACATAACAGGATGGAAAAAATTTATTTCATACCTTTATTAAGTGTATTAGTGTTTTTTTAAATACAATCAGTCTCGTCCAGGTTTTGAACTCGAGTCTCCGTATCATTTTCCTTCGACAATAACCATTACAACATGGTTTCCTCCAGTACTTTAAAACATAGTTTCTTTTGCAACCCACCACATCCAAACAATACTACAAGATGCGATTCTAGTCATAGAAGGAATACGATCCCTAGACTCCAATATCAAACACAACGAGGGGCGTTTCTCTTATTGGGAAAACCTCGATAAGAGAATGGCAAAATAAAACACTTCCACTGAATTAAAAACGACACTAACACAACAAATACATTAAATTTCTTCAACTTTAACAGTCGTCACTTCAGACAAACAAAAGGATGCGCAATGGTCACTGTTATAACTGCTTCATACACAACCCTCTACATGGACAATTTCGAAAAAAAAAACATATATCTATCTGTAAATAAGGAATCACTTCCTCTTTTACGCCAGATACATTGATCAGATATTTATCAAACAGAACGACAAAGAAGCATAATTGAATCATTTTTAAACCAACCTAAACAGGATGCATGACTCCATCTAATTCGACTTCGAAAAGTTTGTACATACAATCGTATTTTACAAATCCTAATATAAAGGGTGAAACGATAAAATTGTCACCCTAGAAAAGACATGATTCCATTTCCGTTTAATGAAAACCAGTTTTCTTTTTTGTTTTTTTTTTCTTTTTCTTTTTTTTTTGCAGGGCATTTACAAGTTGGCCATTTGTATACAAATCCCAAGAGCGATAGGAGTCTTCTACAGGGTGGAACGATAAAATTGTCGGCCTAGAAAAGACGACATGATTCCTTTTCCGTTTAATGAAAACCAGTTTTCTTCTTTTTTTTTTTTTTTTTTGCAGAGTATTTACTAGTTGGCCAGTTGAGTACAAATCCCATGAGCGATAGGAGCCTTCTACAGGGTGGAACGATAAAATTGTCGGTCCAGAAAAGACGACATGATTCCTTTTCCGTTTAATGAAAACCAGTTTTCTTTTTTTATCGCAGACCATCTACTAGTTGGCCAGTTGTGTACAAATCCCAAGAGCGATTGGAGCCTTCTACAGGGTGGAACGATAAAATTGTCGCCCTAGAAAAGACGACATGATTCCATTTCCGTTTAATTAAAACCGGTTTTCTTTTATTTTTTTTATTTTATTTTATCCTTTTTTTTTTTTTTTTTCGCAGAGCATTTACTAGTTGGCCAGTTGTGTACAAATCCCAAGAGCGATAGGAGCCTTCTATCATGTCTGAAAGTGACACAAAGTTCTTCGAGCGAGATCGGAGATACACCGCTGTAAAACTCATGCTCTCTATCGATCCAAGTTATGACAACAGGACCATTGCCAGCACTCTCAAAATGCAAATCTGGATTGCCACAAATAACAGGGACGTGCCCAGAGTGCTGAAAACAAAGTTTCCGGCTACGGTTATGGTCTTTGGTGTGGTTTCAAGTGAGGGCCACATCATGCCACCTCATATCTTCGAAGTCAGCTTGAAAGTCAACACCAAAGTGAACCTGGATGTGCTGAAGGGTGTGGTGATCTCCTGGTGCAATCAGGTGGCCGGTGGAAGACACTGACTGTGCCAGCAGGACTCGGCGCCGGCCCACTAAGAGACCTATGGTTGGCTTCAGATGGAGTGCTACGACTTTGTACCCTTC